>JAOTAX010000007.1:5596773-5629360 GCA_025629825.1 Erythroxylum guanchezii
TAAAGATGAAAATTTGGAAACCTATTAAAAGTAGTTTTCTAATTTTCTAGAAAATTGGAAAAATAGAAAACAAGTTTTTCTTGAAAAATTGATCTATTTTTTTATTATTAAACTAAATTGAACTGAAATGTTGAAAACTGAATTGAAAAATTCAATGTTTTAAAAACCGGACCAGATATCAAATCGGTCAAATAAAAGGTTTAATGTTTAAACGTTCAACTGGTATTAAATCGTTATAAAATCGGTTTATGATAAATAAGAAATAAAAATTATAAGAAAAAGGAAATATATTATAAAATAAAATACTTTATTAAAATAAAAACGCATTAATAATATCTATTAATATCTAATAAACTAATAATAAATCTAATAATTTAAACTAAGATTAAATCTAACTTAAATTTTAAAATAATAATAATAACAAAACTTATATTTTTGTATTATTATTTATTTAAAGACTAATAAAAGTTAAAATATGTTTAAAGAAAGTCAATAAAAAATACTCTTAACTTTATTTTAACTTTTTCTAATATTCTTTAAACATATTTCTTTACAGTTTAAATATTATATTTTAACACAGTCTTAAATTATCTTAAGCGAAATTACTTATATATACTAACTAATAATTCAATTTATGAAACAAATTTATAATAAAAAATAATTAGTTTTTAATAATTTTAAAATTTTTAATTAAATTATAAAGAGAATCTAAATTTTGATAAATATAATTTATTAGTGAGATTAAATAAATAAAAATAGTAATTTATTTTTAAAAAATAATAATTAAAATATAAAGAGATAAATGAAAATATAATTTAAAAATACATAATTTATTAATTAAATTGTATAGGAGAATTGAAAAGGAAAACAAATGATTGAAAAGTGCAAACTTTGGCAGAGAATACAACTTCAATTTGCCACTCTAAAATAAAATGGTTAATTATTTAAAAAAGCCTAAATTTTTGTAAAATTTTCAATTATAGTTCGAACTTTTAAAAGTAGTAATAAAATGCTCAAAATTTTAATTTGTTTCAATCCTAACCCAACGTTAATCTTACCGTTATCTTTACTGACATGACACTGTTACAGGTCAATGACCCTCATTAATCAAACACATCAGGAAAATTACCAAGCCTAAAGTTTGCTTATTAAAATGACGTCGTTTGATTATAAACGTCGTTTCAGTTCTATAATGAAATGACGTCGTTTCATTTTTGAGAGAATTATATAGGTCATCATTCTCTCAAACCGAAACCCCTGATTTCTTCTTAGTGTAACTCTCTCTCACTCCTTTGCAATCCTGCTTCCATTTGCTTAAACAAATACTTTTATGGTTCTTCCCACTTTGAGAAATAAGCGAGACTTTAAGAAGAAAAAAAAACTAACCTCATGCGTGGTAAAAATAATTAGATAATAATTAAGCCAACTACTACATGAAATGGAAATTAACTAAGTGACTGATTGGATAGTTTTTGGTAAGTCAATAAGTAATTTTTTCATCACAAAAGTTTTTTTAAGAAAAATAGATGTTTAACTATAAAATTAAAAAGTACTTCTTTAATAGATATGACTTTTTTGGTAATTAAAATATAACTTTTAAGAAGCTTAAATTTAGAGCTTCTCAAAAAAGTCTCTCAAATGACTTTTTCGAGTAGATTTTTTAGATCAATTAATGAGCTTATTTTTAGTCTCTTTTGCCTTTATACTTTACACATAATTCCCACAATACTCACAAACTCATCTTCACGTTTATTTTGAGATTTATATAATATTATTTGACTTTTTTTATATGTTTTGATATTTCTTTTTATAATAATTTTACTTATATTATAATTCATATAAAAGATTTGGTTAGATATATTTTCATTTATGTTTCATAAAGTTTAAAAATATATAATAATTAATATATTGTGCTTTGCATATTGTTTAATATACTTTAAATAATATTTATATGTATAAATAATTTTTATTACAAAATAAAATATAGTTAAAATTAAAAATATTTTTTATTTTTATGTTACCAAACAGTCTACTATATGAAGCTCTTTTGAAAAAGCTATTTTTTAAACGGCAGCCAAACAGTCAACTGGTTTCTTAGAAAAATTCTTCTA
Organism: Erythroxylum guanchezii; assembly: GCA_025629825.1. Lineage (NCBI taxonomy): Eukaryota > Viridiplantae > Streptophyta > Magnoliopsida > Malpighiales > Erythroxylaceae > Erythroxylum > Erythroxylum guanchezii. The sequence continues at coordinate 5,598,885 of JAOTAX010000007.1, forward strand.
AAAAAAGACCTACAAGAAAAAACTCTGCTAACAAAAGTTCTACTAATATAAGCTCAACTAATCAGAGGCTAACTACCAAAAGCTGAGAATCTCCAATCTTTTCCTTTTACCCGTTGGAGCTATTGGAAATCATAATCAAGCACTACAAAAAGGACCTTAAGGCCCTGTTTGGTTGAGGGGATAGGGATGGAAGAGGAAGGAACGTAACACACTTCTATCGTTTGTTTGAGGGTTTAATAATGAAATGAAATGGAATGGGATGAAAGTGAAGGGTTTCATGTTATGTTTCATTCCATCCTAAACAGTGAAAATAAGAAATATCCGATTCGTGGGGTTTAGGATGGAACGTAAACTAATAAATACATGTTACTTAATATACCCTCAATAATTCTTCTTACCAATTATTTCTTCTAACCTTACCCAAACTCATTTATTATAATGTACACAAGCTTATCATTTCCAGATTTCTCTTTCCGTTCTCCGTGTTCTACCACTTCTTATTCTTCTCGTGTTGTTTATTGTCGGGGAAGCAGAAGAGGAGCTGGAAGACTTGGTCATCGATGAGTCTTCCTCTTTGTCGAAACCTTCTTTTTATCCTATTTCTGTTCATTGTCGATTTTTTTAGCAATATATGTTTGTTGCTTTTATCATTAGATGCGTTTTGTTTTAGGTGAGGAGATTGTACTTTGTTTTCCTTCACTTTACATATGGATTCACACATATGGGTCACCAAAGTGAACATTTTCTCTCAATCTCCCTTTCTGCGTAGTTCAACAGAGAAAGAAGTAATTGTGAATTTTGGGTATTTTTCAATGTTGCTGTCTTCTTTGTCTTTTTTTTAATATTACTTTGCTTGAAATTTTAGTAGGGGGGTGATTTAGATGAATCTTCCCTTTTAACATTGCTTCTTGTTGCTTTTATAACACCATATATAAATGGACATATCTATGTCATATTTGTTATATTTTGATTTTCACAATCTAAAAACTATTCCTATTTACATATGGGTTCACACATATGTGTTTACCCATTGTTCAGTTTCTCTCTTTCTGCGTAGTTCAACAGAGAGAGGAGAGAAGCAATTGTGAATTTTGGGTATTTTTCAATGTGGCTGTCTTCTTTGTCTTTCTTTTTCTATTACTTTTCTTGAAATTTCAGTGGGAGAATGATTCAGATGAAGTTTCCCTTTTAACGTTGCTTCTTGTTGCTTTATAACACCATGTATAAATGGACATATCTATGTCATATTTGTTATATTTTAATTTTCACAATCTAAAACTACTCCTTTTTTTATATACATGAACGGTGAAGGTAATCGAATGAATAATCAAAAAGGAATATTGATTCGTATACATCAATTAGCGCTTGTTCATGTTGCTTGTCTTGTGATCTATTGGTGGGTGATACGTAAGAGACATGCGAACAACAAACTTCAAATGCTTCCACCATTGGAGAGATTGCAATCAAAGGAGAGTATCATGCAAAGAATTTTATTTCATTCCAATGGGAGAAATATAATTAGAATGTAGCCTAAACCGTTTGGCGAATTATGTGATTTATTAGCTAGAAAGATGTGCTTCGGCCCACTGTACATGCAACTGTTGAAGAACAAGTAGCGAAGTTTCTATACATATTAGGGCATAATGTTACCAATCGATTGCATTCTTTTGGAGTCGATCTGGGGAAACTGTAAGCTATCATTTTCATAGTGTTTTGAAAGCAGTTATACAACTAGAGGATATGTTTCTAAGACAACCAGGCATATTAGAAACCCTATCAAAAATATTGAACAGTAGTAGATTCTACCCATTTTTTAAGGTGATTTTCTTTTCTTAACTTAGTATAATTATATTAAACACACATAATATTTGAGAATAATATACTTCAATGTCAGGATTGTGTTGGTGCAATTGATTGTACACATATCCGTGTGAAAGTACCTGCTCAAGATGCTCCTGGATTTCGTGGGAGAAAGGACTATCCAACACAAAATGTGTTGTGTGCTTGTTCTTTTGATATGAAGTTCACATATGTATTGGCTGGGTGGGAAGGAACAGCATCCGATTCACGAATTATGAAAAGCGCACTAACCAGGCAGTTCTCACATAAAATTCTCCAAGGTAAAAATAGGGCTCAAACTTTATTAACTAATAAATGTCATAAATTACAATTTGACATAGTCTTATTCATGATAGGAAAATACTATCTTGTTGATGCTGGATTTATGTTGAGAAGTGAACTTATTACACCGTATAGAAGGGAACGATATCACTTGAAAGAATATTCAAAGAATCCTTCACGAAATGCTCGTGAATTATTCATCGTTGCGTAACGTTATCGAAAGGGCATTTGGTGTGTTGAAAAAACGGTTCTCGATTATAGCATCCACCACAGAACCATCATATGGCATTCAGACTACAAAAAAAATTATTATGGCTTGTATCATTCTGCACAATTTCTTGATTGGTGCAGATCCGGATGATCCATTTCTTAATGAAGAGTACGATGGAAGGGAAAATGATAACCAAGATGGGTATGAAAATGACAACGAAGATGATGCACACAATGGAGAAATTATAAGAGATAACATGGTTGCCCATATGTGGGCTGATTATACTTAAGGATAGATATTCCTGCATCCCAATTAATTTATGTTTTTCATGATTTTATATTACTTTAAAAATATGTATTGGCTACTTGTATCTAAATATGATGTCATTTATTAGTGTTGTTAATGTTTTCACATCCAATTGTGTCTTTGTAGTGATTATTCATTATTCTGGCCTTTTATATTATTAGGAAAAATTTAAAGCTTCAATATTGTGTATGCTTTTGAAATAAATTTCAGATTTTGTAGTTAAATTTGAAATATAGAAAATGCCACCCCAAAGAGAGTCGTGCTTTTGGAATCAAGCTATGGATGATGCTTTGGTTGACACATACTTGTACCTGCATCAACAAGGCAATCGTGTTAGTGGGACTTTCACTACGCATGCACTTTATACAATTGAAGCTGAACTAAAGGAAAATTTTCCAAATAAAGGAATCGATAAGGAAAAAATAAAAAATCGGAACAAGATTATTAAGAACAAGTGGAGTAAGTGTTTTGATTTACTTTCAAATGGAGGTAGTGGATTTGCATGGAGTCCATTAATAAATATGTGGACTGCTGAGCCAGAAGTGTGGGAGGCCTTGATCTAGGTGAATTTGTTTATTATTTTGTTAGAAGAAAATATGATATATGATGTGATTTAGTTGATTCATTAATAAGTTTTTTTATAACAGGCTAAACCAGATGCTGCTGAGTGGAGACAGAAGCCTTTTCATAACTACGAGAAGATGGTAGAGATTTATAGACATGATAGAGCAACTGGTGAGCATGTTGAAATAGCATAAGAGATAAGAACGCGCACCATTTCTATCGACAGTGGGTTTTTCCAACACCATGGATGAAAATGATGACATATGGACTCAGAATGACTTAAGTTTTAAAGACAGTGTAACGATAGATGGTGATCGCACTGAATCTCCAATGGGAATGCCAGCTCATTCACAAAATGCAAACCCAAGAACATCACGGAAAAGGAAAAACAGGGTAGATGATGGTGAAGACGTAATCAAAGATGGCCTTCAGACATTTACAGATGCTATTATAAAATCTACTTCACTGTTAGTTAAACCACTTCCCATTTCAGAAGAAGAATTTTATAATCATTTGGTAGAGTTGGGAATGGAAGGATCAAAATTGTATGAAAGTTATCTTTTCCTTGTTCGTAGGCCTGATGAAGTCAGGGCATTACTTGGTGCACCAATTAATATTCGGAAGAACATATTGGATTTTATGATGTCTACTTAATTGAAGACAGGTGTAGTATATGTTGATGACTTGGTATTAGGTCCTTTTCCCTCTACTCAATGTGTGCATTTTGTTATATATTTTTGTATATTTTGTTCATAAATTTATGACGAAGCCATGTAATTGAGGGAACTATGAGAAATTTAATGAAAGGTGTTTCTGGTTATTTTGCCTCTCTTTTACAACAATCTAGCAATTGTATTTCCTTGGGAAATTTACTTACAACAATCGAATGTTTTATCTCTGTCACAAGTTTATAGATTGTAAAGCAGGGGCAAAAGAGATAACTAATTGAAGCCCACCATCTAAAAAGTATGAAAAAAAGTCAAGGATAACGTACTGAGAGAAGGAAAGCTAAAAGGTGAAGGACTAGCATTAGTGTCACGAGGTTGACTTAATTAGTCAACCCCGTATGTAACCATGACTAATGCATTGTTTCAAAAAAAATTCATGAAAAGTGATATACGTATGCTCTGTTTTCATTATTATTTCGTTGAATATTCTGATGATTTTAGGATGAACAAAAATATGAATTTAGTGTTAAGGAATAAGTATACGTTAATGTCTAGAGATGAGAATGAATGATTTAAATGATAGTTAGAAGAAGAAATTGAAGAGAATGCAGAAAATAGAAATGTAGAAAAATGAAAGTGAAGAAACGCAGAAATGAAGAAGATGCGTGAGTATGTGATGTTTTTGATATTTGGTGTTGACTCTTGGTTTTTGATCTATTTTCTTTTTATGTGTTGGGTTATATGGAAGTCGAAAATGGGGTTAATATAAGCTAGAGATGTTGGTTTGAGTAGAAGAAAAGAAAGAAGAAGAAGAAGAAGAGCTACAGTTAAAAAGGAAGAAGAAATGCACGATTGTGCTTCTGCATGATGGTGACATTTCAGAATAAATTGGAAGCACGATCCTGACTTTCTGTATGCATTTGGAAAAGCACGATCGCGATTTCTATGACTGCCGAAGAGGGATTGTTTTCGAACATCCTTTGATCTTTTGACTATAACTTCTTCTCTCGACTTCTAAATGACATGGGATTTGAACAAAAAAACTCGTAACACATTGTTCTACACCTCCACGAAAAATTATAGCCATATGAAATCATTCGGGAGAGATTGATTGATGAAATAGGGACAAAAATGATGACGAGTTCTGGAAAATGATAACTGGAGTATTTTCACTGAACATACTTGGGTATTTTAGAAATAACTTGATCTGTAGTTAATGTTGGTATTTTAGCCTGAATTTTGGAGTTGTTTATGAATGTTTGAGTATAATGAGAGTCGAAAATGTAGAGAAAATGGAAGTAAAATCAAATTAGAAATGTTAGATAGAGAGAAAGAAGAGATGCGTGAGTGATTTTCTGGTTTTGATATTTAATGTTAATTCCTTGTTTTTGATCTATTTTTGAATGTGTTGGGTTGCATGGAAGTCGAAAATGTGGTTAAGATGAGTTAGAAAAGTTGATTAAAAAGAAAAAAAGAAGAAAATTTTGCAGAGGCTCGAAACGAGAGCAAGAATTGCGATTGTGCTTTTTTCGAAGAGAAAGTAGGAAAGTGCAATCATGCTTCTGCATGATCGTGACTTTCCTCTATAGGACAACATGATCACGACTTTTAAAGGTTGATTGAAAAGTTGCGATCGTGCTCATGCACGATCGCGACTTTTGAGATCCATTGCAAACTCGCGATCATGCATTTTCTTTTGGCTAGTGAAAAACTTGAACACCTTTTGATCTTTTGGCTATATCTTGTTCTCGCGACCTCCAAATGACATGGGACTTAAACCATTAGATTCAAAACAAGTTGTTTTATACCTCCACGAAAAATTATAGCCATCTAAAATCAATTGGGAGAGATTGAGTGAAAAATCTGGGATGAAAATGATGAGGAATTCTGGAAAACTGATGAATGAGTATTTTCATTAAACTTGCTTCGATATTTTGACAATATCTTGTTCTGTAGTTATCCGAATGGAATGATTTTTTATTTGGAGTAAACTAGAGACATAGGACTATAAATTGTCTGAAGAAATTGAATTTTAATTCTGTCTCTAAAATTTTAGATTTTGAATTAAATTTGATTACAAAATGTTATTTTAGCTTATAAACAGTTTGAAATCTTCGGGGTATAACTTTAAGATTTTTAAACCAAATTGAATGATTTTGGTGTCATTAGAAACGTAAGAGATAGGAAAGCAATTTTCTAGAAGAAAGTAGACCTAAAAGAGTATTTTTGGAAAATTTAGAAATTGGTTTGAAGAAATCAAAATTTTGGAGAATAATAGAGCGATAGGCCTACAATTGTTCTGAAGAAATCGAATTTTAATTCTGCCTCTAGAATTCCAAAATCTGACTTAAAGTTGGCTACAGAATACTGTTACAATTGAAGAATAGTTCGAATTATTTGGAGTATAACTTTTGGTATACTGAGCTAAATTGAATGTTTTTGGTTAAACTAGAAACTTATAAGAGATAGGAGAATAATTTTCTAGAAGAAAGTGTTCTCAAATTATTCCATTTTCATTGTCAGATTTATCATGAAAAGTTAACCTGAAAGTGTGTTTTAGGAAAAATCTTAATTGACCAAATGAGTTATGAATTTTGATTATAATGGTTTTAGTTGTATATATTTTTATATAAATCAAAATATAAATAATATATTTTTAAATATAAATAACATATAATATAATATAATATAATATAACAAATTAAATTAAATTAAATAATTAATAATATTTTCATATAATTAATAATAAATTGTATATAATTATTTATAAAATAAAATCTTTATTACTTTAAAATAGAAAATATATATAAAAAATTAAAAGTCACAATCACAACTTTTTAATTGGAAATGATTTCTATTTTAAAATCATATCGTTAAATCTCCTACAATAACGATTTTAATCAAAGGAGTATAATAGTCATTTATTATACATTCCATTCTATTCTATACATCTTCTAAATAATATTTCACCCCATTACATTATGAACCGTGCCATCCCTTTCAAACAACTTTTCACTATATTACATTCCATTCCATTATAAATCGTTCCATTTCGTTTCCTTCTATTCTGTTTTATTCTATTAATTAACCTCCAATCAAACAACTCCTAAGTTTTCCCGGATAAGGAAACTCCAAAGTTAACAGTACCCAATTTCCTAAGTACAGGCTGTACAAGTACAAGAGAACAGAAAAAGAAGTCTCTACCTTGTCCATTTATATGTCGTTGATGAAGAATAAAAACCTGGCTTCTGCATAGAAGACAAGTGGAATGAGTTTGGAACCACTGGTCAATGCACCCGATATGGAAGCATTAGTTGCATCTGGGGAGTTTCCTCAGCTTTTCGCCATCTACAGCCTCTTGAAGGCAAACCGTGCAGTAGGGGTCATAATCGTCAATAATCTTTCTATGTTTTGGTCTGAAGGTGAAAGAGTGAACGTGATTACTACTGGGCCATAAAAACTTTGTGCATACACGAATAGAGCAAACGATCAAAGTGATAAGGATTGTGTTCCTGCAGCTGCTAGTACTGGTGGCCGTAGAAATAGGTTACAGATTGCAAACGAGGGTGTGAGAGTGAGAGTGAGAGTGAGTGAAAGAAAATTAAAGATTTAGGTTTGAGAGAAAGATTGTGTTATTCTCTCAAAAATAAAACTGCATCATTTCAGTTCTATAATAAAAATTAGGGATTTAAGTTTGAGAGAATAATTGTGTTATTCTAAAAAATAAACAACGTAGTTTTTTTTTTTTTTGAACACCCTACTTACAAGAGGGGCTAGCAGAGAATCGAACCTGAAATTTAACCGAAATCAAGCCTCGCTCTTAACCATCGAGCCACACCCCTTGAGGGCATAAATGACGTAGTTTTAGTTCTATGTTGTAACAACATCGTTTTATTAATCAAATTCAAACTTGTTAATTTTGTTGACGTGTCTAATTAATGAAGGTTATTGACACGTGACACTGCTACCCCAGCAAAAATGACGGTGAGAACAACGTCGAGCTAAAATTGAAATAAATTGAAATTTTGAATATTTTATTGTTATTTTTTAAAATTCAAGTCATAATTGAAAATTTTTAAAAAAAATTAAGCTTTCTTTTAGTAATTAACAAAAAAAGAACAACTTCAATTAATGCACTATGTACATTCTGAAGCAATTAATGCAGGCTCCGGGTTGGTGTGTGTGGACCTGCATTTTGAGAGAGTCTAAGTACATTATTGATTTTTTCCAAGTACCGGCCGATTTATTACTTATCCGATTAGTTTCTTCTTATAAAAGGTTATAAACTTAAATCAGACTAAAAATTAGGCTAATTCGTATTTATTTTAGTCGAATTGACTGAATTGGTTCAGTTTTAAAAATATTAATAAAATTATACAGTTGAAAATTTTTACAACTAAATAGGTCAAATCAATTAGATTTTTTAATCATTTGTCAACACATCGAAAAATAGTTTTCAACAGATATAGAGTGAATTCAATGTTATTTACAAGTAAATCCATGTAGGATATTCATAAAGCGGGTTTTGATACAACATATTCAGGTAATCAGTGTGATGAACCAGAATTTTGTTTCCATGTTAAACAATTGAGCCCTTTAATTGTGAATCTGGACTTGTTAAAGGAACATAAAGAACTCGAGTTTCACTCCGGACGCTAATGGAACCATCCTGTTTCTTGTCAATGACATTAAGATCCTGAACCATTTCGCCAACTGGAATTACCATTCGACCACCAGGCTTCAACTGCTCAATAAGTGCCGAAGGGATCTCTGCTGCTGCTGCTCCAACATAAATTGCATCATATGGCGCCAACTCTGGCCAACCTTGCCTTCCATCTACAGTCCAGAGTATAAACGGATAACTTGTTAGCTTTAGAACTTTGATTCCAAAATATGAACTCATCTGAGCACCTCAATTGCTCCCATTAAGCATGTAATTAAGCAAACTATGACCGAACTACTAATGTATTTGAATGCAGATGATCTAGTTGCCATTTGTATGCAAGTTATTCCCCTATTTTACCTTACTGACTTCCAATGAAAGCCATTATTATAAAATTGAAAAAATTAATATGATTCCCAATTAGTTATAGCCGCTTCATTGATGTTAGATTACAACAGAACACTGATTATCTTTTTGAAGCAGGAATTTGCAGGTTTCATCACAGACCACCAACATGCACTGAGAGGGAACCCTCTTTCCACAACGGAGCTGCTGCACATTTCACAATATTCTCAATTGAAGACGTAACCAGCTCAGTGATATGCTCCACTCCAACTACACGTCCTTGAGGCCCAACCATCAGCGCAAAGCATGCAGTCAAATAACCAGTTCCTGTCATGAAAATCCATCAGCAAAGTTATCAAATGGTCTTTTTCACCACACAAACAGAAACTCTTCAAAGGCACATAGTTCATAGAATGTGAAATGGAAAGCTGTTAAATTTCAAGTAAAAAAGAAAGTAATATAGAGCTTAAATACCATTTTGTAGCATTGCTAAGTGATCTCTAAGCTTATGCAACTAAGAAAGTCCAAATGATAGTCCTATCATGCTCCATACCATATGGTTAACATTCTATATCCTTTCCGAAGAATCATATAGAGGAAAAGCAAAAAAGAAAAGAAAAGCACCTGAGCCAACGTCTAAAGCACACATGCCAGGTTTCAAATGATCCTCCAACAGCTGAAGACACGTAGCATGCATATGAGGCGCAGATATAGTGGCATTATAGCCAATAGTCATTGGACTATCAAAATAAGGCGGGGTACGATCAGGGACAAACAAAGCCCTATCGATAGTTTCCATAACTTCAGAAACTTTCTTTGATTTGATCACTCCGCGGTCCTCCAAATGCTTCACCATCTCTTTATTCTTGCCAATGACTCCAATGGAGACTCGCTGCAATAAAGATACCAACTTTGACCAAATCTCAGCACATGAAAATCACTACTAACCCTTTACGTTTTACGTTCAAAATAAACACAAGCTACCAAGCAACGCAAGTTTCAAGAACCTCAAATCTTTACGAAGCAATCATTTTTAATACTGTTGAATCAAGAAATGGATGATCTCCTTACCTCCATGGGGAAGAAGAAAGGGTTGCCCGTGAGGAGGGGACAGAGGTCGGTGGTAGTCCGCCGCGGAGAATGGTGGTGCACCGTGGTAATGGAAAACGAATCAAGAAACGCTTAGCACAGTTACGCCAACTACCAAACACCAAAGGCTATAACTGGAGACGGTAGAAGCAGAATACTTGGAATTATTTGCTTTCTATTTGTATTTATATATGGGGTTTCTTCTGGCCTTCAAATTTTCTTTTTAATCTTTAGGTAAGATTTCAGATTATATAGATTTTATCAATATTTTAAAAATCAGACAAAAAATTAATTAAACCAATAATACAAAAAACTTAATATTTAAAAGGTTCAATCAGTATTAGACCGTCATAAAATCAATTAAATAAAAAAATTTAAATATTATTAAATTCGATTGTTCTTAACCATCAAAAAATTTAAAGTTTAATTGAAAAAATATTGTTAAATAAAAATTAATTGGTTTATTTGATTTATAAAAATTTATTACTTAATAAAATTGATAGATTAATTAATAAATTAATTAGTTTTTAACGACAAGAGTCATTAAAATAAATTAAACTAAAAAGTTAAAAATCAAACTGAAAAATTGGACTGTTCAAGATTTTTACGATTGAATCAATCAAACTAATTGAATTTTTAATCATTAGATTTTATTAATTATCCCAAGCGACTGTTAATAATTGATTAGGTTTTATTTATATTTAAGGAATTGCTATAAAAAATGAGTACTCCACTTGTACACTAAACCTTTATATTTTATGGAACTATTTTCACTTTTAATCTAATAAATACAAAAATTACTTGAGTTTTAAAAATATATTAATCAAAAAATGTGGGTATGTTAAGAATTACATATGTTAAAATAAGAGTTAGAATGCTCTATTTAATTAACAGATGTGGTTATATATATAATCTTATATTGAATACTAAAAATAAATTGTAGCTCACGTATTACAATCTCGTTAATGTGATAATTGATTAAGAAACGAATGATTGATTACTATAGAATAAGAATTATTCAAATCAATTAAGCAAACTAAAGAAAGCGAGAGACTCGTTAAAGTTCAATAAATTCAGCATGCTCTCTCTAATGATTTGGTCATTCTGTTTCTAATTAAGTGATTAAAAAATTCAATCAGTTTAACCGGTTCAATCGTAAAAACTTTGAACTGTCCAATTTTTTAGTTTGATTTTTATCTTTTCGATTCAATTTATTTTAATAGCTTTATTTTAAAAATCGATCAATTCATTAATTAATCGGTAAATTTTTATAAATGAATATGATATTATAAACTAAAATAATCAATTAATTTTTATTTTTAAATTAAACTTTAAATTCTTAAATAGGTAATAACAATCTATTTTAATCATATTTTAAATTCTTTAATTTTATTTAATCTTTAGCTAGTTTTAAAGCAGTCTAATACCAGTTGAATTTTTTAAACTTTAAACCTCTTATGATAAAACAAACACACAGAAGAGAGGGGTGAATTGTGTGTAACTTAAAAAGAATTTTGCAAGTTACTTTTAATTCGTATAAAGATAGGGGCTTGTTAAAATTTAAAAACAATAGGAGCCCTATCAAACGATGGAACTCTTTTAAACGACAGGAGCCCGTTAGACAATCAAAGCCTGCTAAACGATAAATCCTATTAAAACAATTTAAAACAGAAGGTACTTGTTAAAACTAAAAAGAACCTCTTGCAAGTTGAAAACAAAAATAGCCTATTATAAAAGTAAAGGAGTCTCTTGCCAAAATGAAAACATAAACAATATACTGCAAAAATTGAAAGTTAACAAGAGAGAGAAGAATGACGCAATCGATTTATAATAGTTTAACTTATAACCCAAGCCTACGTCCAGTATCCAAGTATTCAATTTGAGTGTTTCACTAAAATCTCAAGTAGTAATTTGACGAGTCTCTTTAAGCTCATGAGTATATATTTTTCAAAGTTCTCCAACCTTCCAAACTAGGAGTATTTAGCTAACCTCTACAAGCTCTCAACAGATGAAAATGTAATTTCTTGATATGAGCTTCAATAATCTCTCTCAAAAAGAATTTTCATTTTTTAAAGCACAAGAGATTTGGCAATGATATCACTTTCAACAAAATTGATGTTGTAGATGTATTTCAAAGGTCTGATCTATTTTTGCAAAAGCAGTGGCTCTTCTTTAAGTTGGCATTTCTTTCAACAAGTCGTTACTTCACTTGCATCCTTAGTTAACTGGATGAATTTAAATCTGAATAACTTCGATGTCACCTTTACCAAAAATCTTCCAGTAATCACGGGGCTAATATACAACCTTCATAATTAGTAGGATCCTTTTAGATAAACCATTTCTAATAAAGTAAGGTCATAAAGAAGGTTCTTGAAAGAAAGGAAGCGTACTTCGTATGATTTATTTCCTTTTGAGAATTAACCTGTTAACAATAAAAGGAAATAACTCCAATGATAACAAGATTCTTCTGGATACTATGAAATAAATAAGGTAAGTTCATTAGGAAGATTCCTTTTGAGAATTAGACCAGTAATTGTACAAGGAAATAAATCCAATTTGAATTTTGAAATATTATAAGGTTATCATCAAATCATTAATAATAAACCTTGAGCTAACATCTTGTCTTACTAATTTAACTTCTTATCCAGTTTTTAAAACATTGATGTTTATCAATTTCAGATTCATCTTTATTTTAATATGTGTTGGATTCTTCTTCGTTGTCGTCCCAATTCAAGTCAACCAAACTAGCTTCCTTATGGTTCTCGTCACAATCCCAGTTGTTGTCTTTTCAAACACCACATCTCTACGTACTAGGATCTTCTAAGAGATTGGATCATACAATCTATATGTTTTTTACTCCTCACTTAGCCCAAAAAAATGCATCTTACATTCTTGGCATCTAGCTTTGTCCTTCGTAATCAAGAATATGAACATAAGATACACATTCAAACACTTTGAAGTAAGCCGTCGATAGTTTGAGTTTGCTCCGAGCTTCTTATGGAGTTATTTTTATGTTGGAATCCAATCGTGATCGAATCATAGGCGCAGTGAAAAAACAAACAATTTTACAGATTCCGAGCGGATCCTAATAATTAAATTAACTTGAATAAAACATGAATTTGAATAAGAAATCATATCTTTTGTGTTTCAATTAAAAAACCTTTGAAACTGTTTTTGATTTGTCAATCACAAGCTGTTTAATTGTCCAGCTTCTGATGGTATCCACAGAGTAATTCTTAATACTGTTTAAGAAAAAGAAGACAAAGTGCTAGCTTTTAAATGTTCTTCCTTTATTTAAATAGAAAAATCATTAGGGTTTTTAATTATAATTAAATTTCTTTAATTATAATTAAAATCAAAATCAAAATCTAATTCTAATTAATTTAGTTTAATTTTAATCAAATCAAATATCTCATATTTGATCCCCAAAGTTTCTCAAACTTTATAATTAAGTCCAACTTAATTAAATTGATTTTTTTCACAAATTGTTCTTTGATGTGTGATCTATTAGGTTCCTAATAATTGGCAATGATTATAAATTACAATTCTAATTCACAACTAGAATTAGAAAAATTAAAACTTCTTTTAATTTATCTTTAATTCTTCAATTAAATAATTCATAATCACAAATCATGATTGGCATATAGCAACATGTCATAATTACCCAAATATTAGGAATGTCAAAGTGATTAACTTAACCTGTCTATGCATGATTATGATGTATAATTTAATTCTTTAGTCATTCAATATTATAATTGGATGGAGTATGGATATAGTGTCTACTCTTTTGGTCCAATTATGTTTGTTCTTGCTAATTAGTGATTGATTTATAATTAAAATTTGAAAATGTCTTTTCAAATATCAATTCACTCTGGTCAAAGAATTCCATAAATCATTACTAATTAAGAACAATAGAATATTCTCTTTAATTACTTTAGAGTGACGAATCATATATTTACTTTCTCAACTATCTCCATATGGTTCTTACTATATCCAATTACTACCGACTGAATTATCCTAGGACAATTCATAAGTAGTATCAAAATACAATAATTCCCATACAAGACACCTGATAATCTCAAGTCTGAGGATCAATTATACAATCATCATTGTGAGATAATCCACAGGCATATAAGTAACATTCTATTTGGAATTCTCATAATCGGGTCAGTTCAGTGACTTATTTTCTAATGATCACCCACATATTAGTTTAAGTATCTCCATACTTTAATTTATGAGATTAATTACTTTTTTATAAGAAAGAAACATAATGTGCGCTAGTTTTACCGTTTCAACAATATCTCGTCTTGATGAAACTACAACTAAGAACATTTAGAAATAATACATAAGTGTAAATTAAATCTCATAATTATGATCTCATCATAATTTCAATTACACAGTAATTATTCCAAGGATTTTGCCTTTAGCATTAAAAACAAAATATTAATTAAATTAATACATAAAGATAAATAAAGCCTTTTCCATTAATTAAAATAATGTTATACATTAATTTGCATCCAATTGATTAGCTGCAAGGCATAAACTAACAATCTCCCACTTGCACTAAAATCAATTGCCTATAAATATAATACCATTTCTATCTATATGTCGATCATGTCTCTTTTGAGACAATGGCTTAGTAAGAGGATCTGCTAGATTCTTTTCAGTGGAATTCACTCCAATGTTATGACTTTCCGCTCCACTATCTCCCTAATCAAGTTTCCTGAGTACATGTTTGGACCGTCAATAAGACTTGGGTTCCTTTGCTTGCACAATAGCACCGTTGTTGTCACAGTACAATACTATAGGCTCAACAATGCTAGGAACTACTCCAAGTTTAGTGATGAACTTCTTGATCCAAATCGCTTCCTTTGCCACCTTTGACACTGAAATGTACTCTGCTTTGATTGTGAATCTGCAATGGTTGGTTGTTTGGAACTCTTTCAACTTACCGCACCACCCTTTATGGTGAAAATGTACCCTGATTGTGATCTACTATCATCAGAATTTGACTGGAAACTAGCATATGAATATCCTTAAACTCTCAGTTCATCTCCTCCATAAACCAAGAAAACATCTTTAGTTCTTTTCTATTACTTTAAGATATTTTTCACAGCTGTCTAGTGACCCTCATTAGGATTAGATTGAAACCTGCTCGTTATGCTCAAAACATAAGAAACATCTGGTCTAATATATAGAATTGCATACATGATTGATCCAATTTTTGAAGTATATGGAATACAATCCATGTTATCTCTCTCCGCGTATGTCTTTGAACACAAACTCTGAGAGAGAAATCTCATGCAACATGGGTAAGAATCTCCTTTTTGAATTCTCCATGCAAAACTGTTTTAGCACTTTATCTATGTACGTGGATTGGGACAATCCAAGCAGCCTCTTTGATCTATCTCTATAGATCTTTATTCCCATAATATAGGATGCTTCTCTCATATACTTCATAGAGAAGTTCTTGGATAACTAAATCTTTACAAACTAAAGCATAGGTATTTCGTTTCCAATTAGCAATATGTCATCCACATATAGCACTAAGAAAACGATTGCACTCCTACTAAACTTCTTATAGACACATGGTTCATCCACATCTTTGATAAAATCAAACTCTTTGATTGTCTCATCAAAATGGATGTTCCAACTCCGTGACACTTACGCTTGCTTAAGTCCATAAATGGACCTAAGCAACTTGCATATTTGATTAGGAAATCTCTTGGATTAAAAACCTTTAGGTTGTGTCATATACACATCCTCTTACAAATTCCCATTGAGAAATTTCGTTTTGACATCCATCTGCCAAATTTCATAATCATGATGTGCTGATATAACTAATAAGATCCTGATGGATTTTAGAATAGCTACCGGTAAAAAGGTTTCATCAAAATTAACCACTTGTTTTTATTTGTAATCTTTAGCCACTAACCTCACTTTGTACGTATGTACATCGCCATCCATGTCTGTTTTTCTCTTAAAAACCCATTTGCATCCAATAGGTACAATACCATCAGGCGCATCCATTTAAGTCTATAGTTGGTTAGCATACATGGATTCCATTTCAGATCTTATGGCTTATTTCCATTTTAAAAAATCAATGTCGAACATTGCTTTTTTAAAATTAGTAGGCTCATCTCTACTCAATATATAGATCTAATCTAATGGGGGGACGACATATCCTACTAGTGCACTGCAGACAATGTGTCTCTTCAACTCTTGATTATACATCATATTTGTCAACTTAAGGTTTTTGTTCCATTTCGATGTGAATTTGTGGCTTTTGAACTTCTCCAAGTTCAACCTCACTCCCACTACTTTCTTTGAGAATAAATTTTCTTTCTAAGAATGTAGTATGCCTTGAGACAAATACCTTTTGCACAATAGGATTGTAAAATTGATATCTGAAACTCTCTTTCAAATACCCCACAAATTTGCATTCATCTAATTTAGCTTGAAGCTTATCAGATATAGCACGCTTCGCATAAGCTTCACATCCCTAAATCTTTAAGTGTGATAATCCAGGTATTTTATTAGTTCATATCTCATATGATGTCTTATCAACCAATTTAGATGGAACTCTATTTAGAAGATATATTGCGGTTTCAATTGCATATCCCCAAAAGGACATAGGAAAGACTGCATGAATCATCATGAAATGTACCACATTTAATAGTGTGCGATTTCTCCTCTTAGAAACTCCATTATGTTGCGGAGTTACAGGAGGAGTCCATTGTGAGAGAATCCCATTCTCTTTTAAGTAACCAAGAAACTCGTGGTCTAAGTATTCACCACCTCGATCTAATCTAAGTGTTTTAATACTTTTGCCGGTTTTTTTTTCTCAACTTTTAGTCTAAATTCTTTAAACTGTTCAAATGATCCAGACTTTTATTTCATTAAGTACACATAACCATATCTAGAATGGCCATCTATGAACGTAATGAAATACGAGAATCCACCTCTAACATTTGTGGACATAGGCCCACATACATCTTAATGTATTAATTATAGTAACTCACTAACACGTTGTCTCTTTCCTTTAAAGGGTAGTTTGGTCATTTTATTGCCAATAAACAAGATTCACAAGTTTCATATGATTTATAATCAAAAGGATCTAAATATCCTTCTTTATGTAATTTTGTGATTCTAGTTTCATTGATATGACCTAACCTACAATACCATAAATAAGATGGATTTTGGTTACTTAATTTTCTTTTCTTACTATTTATATTAAGAATTGGCCTTTTAAGATCTAACTCATACAAACCATTTGTAAGTAATCCAAATCCATAACAAACATCATCTTTATAAAAAGAACAACTGTTGTTCTTAATTATAAAGATAAATCCATTCAAATCTAAATAAAAAATAGAAATGATGTTGCTTGTAATAACAGGAACATAATAACAATTATCAAGTTCTAATACAAAGCTAGAAGGCAAAGTTAAACTACAAGTTCCTATAGCTAATGCAGCAACTCTTGCTCTACTACCAACTCGCAAGCCCATTTCGCCTTTCTTTAATGATCTACTCCATGTTAACATCTATATGTTATTACAAATATGAGAACCACATCTAGTATCTAGTATCCAAGTATGTGGAACAGAAGTAGAAAGATTAATCTTAATCATAAATGTATCTGAAGAGATAGCTTCCTTAAGCTTGTCTACTTTCAAGCTAGCAAGATAAGATGGGTAATTCCTCTTCCAATGTCCGTTGACTCCGCGATGAAAACATGTTCCTTTGTCATTGCTCTTCTTCTTGACACCTCCTTTGGCCTTTACGACATTAGTAGAAGACTTATGTTTCTTGTTCTTATTCTTCTTAGAGCCCTTTTTCTTGCTCTTAAAAGAACTGACAACAAATACAGAACTTGGTTCCTTCTTAAGACACCTTTCTGTAGTCTTAAGCATGTTCAACATTTCAGGCAATGTCATGTCCTTCTGGTTCATATTGAAGTTCATAACGGACTGTGAAAAGCTCGAACTTAGCTGCAGCACCAGATCAACACTTAACTCATGGTCTATGACAAAACCTAATTGGGCCAATTTTTTAATATACCTAATCATCTTCAGTACATGCAGGTTGACTGAAGATCCTTCTATCATCTTACATTAAAACAGTGCCTTAGAGATTTGATATCTCTCTACCCTACTTTATGCACTAAATAGCTCTTGAAGATGCAGTATCATATTAGGTGCATCCATATCCTCATGTTACCTATGAAGTTCAGAAGACATACTAGCTAACATCACACATGTAGCTTGATCAACATCATCAACATAACGTTGAGATTTCTTCCAATCTTCATCAGCTGCATTTGAACAAGGTTCTGATGGAGCAGGAGTATCAAGAACATATAACTTCTTTTCTTACCTAAGAAAACAGTCCAAAAAATTAGGTCCAGTCAACTTTTTAGCATCTACAATGCTCCTCAATGTCAGGTTGGTACTCATCTTCAGATTCAATAACCAAAAACAAATAAATAAAAGGAGCAAATATTAGTTTATATCCAAAATCAAATAAAATAAGGACTTTAAAATTATTTGATTACTTCCACTATTTTTAATCAAATTAATAGCCCCCACTATTAAATCCAAAAGTTATCAAATAATTTCCTAGTGGACCAGAATCCAATTTAAAATTAAATGATCTTGAGTTTGCTCAACAAATCAACTAAATTTAAATTAGGTGGAAAACTACTTTTCAATCACATCTTATGTGACTCTTAGAACCATTAGATGACAATTCTTTGTCATAATATATCATATATATTATTCGTAACCCTACTTCTAAATCCATATGATCATGAGTTTGCTCATCCAAATCATATAAATTTAATTAAGTAGGACCCATTAATTTAAGATAAAACATATATGAGTTATAGTGACCTTGAGTTTACTCAACAAGCCAAACAACAAACAAAATTCTGGTTTTATTCTCAAATAATGGAAGGCAACCATTACGTTCTTAACGTGTAATTAATATTTAATTGATGGATTTAAAATTTTAAAAATTTCCAATGTCATCAAAATAATATAATCTCATTATATTATATTATATTATAATTTCAATCATAATCTAATTTTGAAAGAAATTATTTAAACAAATTGCTTGATTCTAATTATTGATTTGATAACTAATTTAATTTAATAATTCAACTCTTGAAAAATTAAACTAAATTCAAAACCCTTTCCTAATAAAAATTCCCTTTGAAAACAAAATTTCAAAATTCGAAACACTTCATTCAATTTTATTAGGAGTATATAAAAATTAGGTTTTAAAAATATTAACATCAATTAAAAGAGGGATAGGAGGGTATCTGGCGCGTGCATTTGATGACTGGCATGTGCAATCGCTTTTACTACAGATGCTATTTGAAGAAGGTGGGCACGTGACTCACACGCGCCCATCGTCTTCTCCAGAAGCTTCCACCTGCTTTTGCAACTCCCTCCCTCCCATGATTTTCAAACCGACGCTGCCACATCTGATTCCCTCACATCATTGTCACACGTTTCCCCAACTTGTCTCTAACCGACACCCATCTCCCACATTTCCCAAACTGTCATTTGTTGCTCCACCTTCGCTGGGTGATTGACACTAGCGTCTGGCATCGCGAGAGAAGTCGATGCCAGCGACACCAACCAGTGGCATTGCGAGGCGTCACCGACGCCACCCAGTGGAGTCAAGCGGCGCCTTGTCTGCCTAGAGGGGCGATAATCACCCCTCTCAAATAGTAAACACACTTGTTTGTGGGAAAAAACTAAATGCTTCAGATCCAAAACATCTCAAAGCGCACATATATACACATCAAGGCAGAGGGAAGAACTAGGTTTTCCAGATTACATGTTAAGCAATCTTACAAGCATAAACAGAGGCATCTATACAGAAGCAGAAACATGGATGCAAATTAATTTTTAAAGAAGGCAAAACACACAGATGAGAGAAAATGTTTTTAAGATTCTTGTATTCAATAGTCATTGTAACTTTGTCACACAATAAATTTTTCGCCGTATATAACCAGATTTTTCTTGAAGGAATTAATTGTGCAAAATCAAAACATAACATATGTCCATGAATAAATAAAATTCCTGAAGCAGACAAAATTAACAGTCTCAGTCTCAGAGAACAACAACAAAAGCAGGCATAATCCTTCAATTTTTATCATAATAAAAAAGAATCAAGCAACAAATTCAAGTTAAACAATTAAAGGAGGCTCTGATATCACTGTTGGAATCTAATCATAATTGAATCAATGCGTGCAGCGGAAAAACAAATAATTTTACAGATTCCGAGCGAATCTCAATAATTGAATTAACTTAAATAAAACATGAATTCGAATAAGAAATCATACCTTTTGTGTTCCAGTTGAAAAACCGTTGAAACTGTTTCCGATTTGTCCATCATGAACTGTTCAATTGTCTAGCCTCTGATGGTATTCACAGAGCAATTCTCAATACTATTTTGAGAGGAAGAAGACAAAGTGCTAGCATCTAAATGTTCTTCCTTTATTTAAATAGAAAATTTACTTTAAATTATAATTAAATGTCTTTAATTATAATTATAATTAAAATCAAATTTTAATTATAGTTATAATTTATTTATTTTTAATCAAATCAAATATCTCATATTTGATCTCAAAGTTTCTCAAACTTTATAATTAAGCCCAACTTAATTAAATTGATTTTTCTTTCACAAATTGCTCTTTGATGTGTGACCCATGAGATTCCTCATAAATTGACAATGATTATAAATTACAATTCTAATTCACAATCAGAATTAGATAAATTAAAACATTTTATAATTTATCTTTAATTCTCTAATTAAACAATTCATAATCATAAATCATGATTAACGTCTAGCAACATATCATGATTACCCAAATATCAGGAATATCAAAGAGATTGACTTAACCTGTCCATGCATGATTATGATGTATAATTTAATCTTTTTGTCATTCAATATTCTAATTGGACGGAGTATGGATATAGACTCTTTTGGTCCAATTATGTTCATTATTGTTAATTAGTGATTGATTTATAATTGAAATTTAAAAACACATTTTCAAATATCAATTTACTCTGGCTAGAGAATTCTATAAATCATTACTAATTAAGAACAGTAGAATATTCTCTCTAATTACTTCAGAGTGACGAATCCTATATTAACCTACTCAACTCTCTCCATATGGTTTTTACTATATTTAATTACTACCGACTGAATTATCTTGAGACGATTCATAAGTAGTATCAAGATATAATAATTCCCATACGAGATACCTTGATAATCTCAAGTTCGAGAGTCAATTATACAACCATCATTATGAGATAATCCACAAACATATGTAATATTTTATTCGGAATTCTCATAATCGAGTCAGTTCATTAACTTACTATCTAATAATCACCCAGATATTAGTTTAAGTATCTCCATATTTTAATTTATGATATCAATTACTTTCTTCATAAGAAAAAAAAAACATAATGTGTGCTAGTTTTATCGTTTCAACAATATCCTGTCTTGATGAAACTATAACTAGGAACAGTTAGGAATAATACATAAGTGTAAATTGAATCTTATAATTATGATCTCATCATAATTTTAATTACATAGTAATTATTCCAAGAATTTTACTTTTAGTATTAAAACACAAAATATTAATTAAATTAATACATAAAAAATAATGATTTTTTTATTAATTAAAATAATGTCATACATTAATTTGCATCCAATTGATTGGCTACAATGGTATAAACTAACATGTTCTTTGTTGCAAGTGTTAAGACTCGTATTGAGAATATGAACTATCAAGTTAATAGCTTCAAGTCATAAGGTCTTGAGAATGTTCTTTTCCAAATTCATGCTCCAAATATGTTCATGATTATTCAATTCTTTTGCTTTATTATACCATTTTGTTGAGGGGTGTATAAAGTTGTTAGTTGTTCTACAATACCATTCTTAAGGAAAAAATTAGTCAACATAAAGGATGTTAACTCACCCCCTAGATTAGAACAAAGACTTCGTCTTCTCGCTCCTGAAGACTCTCCCAAAGGGAACTTTTAATGCTTGCTCTTCCACAGCACGAGTTTTCATATGTTGAATATACCATAGAAGTCTAACTTAATTCATCAATGATCAGAGCATTCAAATCATTTGACTCTTCAATAGAACTCACCCCGTAATTGAACCTGAATGTCATATATATATCTCTATATTTTCTCGATTATTATTGCATCATTTATCCTTGTTTTATTGCTAAAAACTAGTTCAAGTCTAACAAATTTATCAGAACGGATTTTAAAGAGTGGTGCATGACAAGTTTTAGTGAGACAAAGTATAATTTTTTTTATCTGATCATGAGAAAATTGATAAATACGTGGTTTTTACTGTCTTAGTTCTTTATTCGAGCAGCTCCTCTCTTTCTTTGTTTCATAGGAAAATTTTAGATTATTTTTATTAAAAAAAAAGTAATAAAGAGAAGGGTGGTTTATTCGTTCATTATTAGTGGCATCAGTCTCGTTGCAAATTTGAAGTTAAATTCTTTATTCATACGAATAAAAGATTTTGTCAATTAAGATTAATCCGAAACGTGTAAAAATAGTAGTAAAAGGTTTCATTTACGAACTATTTGTGTCAAAAATAGTTTTAAAATAAGTTATATTGATATTTGTATCAAAAAATATCTTAAAATTTTGATTTATATTGATTATATTAAGGAATTGAAATAAAAAATTGTATAATAATAACAATATTTCAGTAAGAATCTCTCTTAAATTTAGAGTCCAGGAAAGTGTACAATGACATTACCTTACCTCTAATTAATAGAAAGAAAAAAAGGTTTTTGAAAATAATTGGACAAAAACAATAGTCCAATATATAAACAAATAATTGCATAAATAATAATAATAATAATAATAATAATAATAATAATAATAATAATAATAAAGATAAAAGATAATAAATAAATAAACAGATAAAAAAGAAAATAAATAAAATAAACAAGTAATACGAAATAAATAAATAAAATAACAAAAAGTGCAAATGCTACAAACAAAAGTAATAAAAAGACGCAAAAATGGAAGGAAAAGACCTATGAAAAGATAATGACCTCTTTTTGTAGGGTCTTTTACCTATATCTTAGTTTGTCAAAGTTTCATCTTGAAGTCCAAGTCCTCAATAGGTTTTAGTAAGGTCATATAGTTCATGATCACTTCTCCTCGATTTTTCTTAAGTCTTTTTTTTTTCTTCTCTTACAGTTTTTAAATATAATCTCCTTACATCTTCTTACTAGAAAATCATAATGTTTCCTTGAACCATATAAGTCATATCTCCCTTAATTTACTATATATCAATGTTAGCCATTGATAGTTACTTAATTCATTATGAATTTATTTCTTAACATTTAGTGATTATTGACATGAAATTGTTTAATATACTCGCTTTGACTCATATGTGATTTTAGACATAATTCGAAAGTAAAGAAATTAAAGTGAGTCGAAAGTACTAGATTTGGGTCATTTTCTGAAGATTAATATTCACTTGTCTTCATAGAGTAAGAAGAAGAAAATTAAGACAAGAAGAAGACAAGAAAAAAATGAAAACACAAACAAGAAAATTCCAAGTTGCTCATGGCAAAAAAGTAGAAAAGTTATGCATGGAATACATGCAATTTACGTGAATTAATGGCAACACGGTAGGAGAAGAAAAAAAGAACAAAAAGGCAAGGGAAGCTACAACAATATGGCAACGTGTGGGCAAATGGAAGAGACCAAAAACGACACAGCAGCGAGTGGAGTAAAACAACACAGCTCATAGAATTAAGGCAAGAAGGAGAAGTGAAAAGCAGTGAAACGACAGCTCCAGAAGAGTAAAATGCCAACAACCCAGTGTTTAGTAAACATTGTTCTATGTAAACAGTTTACACTATTTTACTTAAACAACATAAACACTATTTGAGTTTCGTGCGTTTGCATGAAACTAAACGCATGAAATGCAGACGCAAATAGCATTTCATGTTGCATGTTTCATGCACCAGTTGCAGGTGACCAAACGACATCGCATAAAGCCAAGGCAGCGGAGCCAAAACGCAGACATACAACGACACACCAAAAATGTAGCGCAAAAATCATCAAAAAGGTTTTAAGTGAATAGTGAATTGGACCATGAAATAAATTAGTAAATAGAGGATAGTAGCGTAGAATAGTAGGGAGGCACGACAGTAGAGAGCTGAGAGTGAGTCTACAGCTAGGGTTATTTCAACAAGTCGAAGCATTTTTTTGAGAGAGACCTATGAAGGGCTAGACATCCCAATGCCAATTCAAAGGTGACATCGACACTGACGACCCAGGTTAAGCATTCCTTTCATATTTTTGTTGTTTCTCTCTCTTATTGAATTGATTGTGCTATCCTAGGCATATGGATTTGGGATTTGTGTATGAATGATCGTATTATCGTTATTATTCGGTTATTTGTGTATAAACTCATTGGGTATTGTGAAAAGATAATTTGAATGTGTTCATTGAATCGTTTATTTGCAAACCCATTGCTAGAATTTCGATATAATCTATAATTGTTATGTTGAAATTCATGTATAGCGGCTAATGATCCGTAATCATTAGAGATATCATAACCTAGGTTAAATAACACATCATATGTGGTTGTTGCCTTGATTAATCAGTTTTCCTAATTCGTAATGCTACTGCCTAATTAAATCTAGAGATCGTATCCTAGATTATTCGGTAGTTAGGTTTAATTAACGATCATATCTTGATTAAACACTACCTAAGGGAAAACTCGGGTTAATTATTAACTCACGGTTAGTAGTTGCTACGAGAGGGTAGAGAACAACAAATCAATTAAATATGTTTAATTAGGGTATAGGGCGAGATTGAAACAAAGAATCGAGTCCTTACCGAATTCCCCACTTTTATAATTTTTTTACATATTTTCTTTACATTGCTTTTGTTAGTTATTTTAGCTTTATTTTATTTTCTTGTTTGAAAAACCCAAACCCCCTAAACCTAAACACCGATTAATTTCATTTCAACAACTTTACACACACTCTCTGTGGGATCGACCTAGACTCATCACTGTTATAATAGTAGTCTAGTTTTTATTTTGACTAGCGTTACGACGCGCTGTCAATTTTGGCACCGTTGTCGAAGAGTACAGTGTTTTAGTTTTTGTTTGTAATTTAATTGGTGTTTTGTATATATTTGTTCGTAATTGGATTCTTTTCAGTTATTTCATGATCCTTTCTTTATTTTGTTTCGTGTATGTGATTTATTTTAAAAAATCATAGATGGAAGTCATTTTTTCTATAACTCATATTCTCAATCTTAAAATAATGTTTGGACTGATCAACCTAACTTTTGTTATGGATGGATAATCATTATAATTATTTCCATGATAGTTTGTAAGACTCAAAACAGTCCCTGTACATACGAGAAGTTTCTCATTATAACTCAGGTACACCTCTGGACGACTATATCAAGACCTGTAATGCTAACAATCTTCAATTTCAACAGGGTATGCAACAATTTCAAAAGAGTCTACAGCAGACCTAACAAGAGATCCAACAATTCCAACAAGATGAAAGGCAATTTTGGTGGTAATTTCCGAATTGGGAGAGCCAGCAAAACTTAGATACATCCTTGGAAGAATTAGTTGATGCTGTTGATGCTAACTTTTTGGCAATGCTGGCACAATACAGGGTCTAACATCTACAATGTGGAGAAACAACAACATTCAGGTACATCTCTGGAAGAACTGATTAATATTATGAATACTAATCCTTTGCAGTTTTAGCAGGATGTACAACAGTAGTTGCAGCAGTTCCAGCAGGAAGCAAGATTTAGATTCCAGAACCTAGCAAGCCAAGTGGGTTGGATGGCAGCAAGAATCAACTACCTATAATCACAAATGGAAGAGGAGCAATCATGTCAACCCGAGGAGTACCCAATAGACGTTAGTGTGGAAACCTTACAAAGTGATGAGGAACTTGAGAATCTTGAAATGACTACTCAAGGAATTGCTTGTGTGGAAAAAGTTGAGGAGGAGCTCAAAGTAGAAAAAGATACATCTTTTAGCTCAGATGTAAAAACTAAGTTCATAATTATTGTTAAGATTGACTCTTTACATTTACCTAGCAGGTTAGAGGAATTAAATGAAGAAGAAAAAAGCAAAGAGACGTTCGAAATATTTCCGGAGTGTATGAACTCAACCGAGATTGAGAATCTGAGGATAAGGAAGACATTGAATGGGGATGATGTTCAATTAAGGTCCTATTTGGAACAATCCCGCGTGGAAGTGGCACTAACTGTAGTACCAAAAGATCATAATTTTGTCACGTGAGGAAAGTATGGAGTCGAGCCAACGACCCTAAACTAAAGCGCTTCTTGGGAAGCAACCCAAGGGAAGTAATTTTCTTTTCTTTACATTTTCGCATTTCTTTTTATAAGCATATGTGTTCTTTGTTGGTTTGTTTCTTTCTTGTTTTAAGTTTTCAATCAAAATGAGAGAAAAAATAAAACAAACAAAACAAACATTTTCTCGTTTTCTATTACTTCTAGGATTATAGTCATAAGTAAATAATAAATTGACTAGAGAATTTCATAGCAATTTAGCACGTATTTTTGTTTTTGTGATTGGTCGATTAACTTTAGAAGATTAGTGACTAGTAGTAGACAAAGTTGGTGAGATTTTGAGCCTTATTAGACTGACACCTTCATTTCAATCTTATTGTCTTTTGATAATGTGTGACTTTCATGACATGTACATCTTGATTTTGTTTTGAATTTCTATTCAAGACTACATTTTTACCATATGCATTAATATGGAAATGATTAGGCATTCTTTGTTTTTCTAAACTACATTAGCTAAATAACCTACCTTATTGACATAGTTTTTCCCTTGTTAACCCCCTTTGAGCTTTATACCTTTTTTTTTGTATAAACCACATTTTACTCTTTTAAACTTATCCAAATGTCCTACCCAAGTTGTAAAGCTAGTGAAGCATTTGTGATTGGTGAGTTTGTGGATGTAAAAAGTGTAAGTGTGAGAGTGTACACATGTGTGAGTTGGTTAATGTTGGGATGTTTTGTTATGTCTTATCATTGAAATTCTCATGTTAATGTAGTTTCTTTTAATGTTAAAAAAAGAAAGAAAGAAAAGAGAAAAGCACAAGAAAAGAAAATAAATGAAAAGAAAATGAAAAAGAAAAAGAATGAAAAGAAAATTTTGTTTAAATAAATTTATCAAGGGGGAAGTGCATATGAGTTTGTAAAGTTATTCATAATTAATGCATCTTCCTAGAGTTGTAATAAATGTATTATTTGAGTATGTTGAATATAAGGATGTTGGCTTGAAAGGTTCACTCTTGTGGTTTCAATGTATTGTTGGCATAAATTGTATGAGTGATCTCTTCGAATTGGTATATGCTTCATATTGTTTACGTGTGAGAGCTGAAATAAGTTGTAAAATATAAGTGTTGCATTTGCCATAGCTGATGGTACCCAGTTTTGTATGAGTGTGAACTTGTGCACTTGATGTCATATTGAGTGTTGCATTTGTTTCACTAGCTTTAATGACTTTCATGCTACTTGACCAAATACATCTCACCTACCTTTGCCTACATTATAACCCTAGAAAGTCCTTTGATCAATGATTTTACATGTGAATATTAGTGGTAGAGAAATGAAATTATATGCAAAGTTGTGGAATGATATGATCATGAATGTGTTGAGTATACCCATGGACATATCTTGTTTAAACACATTTTTCAAGTCTACCATTAGATTGCTCATTTTTTAAAGGAATTGAATGCTGATTGTTCATAAGTAAAAGCTTGGAATGTTGAATTCTTGCTATGATTTTTGAAAGTCGTTCATTTTTGTTATGATTATTTATTCTTGGAATATATGATAATTGAGTAAGTGTTTTGGGCTTTGAGCTTAATTTTAATGTTTTGCTCGAGGATGGTCAAAAGCTAATTGTGTGGAAAATTGATAGGTACTTAATTGATTATGAATTTACTCCTTAACATTTAGTAATTATTGACATGAAATTGCTTAAAATACTCGCTTTGACTCTTACGTGATTTTAGGCATAATTCGGAAGCAAAGAAGTTAAAGTGAGTCGAAAGCACCACATTTAGGTCATTTTCTAAAAATTAATATTCACTTGTCTTCATAGAGTAAGAAGAAAATTATGACAAGAAGAAGACAAGAAAAAAAAAATAAAACACAAATAAGAAAATTCTAGGTTTATCACGACAAAGTAGAAAAGTTGTGCATGGAATACAAGTAATTTATGTGAATTAATGGCAATACAGTAGGAGAGGAAAAGAAGAACAAAAAGCTAAGGGAAACTGCAACAATACAGCAACGTGCGGGTAGATGGAAGAGACCAAAAACAACACAGTAGCAGGTGGAGTACAACGACGCAGCTCATAGATTTAAGGCAAGAAAGAGAAGTCGAAAACAGTGAAATGGCAGCTCGAAAAGAATAAAACGCCAACAGTCCAGCATTTAGTAAACATCGTTTGCATTTCATGCGTTTGCATGAAACTAAACACATAAAACGCAGACGCAAACAGTGCTTCACGTTGCATGTTTCATGCACCAGCTGCAGGTGACCAAACGACAACACATAAAGCCAAGGTAATGGAGCCAAAACACAGGCATACAGCGACACTCCAAAAATGCAGCGCAGAAATCATCAAAAGGGCTTTAAGTGAATAGTGAATTGGACCATGAACTAAATCAGTAAATAGAGAACAGTAGCGTAGAACAATAGGGAGGCGCGACAGTAGAGAGCCGAGAGTGAGTCTTCGACTGGGGTTATTTCAACGGATTGGGGTTATTTCAACGGGGTAGAAGCATTTTTTGGGAGAGATCTATGAAGGGGTAGATGTCCCGACTTTAATTCGGAGGTGACATCGGCATCGACGACCTGGGTTAAGCATTTCTTTCATAATTTTGTTGTTTCTTTCTCTCTTATTGAATTGATTGTGTTATTTTAGGCATATGGATTTGGGTGTTGTGTATGAATGATTGTATTATCATTATTGTTTGGTTATTTATGTATGAATCCATTGGGTATTGTGAAAAGATGATTTTAATATCTTCATGGAATTGTTTATTTGCAAACCCATCGTTAGAATTTCGATATAATCTGTAATTGTCATATTGAAATTCATGTGTAGCGACTAATGATTCGTAATCATTAGGGATAATATGACCTAGGTTAAATGACGCATCGTATATGGTTGTTGCCTTGATTAATCAGTTTTCCTAATTCGTAATACTACTGCCTAATTAAATCTAAAGATCGTATCCTAGGTTATTAGGTGGTTAGGTTTAATTAATGATCGTATCTTGATTAAACAAATCCTAAGGGAAAACTTGGGTTAATTTTTAACCCACGATTAATAGTTGCTAGGAAAGGTTAAACAACAACGAGTTAATAAATTATGTTTAACCAGGGTGTAGGCCGAGATTGAACCAAAGAACCGGGTTCCTACCGAATTCCCCACTTTTATCATTTTATTGCATGTTTGCTTTAATTTGTTTTTATTAGTTAGTTTTATTTTATTTTCTTATTTTAAAAATCCAAACCCCCTTTTTCCTAAACACCGATTAATTTCATTTCATAAACTTTTAACACTCTCTTTGTGGGATCGACCTAGACTCGCCACTACTACACTAGTAGTCTAGTTATTTTAATTTTGATTAGTGTTGCGACGTGCGGTCGAATTTTTTCGCCGTTGTCGGGGGAGTGCGGTGTTTTTGTTGGATCCCGTTTCCAGAATCTAACCCGCTTCCTTTGATACCATAAATGTTGGATCCCGTTATTGGAACCCAACTCTCTTGCTTGGATACCATCTATGTTGGGACCCTATCACGAAACCGGACCCCAACCGGATAAGAACGAAAAACTTAAGCGAATCGAAAGCAAACGAACCGATCGAAAATCATTTAGCGGAAGCAAAATGATAAACGAAAAACGGAAACGAAATGCGGAAACGTAAACAAAGCAAATCGAATCGGAAACGGACATTGGCTAGCCAAACAGCCCTTTTTGCCCATGAAGGTCCATTGAACAGACATTGGCGAGGCAGGGGGTTCACCCCAGAAGGTCCGTTGAACGGACATACATGTCCGTTTAACGTACATGCACTGGTCAAAAGGCCCAAAACTCCTTTCAAAGCCTCTCCAATGCTTCCAACTTCTATCCTAACACCATAAACACTTATAATCATCCACAAATCACTTGTTCTAATGTAATCACACCCCTAGATCATTCAATTGCCAATTGGAATGCCTCAACCTCCCAAATCTCAACTCAAAAACTCATAACATACACAAATTCTCATCATTCTCCATACCTATCCTGTTCATACTTCCCATATAGCATCATCACTCTTAAGACTTATATCTTTCAACTCCAAATCCCAAAAAGTCAATCTTGCAAATTCCCTAACATTTAACACTTTCATTATCCATTT
>JAOTAX010000007.1:5655398-5678353 GCA_025629825.1 Erythroxylum guanchezii
ATGAATTATGAAAAGATTGTGCAAATGATTCTTTTTAAAATGACATTATGCTTGAAAAATCAAGTTTTGGAAATGTGTCATTTAGGCAACAAGATTTCAAGTATTGAGATACATGTTATGTGGGTTTGGTTTGGTCCATTCTGTGTGTCAAGCGCACTTTGACTATAGGCTTCTCCCGCCTGCCCTCTAGTGGCATGGAGCTCCTTCATGGACTCCCTCATGTTTACGACTACACGAAACCACTACGTGGGATTATGTTAGTTCGTTCTGTTCACGACTACACAGGACCCTTTTTGGGAAAATGTGCTAGTTCGTTCTGTTTATGGACCTTCCAAACCATTTAGGTTTGTTTATGTGTTCATGATATATTGACAAGATTGATGCATACCTGATTTGCATTATTGAGAATTTGGTTGAGAATTTGAGCAATATATGTTTGGTGATTAAATTGTGAATTTTTGTTACAATGGGAAATAAATGTTTCAACGGTTTTGCCTGTTACTGGTTATAAAATTGTTACCCACGAGCATTAAGCTCACCCCCATTCCTTCCCCTCTCCAGGTGACGAGCTAGAGATCGAGTGAAAGAGAATCGAGGCATCACTCCAAAATTTGCATCTTTTTGTGTTTTAAGCTAGAATTGTAACTACAAGGCTTTAGTTGCATTTTGAGTAAATTACTATTCATGTAACTTTTTGTATTTT
The DNA here is from genome assembly GCA_025629825.1 of Erythroxylum guanchezii. Lineage (NCBI taxonomy): Eukaryota > Viridiplantae > Streptophyta > Magnoliopsida > Malpighiales > Erythroxylaceae > Erythroxylum > Erythroxylum guanchezii. The sequence continues at coordinate 5,656,102 of JAOTAX010000007.1, forward strand.
GGCATTTTGAGATATTGATGTATTGTGGCTGAAAATGCCCACTAAAGCTTTGTAAAAACTCTTATGTCTTGATGTTAATGAAGCATGTTTCTGTTTTGCCGATGATATACCAAAATTGTACTTTGCATTTTCAAGTTTTTCCATAAGGGTGAGAATGTGTGATCTGTTTTTAGGAAAAATATTGTATGGATCTAGGCTAAATTGGATGAAGTAACCTTCTTGAAAGTTGTAGATTATCTTTTTAGCTTTCCGTTGATATAAAGTATGAAATTTTTGGAAAATGTAGTAGAAAGATATGGTTTTTAGAAGTTAGGATGCTGTTTGGGATGAAAATGTTGGACAGTCACTTTGTCGTAGACTTTTGACCCTTTTTGAGATCGAAATTGTTTTTAAGTCCTTCATAGAAGTTGTAGAGCTTTCTTTTAGCTTTCCATTGATACCAAATTTGCAAATTTTGGAGTTCTGGGTCAAAAGTTATGAATTGTGGAAGTTGGGATGTCGGAAGAAGAAAATCCCAGGAGGTAGGCCTTGCGCGCATCTCGCGGTCTCGACGAGTCGCGAGGGGGAGCACGTGGCCTCTCCCGCTGCGCGCTCCTCGCGTGCGCACTGATTTTCGTTTTTCCTCCCCTGACCCAAACTCTCTCCACTATTTTGGCCATAACCTTTTCGTCCCACCTCCGATTGACCTGATTTTTGAAGTGTTGGATTCCTAATACATTCCTATACCTTTCCATAAAAATTTACAGCTTTTGATATTAATTTCAAAAATATGGATTGAATCAAAGTGAGAGGATCGGTTAAAAGAGTATGAGTTGGATATTTTTCTGAAGAGGCTTTAGTATTTTGGCGATATCTTGATCTGTAGAGCTCCAATTGAGTTGATTCTTGTTTCTAAACAAATTAGAGACATGGAGCCACAATGTATCTGAAGGAATCGAATTTCAATTTAGGCTCTAAGACTTTCAATTTCTTGAGTGAATTCGGGTGTAGTATTCAGTCTCGGTTTAATTTTAGCCCGAAAGTGTTTTGGTCATAACTTCTTTATTTCTGAATGAAATTAAATGTTTTTGGTGTTATTAAAATCGTAAGACAAAGGGGAACAAATGTTTTGAAGAAGTCTTTTTGAAGTTCTGATTTGAATTTTCCCAAAATCTGTTCGAAAATAGGAGAAATGAGTTCGTGTTTGAGGTTTGACTTGGTGTGGGGGCGCCATCCTTGTGGGATGCGCATATAGATGTCACATAGGACGTCGGGCACGTGAATCGTAAGGGCGGGGTCCCAACAGCCAATGTCCATGTATCTAACATTCCTTTTTCTTTCTAATAAGTTCATTAGTACCTTGGTCGCTAATTTGGACGACACTTAGACATATTGGTCGATAAATTTCCTTTTATGGTTGACCAATATCACTTAACCTATGTAGTAATTTCTTTCTAGTGAGTTGTAAGGAGTTTGGTCACTCCTCTGATTGACCAATGTCTCCTTTTTGAAGGAACTTCTACTTCCAGTGAGTTATAAGTAGAATGGTTGTAACATCCCATTACCATAGGACATATGCTTGACATTCTTCATAATATCTGAGCACATACCCTACGGGAATGGCATGTTAGAGTAATCACATTCACTTCATATGGTATCATAAAGAACATAAGTATTTAAAATGTTAACATATCTCATTTCATTAACAAAATATGTTTTACATTGCCATTTCATTACAAACCATCCATATAGTTACAATACAGAAATCATCTGTGTTTACACTGTTTATACAAAATATTCTACATGAGATGAAAACCATACAAAAGCACTCTATCTAAACCCCTTAAATGACAGCTGACCAGACCTTTAAGCCATATCTTGATCCCAAAATGGATAGCACTAGACTCCAACTAGATTGCTTTACAAGCAAAGTCTCCTTTTAGTATTTGAAAATCAACGTTGCAATTTTGATGAATTATGTGAACTCAATGAGTGAACCATCATCGATGTGTTCACTCAAAACATATCATATATATCAGATGAATAAAACCCAGCTCAATCAATATAACACATCATACAAATTTATGCCTCATATATGACATTATTCATCATGCTTCAACAAGCACCGTAATAATACAATCACTTTACTTAATTAGTTCAGAAGCACCTTCTGAATGCAAAAACTTCATATAATCATCTCAGAATATTTCACTCATCTATCACAATTCTTCATATCACCATCAATTTCATAGGCATTTTGCAATGTTATCTCAATATAATTCAACATTCATTTGCAAACAATTTCATAAACACATGTAAAGATACAAATACAAATGCAAATGAGACTCGCTTCTATTTTTACTTTGTTGTGACCAAACACCTATTTATCGATTATCGAACCCATATATGTTGTAGATACCGGGCTCATTTCAATATTGTCTTGTACCCATTGTGGATATTGGGTTCATTAAACGTTGAGCCTGAGGCTCTGTGTGCACATATCTGAGCTTAAAACTCTTTTCACATTGGCTGCTTTGGTCATAGCTCCGTTATGTGAACATACATATTCATATAATGAAGTGCAACATTTTAACATAATATATCATTAATCACTTTTCAATCAAGAAACACATTCAATTACCACAATTCATCGGATTCATGTCTAGCATTCAACATATAGTTGAGAATTCATTTTCCTTATTCACATTCAAATCACAAACACTCCCAATACAGTCCCAAATATCAAACTCCTCAGACAATCAATTGTCCAAAATCATTAATGTCAAAATTATATCAATATCGATTCAATATAGAGAAATCAAGTTTAATGAAAGAAATATGAACAGAAGATGTTTCTAATCGAGGTCACACATCTAGGTTAGTCACAGTACACTCCAGTTAGCTATTGCCTCAACGAACTGGCAACATCTAGATGGTGTCGGTCGATTTGTACCTCTAAATCAAGCAATACACACATGTACACATCACTACTTGATCAATCAGATAAGTACTCAAATTTACACATGTATATGTGTCGTGTTCGATGCATGCTCAATTAATCATTTTGGGTATGTAACCTTATTCATAAATCTTAATCATTTATACATCATGACTTATACATCATTTAGTTTGCAATTAGGTTTATGCCTTAAGTAAACTTGATCACTTTCCATTCATCATTCATAAATTCATCAATTTTTTCCTAGTATTATACATTCACACAATTTCCTCAATTCTTATTCAGTCATACCTAATTCACCATACTCATATTCTTTGGATCTCATTTGCATTCATAAAAACGTCTTTATACTATTAACAACTCATATTTTACACTTATCCTTAAACATTTTCATGATCAAAAATCTCTTTTAACACACACACAATTGTTACTTTAAATCTGGAATTTTAACAAGTTAAATCTATATATACATTCACCAAACTTTTTCCAGCAATATATTTTCATACATTTACTCAATTCTCATTCATAATTATCTTATGTTCTTCAATTCTCATTCATCCATACCTTATACACATTTCTCATGTTCTTAAGATCATGTTTTCATTAAAAGAACTCAATTATTCCTTTAACAAACTATAATTTTCCATATTTGAACTCAATCACATCAAAACAGTCCCTTCTTTTGGTTATGACTTCAGTCAACTACATAAACTTATCAAGATATCTTCTGGCCAAACTGTTTAACAGAAGCATTAATAAGACATCAATAAACATTTTTCATGTTGTATACGCTGACTAATTCGAGCTCTAAAGTCCCCAAAAATCAGGAAATAATATAAGGTTCTTGCACAGGGGTCTGTCACAGGCAGTACTAGGAAAACAAGCATAACTCAAGCTCTAGTCACTATTTTATCAAGCCATTTTCATAGAGGTCAATCTAAGACCTATATCTACAACTTTCATTGTTTTAGTTTCTTCAAATTCATCCCTAAAGATATGTAAAATAGATCGAAAGAGGAAGATGAAATTGAAACCAAAATTGAAACCTACAGCTCTGATTTTCCAGATTCAAGAACAGTTCAATAGCAACTATCTTTACCATGAATCCACCTTCATTTATACATCAAATCTCAACCTAAATCATCCATTTAACATTCTATAACCTAATGTTTTTGTACATGCAAAAACAGTACAGAAAAGTACCCAAGTTAATGCAGAAATTTCCAACACAATCAATCATTAACATCATTCACAAGTCAACCTAATTCATCATCATCAATTCTTTATCATAATACGCTAATCTTTTACTTACTTGTTTATTTCTAATCCCATATCAAAAGTCACTCTAAATCAGTACTCCAAACATGCAAAATCATCACACATTTAAGGTGGAACTTGGATGGATTTCAACTAGGTTCAATGAACAACAACAATCTGATATTTTACTTAACTTTGTGAAGGTAAAAAAAGAGAATAGTGTTTTGGTGGTGTGTGAGAGGAAGGAAGAACAAGAATGGGCTTAGTTAGAGTTGCTCCTGCAGAAGCTTACACTTAAGGTATTAGGTGTCACCTTACTACAATGGCATGTGTCACCAAATTAAATTGCCATATGTCTAAAGGCATGTACAACATTTATCAAGTAAATATGCTGTCATATGTCACCAATAATACTAAGTCAAATGTCATTTAATCATAGATGTCAATTTTCATCAACCTACTAATCCATTTGTCACACAATGATCAATGCCAAATGCCACTCAATTATAGGCTTAATCATCCTGATTTCCATGTATCAATTTTTCTTACCACTTGGCATTTTTCCTAGACCAAATGTATATTTAATTCCTCAATTTTTCAATTATATCAATTAATTCCAAATTCACTATTTGTAATCAATCAAACCAAAATTCAAGGCATAAAACGTTTTACAATTCACACCATGAATGTTTTAATCTCTTCATACTCTAGAATGAGTCAATTGACTGCATATGCATTCCTTGCAACGTGTACAAAATCATAATTCATAATTCATAATTTACGTGTGTATGCTAATGATATGCATGTGAATGAAATATAATTCATGAATTTCCAATGACAACTAAAGCTCTAACCCTCAATATGGAGAATAGGTTATTACAATGGCTATATATACTAGTCGACCACACCAGCCGTTGGTCGACTAGTGTGGATATTTATTTGATATTAACTATCTCTTTTGTTATTGATATTGAATTATGCTCTTAATATTTTATTATGTCATATGCATAAATTAAAGGGGAGCTAATCACTATCTTGATAATTGTTTATATGCATAATTTATTATTATTATCCTCTAATATCATAAATGTTTTATCATTATCAAAAGGAGGCTATTGTTGAACTAAGGAATGTTTAAATCAATCTTTTAATGATAAAAAAAATAGTAATTGAGTTTATTACTTGGATGAAAAGCAATATTAAGAAAAGCAGGGAAGAGAGATTGCAATTCAATTTTATAAACTTTTTCTACAAAACTTAGGGAGATGTTGCCAAACTCTTCTTGCAATTACGTGAAGAGGAATCTTTTTTAAAATCTCTTTATTTTCCTCGTGTAAAGATGAATCATTTTTTACAATCTTCATGATTATGACGATGGAATTCTAGCTTTCCTAAATTGCACAAAGCATTAAAATCAATCGAAGTATACAATTTGAGTCAACTTTTCTTGCTTACTTTAATGCTATAGGACGTAAAACCAATTCATAATGAATGCACAATTTGTATAAATGCTTGAAAATTCCCTCAATTTATAAAAATATCCAACCGAAAACTCATGTATTTATAGGTAATAACCCCTAAAGTATTAAAATGACCAAGTTAAAGGTATAAAAAGGATTATATTGAATATTGCAAATATGCCTTTTAGGTTAATTGATTAACATGTTTGAATAATTTGATTTTGTCTTAATTACAAAAAAAATATCATAGCAAATATGTTTTATTATTATCAAACATGGATGAGAAACTTCCTTAATCAACAACAATGAATTCAATTTAAGGTAGACTTATTGGAATAAGATATCATGAGTTCTCCTAATCTAATACATATTTTCTTTTACGTTAAATAGACTTTTTGTTTGAAATTTGTAAGTTCTTATAATCACTAGTATAAAAGATTGGACTGACTTGTCAAATAATTAATACTTTGAAAGTGTTATAGTGAAAAATTTTTAGAATATATTTTAAAAATATATTGAATAACCAGATAACCTCTGTAACATCTGTTTTTGTAACTTATCAATAAATGAGTGTATTTTTGTTTTATAATTTCCTTGATTCCTCTTCTTCTCGATTCGCAGCAAATTGTTTTTGGGATCACAGTTGATTATCCTCAAAGTTCTAAGTTAATAGATGAAGAGTAAATGTTCATACCAAGCCATCGGACTAGTTGGGGGCTCGACGACGCTTGCAAACGTAGGTAAGCATAAGTGATCCTCGACAACGCTTCCCATTTAACCGGTAAAACACATACAGATAAGCATGGACTCAAAAATTGTGGGGGACGGGGGACATATAACAAGCTTAAGAAACAATCTTTTGAATAGTGTAAGTAAATAGCAGACCAGTTTGCCCTAGATGTTGAGTTTGGCCTACAGTCGGAGTCGTACTCTTCCCACATTAAGAATGTTAATGTCTTAAAGTTAAAAGCTATGGGACTGTTGATGTCCGAGCTTAGAGGGACACATCTTTTTGATAGCTACCAACATTGATTTGCCTTCCTCCTGATTTAGACTCATCTCCTGCACCATGTGCTTCTTATCGTGTTTGAAGTGTCGATTGAGTGTTCCTTAGAAGAAACTAAAATGACAATTGTGGGATAGCTCGAGGATTTAATTTCATCTAAGTTTAGGGTCGATGACAAAGTCCAAGTGCAAATGTCTCAGCATAACATTTTATTTTATGAAACTATAAATTATTCAAATTTATATGGTATAAGAAAACTTGTTATATAGATAACCTAGACCGATGAACGACTCCGGTTTTTTTAAGAATCGAACTAACGATGTAGGGTAAATAACTAAAAGAATAGCATTATTAGGATATTAAAGGCAGCAAGCGACAAAATAGGCGATGTAAGCTTAGGACTTTGGAGAAAAAAGCACGATAATGGTTGTAGCGGGGCCTGCGTTTTTCATCTTCACCTTTGTAGCAATATAAAATTGACTTGGTCTGTTCTTTAAATCTTCTGGTGCACAAATCCTTGTCAACTTCAGACAGCTAACTCCACCGGGCCCCCACTTTTGCCAACTCTTCTCTATATTTTGCCTCGGCTCGGCTTGGAGCCATGTGTTCAAACTTCAAATACTTATACCTGTGCGCGCTGGGGGGAAATGGTTGAGCTGTCCATCTCTCCGACACTTGCGTATATGTTGTTTATGAAAAAGGGTATTTTTAGGTATATTTATTTCAGGATAAGGTGGTGTTCCTTTTCTCTTGGGGGACTAGTTATGGAGTTTTGTCATTTTCTCTTCTTTATACAATGTGTCCTACGAGTTGCCCATTCTCTTCACTTTTTGATGAAATAGGTTACATGTAGCTAACCTCCTACTGGTTCCTCGACATTCTTAGGTGGGTAACTGGACTGATTGTTTAACAACTCAAATGTTGATGAGTGAAAGTAACCAATTACCTAATAATCTATTTGTAGCCAAAAGAAGCGGATATGGTCGAGACTTGCAATTTATTTATTGAGAGCAAAAAGAAGGAAATATAAAATAGAAAAAGGGAATTGTGATAATCATCTCATCTGCCTATTATTTTCTTTAATGTTCATTTAAGTTGCCTAATCATTATCGCATGCCCATTCCCATGGCCAACCTTTATGCAGAAGCAAAACATACTCCATTCTCAATGTGAAATGCAAATATGGGCAATTTAAAACAAACCACCTCACCAGCCAAAAGATAGTAAGCATCTTTTCTTTGGGATATTTAAAAGCAATGTTATCAATATCGTATTAAATTTAGTACCAGATTTGACTCTAGTATCGTATGATACCATTACCAGCTAATATTGAATACTGTTTTGGATCATTTTTTAAAATTATAAAATAGTCTCTTAATTTTATCGAATTACAAAAATTTCCCAATATATTATTTTATATAATTTTTTTTACTTTACTTCAATCTTATCTCAAAAGATCATAATAATACAAACTTGATAGAATAAATATTTTTTTATTTCTATTAATATGATTTTTACATATTTCTCACAAAAAGTTTACAAAAATCATTTAACTCCCATATAAATATAATTAAGAATAAAACAAAGTAAAAAATATGCATTTATAATAACTGAATTTAATTTCAAATGTTATCTTTACATATTTCAAAAGTTATAATAATTTTTAAGACTTATACACTAAAAAGTATATAGATCATAAATTTGAAATATATAAATTTAAAAAAATATTTATTTAATATAGATAAATTAGGTTAAACCAATATATTTAGTTATATAATCTATAATCACTTTGTATAAGCCTAATCACATAAAAAATTATTTAATTCATTCTTATTTGTACTTTCACTATTTATTAAATGAATTGTAGACAATTTTATCATATTTCTTTTTATGTATAGGTAATTATTATATGTAGGAGAAATAGTAAGTTTTTTCAATTTCATCCTAAATTTTTTTAACCTTAAAATTTTGACCAATATTTTAATTACCTGTCAGTATTAGTTGGTATGGATTGAAAGAGCTAGTACTAATTGGTACAAAAGTTTGGTATGGTACTCTTTTATTTGGTACCGGTTTTGGGCCAATACAGTTAGTATCAATCGGTATGGCACAATGTTCACACTTATATTTAAAAGATATGCTCAAATTTCAATGTTATTATTCAAGTTTTTAATTAATAGTATATAAAATTTTGTTAGGGAAAAAATAAATATATATATGTATATATAACATACGGTATATATTATAAGAATAATTAAGGATAAGTATGAAGGTGTTAAGACCCGTGTAAAGACGATAGGAGGGAGTATAGGGTATCTTTCTATAAATATTAGACAATACCAAAGATCCTCATTGAGCCATTTCTTATTTGCATTAGTTATGGATGAATATACCAAGAATATCCAAGAAGATGTGTCTTGTGTATATTATTTACTGATAACATTATATTAGTTGAGGAAATAAAGGAAGATGTTAATATTAAACTAGAACTTTGGAGGGATATATTAGAGTCAATGGCTTTAAATTGATGAAGATTAGAATATATGTCATACCACAAAAAGATTGAATTTAAGTACTCTAGATCTATCATCCAAAATAGTGGCAGAATAAAGGACAACACAGTGCACCATATCAAATTAGGATCGTTTAAATGAAGGGCGCTAGGAATTTTACATGACAAGAAGATACTATTTAGGCTAAAAGGTAAATTCTATCTTCTAATAATTAGGCTGACCATGCTTTATAGGACATAATATTAGCCCATCAAATTGGTTTATAGTCAAAAGGTAATAGTTGCGAAGATGAGAATATTCTATTATATGTGCAACATTATACGAACAGATAAGGTCAAAATTTTAGTAATAAAAGACAAGTTGAGGGTGATTAATATTGATAATAAATTAAATGAGGCAAGGCTTAGGTAATTTAAATTTGTTAAGACAAGACATCTTGACGCTCTAGAAGACTTGAGAAGATTGTATATAGAGAATATAAAAGAAAAAGAGGGAGACTCAAGAAGAATTGAAGAGAAGTGATCAAGAAGAATATTACCTTACTAGAGCTTACTAAAAACTTAACCCTAAATAAAAAACTTTGATGATCTAGAATATAAATAAAGGATCCTACTTAGAAAGGAGTTTCTCTTAACATAGATCTTTCGAACGTTTTCTTTCGATTATTGTGAATTTTATTAGCGTTTACATTTTTTTTTGTTTCACTAGTCTTTTTTCTCTTTCAATTATTTATTTATTTGTTTTCTTTACATATTTACTCATTTTATCTTTATCTTTATATAATCTTTATCTTTATTTTTATTTTTATCTTTATATATTTATTTTATTATTTATACCTTTGTGCTAATTAGGAGTAAGATTAATTACTTCTAGGCTTCTTGGTAACATCTTAGTAAGATTAATTTCAAAAACAGCTTAGTAAGATTCTTGTTATTGTTGTTGTAAAAGATATAAGTATATACAAATGGAAGCACAGGTAGGTGGCGTTGCGATGCATAAACTAATTTATGTAATGAAGAGATACTATAGATTAAATAATACAAAACAATATGAGGCTTGGAGTAAGAAATCCAGGATAGCCATTATTATTCTTCTTCTTTTTAGTAAACAGAGAAAACTATTTAAAAGAGGCCCTTTAATGTCTCCCCCACAAAAGCGCAGCTTCGGCGTGCTCGCTAGCTTTTCTCTTCAATATTAGACACAGAAATATTGAGAAACAGAGAGAAAGTGGGAAGATCTCTCCGTAGAATTCAATCTTCCTCCCTCCTTTATACGTGATCAAAATTCTCAGCAACTACATATTCCTTCTTGTCTAACTTACAGAATACAAATGAAAGCTAAACAAAATTGTTGACACGTACATATAAAGCTATACATTTTCTCTGGTTGATGAAAAGATTGAATCTTTTTGGTTAAATGGGAAAATTTTGAATTGAGGTTCTTGAAAGATTGCTGCTGGTTTTGGTTTGGTTTCGGAAAATGGCAACAGAAGAGGCACAAGTTTGTAACTTTTCAGTTGTTTCTCTTGTGGAAGACGTCCTTAAACAACATGGGACTCAGTTAACCAATACTATGGCTTCAAGAAAAGCTGACGAAGCTTGTATGATCAATCTTTTCTTCTCTCTCGTTTATTCTTTCCGTGTCTATGTGCCATTTTTTTTCTTTTTTGCCTATTCTTATGCTTGCTTGCTGATGGTGACTTTGAGAAACCATTCTCTTCTGTTCTCGATCGAAATTTCCTCTGCTTAAAGTGTCTTTGGTGGTTTAAGGTAGCTTATCTCCAATGGATTCCGTGGTTGATTGATTCATGAGAGGCTGACTCACAGCAAAGCATTTGAAATTGATGTCTGGAAAATAAAAAAATTTCATGGATTGTGTGAACATGCATTCGTCTTCCATACATCTTTTTCCCAATAACATTGGCATTTTGTGTCGCCTTTAAATTTTAGCAATGTTGAGAAAAAATATTTTCTTAAGCTCTGGAATCCTAGTTGCTCATGCATTACAGATATCTCGAACACTTAGTCTAAAAAAGATCAGCTTTTATTTTAACATATATATGTATTATGTTTGTTGCTTGTGTCTGAAAAGTGGTTGGATCCAAATATACTTTGTTCATGTACTCGGTGGAATGTTGAATATTGGAATAAGATGCGGGCAAAATTTTGCGTATTGATATTTTCAACATGGTTTTGCAGCCTGTAGAAGGAATGAAGCAGCTAGATGGCTTCGCAAGACAATTGGAGTTGTTGGAGGTAAAGATTTGCCGGCTGAGCCCTCAGAAGAAGAATTTAGGCTTGGATTGCGAAGCGGGATAATTTTGTGTAACGTCCTTAACAAGGTTCATCCTGGTTCAGTATCAAAGGTATGGTTCAACTGAATTTTGTTAGCTGTTGTTACTAATGGTAGTTTTACCTTCTATTAATGAAATTTGGCGCCAAAATATTTGTAGGTAGTGGAAGGACCTTCAGATTCTGTAATTATACCTGATGGAGCAGCTCTATCTGCATATCAGTACTTTGAAAATGTGAGAAACTTCCTTGTAGCTGTGGAGGAAATGGGGATTCCAACCTTCGAAGCCTCTGATCTGGAACAGGTGAGACTATAAACTCCAGTACACCGAAAGTGAAAATGTTCCATGTAAATATTTCCATTTCATTGCACGAGTTGTTTGTGTTTCAAAAATCAAAATTGATTTGAATGGCTTGATATTTTAGGGAGGAAAATCTGCAAGGATTGTGAGTTGTGTTTTAGCCCTTAAATCATATAGTGAATGGAAACAAAGTGGCGGAGTTGGGACCTGGAAATATAGTGGAAACTATAAGGCTTCACCTTGTGGATCTGGAAAACTATTTATGAGAAAAAGTTCAGAACCATTTATGAACTTTCCACGTTCCTCATCACTGGATAGTGTGCCTAGCGCTGATCAGTGTCAGTATGATGATCTTGGTCAAGAGCCCAGTGAAGCTGTCAGTGAGCTCTCCTGTCTCTCTGTATCTTTCATTCTGTTTTAAATGAGAAAGCAATGACAAAAATCTTTGGTTTTCCACTATTGCAGGGCACTGGTCATTCACTCAATATGCTCGTTCGTTCAATCCTTTCCAATAAGAAACAAGAAGAAATCCCAAGTGTAAGAGTGCTTGTTGCTGGAATACTAGTTATATTAGTTATTTTATGTGCCAGATTGACAAATTTGAGGGAAACCATTTGGTCTTCTGTTTTACTTGTCAGAACAATTCCTTCTACGTATCAGGCAAAGAATTCCTGTCTGACATGAGATTTGTCTGACATATTAGTTGATAATCTGGTAAAATATAACTCTTTGTTGATAACAGATTGTGGAAGCTATGCTAAATAAAGTGAAAGAGGAGTTTGAGCTTCGATTGGCATGCCACAGTGAAATGGTAAGCAGCTATTATAAAGTCCTTTTTCTTGCACTACCAGGGCTAGTCTTTTTGTATGCATGCATTATGACTAAGAAGACATCCTTTTCACTTTTCAAGTGCTATTTACTCAAATTGGGCATTGAACATAGATCAATTATCTAATTCTCATTACATAAAAGTTTCTCTCATTATGCTCAATTATTCTTGGGAATGACAGCTGAGGACAACTGCAATAGGTGCCCAAATATCTAAAAGTGACATGCCTCTTTCAAGATCATCTTCTTGTGACAAAAAGGTATGTGTTTTGCTTGAAGAAGATATACTAATGCAGTATATGTACATATATTGGACTATTGTTTGGCATGCAACTCAGTTGTGCTTTAATATGCTTTGTATTTCTTTAAAGCTGTTGGTGATTTTACCTTAACGAATGCCATGATTCAGAAGGACGAAACAGAAGGACAAGAACAAGAAGAAAAATCAGGAAGCTTCAACTTGGAGGAACATTGCTCTTTAGAGGTTTTTGGTCATGAGGAATTAGAAGGCAAGTTGTCCAACCATCAGATGTTGGTTGAACAACAGTGGACGAATATTCAGGTAATGACATTTTATAGAGGTGAAAAAGAATGCTTCACACTCTGCGCATTGACTAACTATGGGGCAAATGACCTGCAGGCATTGAAACATACTCTTCATATAACAAAGGAGGGCATGCAATTTTTACAAATGAAGTATCAGGAGGAGTTGTACAGTCTGGGTATAATTTAGTTTTCTGTGTGTTTTCTAAAGACTGTTAGAAAAGAGGAATGAACAATGTAAGTAGTAATTACTTTTTTGTTGTGCTAGGTAAGCATTTGAATGGTCTGGCTCATGCTGCATCTGGATACAAAAAGGTCCTAGAAGAAAATCGCAAGCTGTACAACCAGGTGCAGGACTTGAGAGGTATCTTGTGTATAAGTTTAAATTTATGTTTCGTACCTTTTTTCATTAGTATGCACTATGCATCTCTTAATCCACATTTTAATGGCCGCCCAATAAATTTCATCAGGAAATATTAGGGTATATTGCCGAGTGAGACCCTTCTTACCTGGGCAACCAAACCGTTTAAGTACAGTGGATCACATAGATGAAGGAAACATAACCATAATTACCCCAACAAAATACGGGAAAGAAGGAAGAAAATCTTTTAGCTTCAACAGAGTTTTTGGCCCTTTAGCAACACAAGGTTAGTGAGGCACATTTCTTTTTTGTCCTCCTTGTCAAATTTTTTCTTAAACGGTTATATTTGTTATTTTTCCTACAGGGGAGGTATTCTCAGACACACAGCCTCTGATTAGGTCTGTCCTTGATGGTTACAATGTTTGTATATTTGCTTATGGCCAAACTGGGTCTGGCAAAACTTATACCATGGTAAGATGAATGAGAACATCACAACCATATAACCTAACAAGTTTAATAGATTGTTGTTCTTTCCTTTGCTTCGGTTCTCTAGCTTTTAGTTGTAAGTTCTTGTTAGATTGTTAATTTTGGTCTACTTTTCTGATTATCAATCTAGACTGGCCCTAAGGAACTCACAGAGGAAGGGTTAGGTGTAAACTACAGGGCATTGGCTGATCTATTTCTTCTATCAAATCAAAGAAAGGATGTTGTTTGCTACAATATATCTGTCCAAATGCTTGAGGTTTACAATGAGCAAGTCAGGGATCTCTTGGATGTTGATGGTCTTAACAGAAAATATCCTTTGTTATCTTTTTCTGACATTGTATGCTGCTTAAGGAACCTCTTCTTCGTTCTTGTGTTCTTAACTCCTATATACATTAGAAATTCGAAATAGTTCCCAAAATGGTATCAATGTCCCAGATGCTTCCATTATTCCTGTATCATCAACATCTGATGTCATAAATTTGATGAGCCTCGGACAAAAGAACCGTGCAGTGAGCTCCACAGCAATGAATGACAGGAGCAGCCGGTCTCACAGGTGAGTGTTGCTGGTGTTAAGAGTTCAGTCTAGTGATTCTACTGTAACTTGTGCCATTGCATATATTTTCAGTTGCCTGACGGTTCATGTTGAAGGAAGAGATCTCACTTCTGGGTGCATGCTTCGTGGTTCCATGCATTTGGTTGACCTGGCAGGAAGTGAAAGAGTTGACAAATCGGAGGTAACTGGGGATAGATTAAAGGAAGCACAACATATCAACAAGTCTCTCTCTGCTTTGGGAGATGTAATCTCTGCTCTGGCTCAAAAAGGTTCACATGTTCCTTACAGGAACAGTAAACTCACACAACTACTCCAAGATTCACTTGGTAAGAATTATAAGATTACCCAAAAAGGTTATGTTTCCTTTTTCCAGTTCAGTGTATTCTGATTCATGTTTCTACTTTTATAACCTTCAGGTGGTCAGGCAAAGGCACTCATGTTTGTGCATATAAGTCCTGAGATAGAAGCTGTTGGAGAAACACTAAGCACATTGAAATTTGCTGAACGAGTTGCTAGTGTTGAACTTGGTGCTGCTAAAGTAAATAAAGATAGCACAGAGGTGAAGGAGCTAAAAGAGCAGGTTATTACTACTACTTCTGTCAATCCTGCCCATTGCAATTGCTATTGCCATGTGATGTTGTATCCCTATATATATTTTTTCTTTGTTTCCAGATTACTATTCTAAAGGCAGCCTTGGCTAGGAAGGATGGAGATACCGACCAGTCACAGAATTCTCGATCCAGCACACCTGAAAGAACAAAAATGACATCTGGTGGGTCTTCTCCTTCTCAACATAGTTGGCATGGTACAGGAAATTTCTCAAAAGGTCATAGGCATTTTATAGAGGATGCCAGTAGCATGGAGGTAATGATCTCAGCAGATAGCAATACAGTTTTTAGCTTGTGTACTTAACCATGTATGGCTTGGTAATTTGAGTTTACATACAAGCTCAATTCGTGTGAGCACCATGTCACTTGGATCATCTCAGAAATACTTAAGCTTTCGTTTTTTTGAACAATCAAAATGTTGATCTTCCCAATGGACCATTTAGCACCGTTGTTGAAGTCACCATCAGGGCTTGAAGTAAAACTTTCTGTTCCTCACTCCCCTTGCAGCCTAATATCAAATACATGTAGAGATATATATCCGTGTTTTTTAATACACACACAATGTCTTAATGAATGTCAATGTGGAGAAAGCATGAACTAGAGAAATATTAGGTTCTGCTGCTGCTGTATCACCTAAATGTAGGGCTTGTTCTGCACGATATATTCTTGGATACAAAACTTTGGATTTCCTATTATGCCTGTCAATTTCTTAGCAGTAAATATGTGCATCATATAGTTATGAAATTAATTTTTTATGTCATTGGCGTGTGAACAAACTTGCAGGCACTGTCATTCTCTAGTTGGCAGAAAAAAAATTTCATTCATGTGGAAAATTATCTGTCATGCAATGTACGAAGGTTTTCTATTGTTATGTTCTTCTTATGCTTATGTTTGTACCACATAAGAACGTATTGGATGATTTAACTTGTAAAATCATGGCCAAATTTTACAAAGATATGTTGATCTGCAGTTTGGTAAAAAGCCTTCATCTCTTCCAAGGAGACGAAGCTTTGATCCACATGATTTACGCCGCAATTCTCCGTCTTGGCCACCTGTAGGCAGTCCTGCACAGAATGGGAAGGAGGATGATAAAGAATCAGTCTCTAGTCATTGGGTTGATAAGATCATGGTGAACAAGCATGATGCTACGAGTAAAGATGAGAACTCCATGGAGCAGTGGGAGGTAGACAGCGGAGAATTGCCTGAAGCCTTTTGCCAGAAACACAACCGAGGACCTTCAAAAATTTACCCTGAACAACCCTACATTAAAACTCCAATGGACAAAAGAAACTGCCAGGATACTGAAGCACATAGAACTCGGTATGAAATGGGCTCAACCGACGACTCTGATGATCTTGAGGCTGCAACCAGTGATTCTTCCGAGACTGACATACTGTGGCAATCTAATCTTCCAACAATGAGCAGAATTCCAAAATTGCCTGGACCTAAAACTAAGAAGAGTAATCCCAAGCCATCAAAAGGCACAGAAACTAGGTAATTGTGAATGCTGACAGCTTATACTTCCCCTCTGATGACCTTGTTTAAATCTTAAGCTTCCAACATCTGGTTCAACATAACTTGCTTTGTACCTATTTATTTCCTTAACTGGTTCTGGTTTTGTAGCAGGAGCTTGATTCCATCACTAATTCCTTCTCCATCAAGGAAAGTCCCTACTGGGGTTAGTCCAGCATCAAACAGGCCTGCAAAACCACTCGTGTCGGTTGATGGAAAGAAGAAAACTGGGCCTGCAAAGTGAGAATACTTGCAGGGAGTGAATCAATGACCTTTTTGTGAACTACATTACATGCATTGTAGTTTAAGAAAAAAAGAGAGGTGGACGTTTTAGTTAGCCGTGTTCTATAGTAGTTATAAGCGAGTTCACCTTATCTTGATCATGTTCTTGTGGTTTATAAAGCTTGTAATTTATATTGTGAAAGAGAAGAGAAATGTTAAAGGAAAGGAAAAGTTCGTTACTGTCTGAAGCAGATTATATATCATCCATTCTTCTTTCTGGGGCTAATTTGTATGTATAGAGTGAATCCATTGCTTGTTATCTAAACAATTTAGGAACTATACGAAAATAAAATGAAGTGACTGAATAATACGTTCTTATTCAGCTTCTGTTGTATCTGGAATGTATATATACAAGATTTCTTAAACTGTACATGTACAAAACTAACTGTTATACAACTGTACTAACTATACAACTGCTAACTACCATTAACTGAATAATTAACTAAAAACACAACTAACTAAGTATCTTCCACATTATCGCCAAAATGCCTTTCCTTTATTGTGCCATATCATGAGTGCAAAGACAAGGCAGAAATTTCTTTACCTTCTGCAGGACAGGGCATCAGTTACATACATGTATTTCATGAGAGATTTTATTAAAAAAGAAATACATTATTTTATGTCACCAATCCAATGTTATAGATATCATACCGGCACTGATATCAAATTAGGTTTTGTTACAGTATTGTATTGATATCGATCAATACTGAGTACCGTTTTGGGTAATTTTTTAAATTTATAAAATAGTTCTTAAATTTTTTTAAAAATTACAAAATAGTCCTTCAATATATTGTACTATATAATTAATAGAAATTTAAGACAATAATTTATATATTTTTATTAAATCAATCTTGAATTAAAGTTTTTGTTTTTATTTTATTGCAATTTAGTTCTTAAAGATTTAAAAATTTATACTAGCTAGTATTTCAAATATCAGCCGGTATCAAATGAAAAATTCGGTATTGACTAATACTGACCGTCGATATTAAAGACATTAATTTCATATCATTTTTCGGTCAGTATGGTACAAAACTCATATCTCTATGACAATCCATCCATCCATCGGATCAAGTTCATTTTCTTTTGTCCTTATTTAAAAAGAATTGCATTTTTTTTTGTTATGTGAAAAAAGAGAAGCGAAAAACATCTCTAGTCTTCCAACACCTGCATCTCTCACTATCATTTCTCTCAGTCAAAAAACAGATTCTCTCTCTATGGTTTATTATTAATAAACTGAGAAAGGTAGAAACTTTTTGTATAATCATAGCTTGTGCCAAAATGGAGAGCTTATAAACTCATGCCTTTGTTAACGATGGATCTAATAATGCCTTTTCCTCCTCTCAACAGCGAGTTTTTATTTTTTGGTTCTTCAAAACTCTCTTGTTTTTGGGCACATCCCGATCTTTTCTTTTTTGTGAGAGGGAAATAAAACAAAAGGCCTAATGCCGTAAAAACGCTACAGCAGAGGCATCATTAGCCAGGAGAGGACGTAGTCCTGGACCAGGTGATTCCCAAAGAGACCAACTATGAGGATGAGAGGCTCCCTGTTTCGCCAAAAAATCTGCACACTGGTTACCCTCACGAAGGGTGTGACCAAGAGAACAATCCCAGTCCCGCTGCAACAAACTCCTAATATCCGCAATGACGTGCAAATAAGGATGAGAACAAGGACAGGAGCGCAAGACCAGGTTAATGGCTTCGCTTGAGTCCGATTCAACAATTATTCTTCTAAATCCACGCACGCAAGCCAAATCTAGGCCACGATGAATTGTGATAAGCTCAGCGAGCAGGCTAGTGGCGTGACCAAGGAAGCCTGAGAATCCGACTAGCCAGACTCCTTTATCATCTCGGATCAAGCCACCAAAGCCTGCAGTACCTGGGTTACCTACCGAGCTGCCATCCACATTGATTTTAACAGACCCGAGAGTTGGAGCCTGCCAGGCTACCCATCTGCTTGGCTTGGTAGTGTGGGGTGCAGCAGACAGGAAAGCATGTTTACACTCATCAAACAACCGCATGAACCACCGAACTTGTCCAATGGGGGAGACTACCTCGTGGTGGAAAGCCTCATGGTTTCTAGCCCTCCAAATAATCCAAGCCACGAAGATGAATTGTAGCACATGTTGAAAAGGCCGTGAAGAGTCGAGAACATAAGAAGATATCCATTCGTCAAGATTCAGATTGAAGAAAGAATCCTCAACCTGCCCAAGGATGGAGACCCAAAGCTTCTTCGCCCATGGGCAATCTCGCAAGGCATGGAGATGGGTTTCCCATCCGATACCGCACCTGTGACAGCGGGGAGAAGAAACCAATCGCCGTTTATAACGCAGCTCGTTCGTTATTAAGCGGTGCCACCGAATCTGCCAAATAAAGAAGCGGTACTTCTGGGAAATGTTAAGCTTCCAGATCCACGGCCAAAGCATGTTTGGATCAGGAGGGTGAGGCAAACGAGTAATAAACTCGTAACTGGATTTCACCGTATAATGCCCAGCGATCGTCTCCCCCCATATTAACGAGTCCGGAGACACCCTAGAGCGAGAGACGGGAATAGCAAGGATAGAATTACGCACTCCAGACCCCATGGGCGTGTGTAGGCGAGAAATATCCCACATGCGTTGATTGTTAAGAATGTCTCCTACCCTTAACTGGTGGTCCTGACTGTCGATCTGGTCTATCTGTCGACGTAAAGGACAGTCACCGACCCATCAATCATGCCAAAGAGAAATGTCAGCTCCATTGCCAACTCTCCAAAGGAAGCCATCACGCAAGAAAGGGATAGTTTTGCAAATTGTTTTCCATCCCGGAGAGGCAGTAGGAGGGGCCGTACATGAGAGGAGAGGAGCCGCCCTTAAATATTTACTCTGTAACACAGCAGTCCAAAGTTTCCTAGTGTCCTGAGACAGGTCCCAGAGGAGCTTACCGAGCATGGCGATGTTATTGTCACGAGCCATACGGAGTCCTAAGCCACCCCTATCTTTGGGGCTACAAACAGATTGCCCATTTCAAGAGGGGGAGACCCTTCCCTTCTGCTGATTTCCATAAAAAATCACGACAACATTTATCAAGAATGTCGCAGACCCCTTCAGGGAGCCAACAGGTTTGCATTGTATACAAAGAGATTGTGACTAGGGTGGATTTCGCCAAAGTCAAACGACCAGCTTTATTAAGGAGTTTAGTTTTCCATCCTTGCAAGCGGTTGGTAACCTTAGCAATAACAGCTGTGAAGTCCTCCTTCCTATTAGGACCGGTGATGGGTACCCCAAGGTAGTTGACCAACTTCACAATAAAGTGCAGATTAAAGTGAAGTCGCAAATGTTCCTTATGTTGTCGATTGACGTGGGGCGATAAGAAGGTTTTGGACTTCTGTTCATTGAGTTGCATGCCAGAGCAAGAGCAGAACTTTTGTACAGTCGCCAAGACCACCCGGCATCCTTTGAGCGAGGCCTGGGAAAAAAGAAGCACGTCATCAGCAAACAGTAAATGGGAAAGAAGAGGTCCATTACCTGAGAGTTTGATGGCTTGCCACTGCTGGGACTACACACGGTGAGAAATAAGCAGGGAGAGCTTCTCCATGCACAGGACGAACAAATAGGGAGATAACGGATCCCCTTGGCGTATCCCACGGTGCGGCGCAAAAGCGAGGAGGCGAGATCCATTCCATAAGACAGAGAGGCTCGAGGTGGATACGCAAGACATAATGAGAGAAATTGTAGGCAGTGGAAACCCAAAATCCAAGAGCGATTGCCTCAAGAAGCGCCAATCGAGCCGATCGTAGGCTTTAGCAAGATCAATTTTCATAGCCAAACATCCATCCCGTTTCTTAGACTGCCTGATGGCATGAAGCACCTCCTTAGCCAGGATAATATGCTCCGAGGCTGTCCGTCCTGGTAAGAAAGCTCCCTGCATGGGAAGAATAAGATCCCTTAGGATCGGTCAAAGACGTTGGACTATGACCTTGGATAGGATCTTGTAACTAACGTTACAAAGGCTGATAGGGCGGAACTGGGTCATAGAAGCTGGCTGCCCTTCCTTGGGAATTAAAACGAGTAGCGTTTCATTGATATCGTGTGGGCAGGTGCCGGAGGTGAAAGCATCTTGGACCATGTGGAAGACACGTTCCCCAAGTAAATGCCAATACTTTTTATAAAAAACCGGTTGGAAACCATCAGGTCCCGGAGCATTATAGGATTGCATAGAATTAAGGGCACTGACGACCTTCTCTTTGGTAATAGGAGCCAGAAGTGAATGAGCATCGTCCGCAGAGATGGAGCTATGGTCAGGAATCAGGGGGAAAGGTGTGGAAATGTCCACAGTGGTACAAAAAAGATCCTGATAAAACCTTAAGACCTCACATTGGAGAGCCGGTGGGTCAGTGATCCAAGACCCGTCTGGGGCGCGCAACCGTTCGATCCGATTCCGTTTCCGCCGAGATATAGCCATCGCATGGAAGAATCGGGTGTTCTTGTCACCGAATTGCAGCCATTGAACACGTGATTTTTGGTACCAGAAAATTTCTTCTTGTCAGAGTATGTCATTGTATTCGGTAATAAGATCACGCTCCAGAGACAAGAGAGAGGCACATTGGTAATAGGCGAGCTGCCTTTGAACGCCTGCTAGGCGGGCTAGCACCCTTCGCTTTCGACGAAAGATATTTTCAAATGTCGTCTGATTAAACAACAGAGCCGCTTCAGTGGCGCTGACAAGAGCTGCAGTGAGGGAGGGGTGGTTCTGGGACCAAGCTGTTTGCAAGATGGGAAAGAAGCCCTGGTGGGTGGTCCATGCATCTTGGAACCTAAAAGGCCGAGAAGACACAGGCGGGATAAAAACAAAAAATTTTAAAACAATAGGATTATGGTCAGAATGCGTACGCGGTAAATGATGAGCCGACGCTTCGGGGAACAGGAGCCTCCAGGCATCATTGCATAAAGCCTGGTCAAGACGAACAAAGGTGGAGAAAATACCATTACATTTCTGTCGATAAGTGAAGGGTGAGCCTTTATACCCAAGATCCAAGAGATGGCACACATCCACATTCTGTTGGAACCGACGAGCCCTAGTCATGGAGAAGGTACCACCTTTTTTCTCCGTGGTGTTAGAGTAGTCATTAAAGTCACCAATTAGTAACCACGGAAGGTCAATAAGGGCACTAATGCGGGATATCTCCCGCCAGAAGCACACACAGCCTAAAGGGTGGGGGCTGGCATAAACCGCAGTCAAGAACCAAACGTGGTGAAACATATCCCGAACTAAGCAGTGGATGAATTGCCTATGCGACACTAGAATCTCGAGCTGGAGGATCGAAGCGTTCCACA
>JAOTAX010000007.1:5678453-5690019 GCA_025629825.1 Erythroxylum guanchezii
GTGCTCTTCTTAATGTTCTTTAAATAGTGTTTTATGTTTTAGGTAACCTTAGAATCTTTCTAGGGTCCGAAAGGTCCCTTGAAACGTGAAGTTCTTAAGCGATTGCGCGTCTGCCCGATGCAGTCTAGGATCAGGCTCACATTTAAGCCTTCTGTTACGAGTTGTTTTGGCCTGAATGTCTTCCAAAAATCCTCCGTTCTTCAATATTGACCCTAAAATACTAACAAACATATCAAGGTACCTCAAAAACATAATATTTAAGCTCAAAAGCTTGTACTAATTCGTAAAACACTTAAAACACACATAATTAACAAACTAACACAATTCTAAGTTAAACACATACTAAATGATTGATTTAATGACTAAACACATATCAAACTATGCCATCAAATACGATGCAATTTACGCTTATCAAATAAATACATGTTATTTAGAAATAAATTTTTATAATTTTTATAATGAAATTATTATTAATATTTATTAATAAATATTGTATAAAATATTAAAATAAATTGAGTTAATTAATTTATAAATTAATTTATCTTTGATTTTAATTAATATTAATAAAAGTATCAGTGTTTTCGGTGCCAAAGAATCTAGATTGCCGTTGGCGATGATTTTGGTGATCTTTTGTCAACGATTTAAGTGGCACCATTAGTGATGAATTTTCTATTCACACCACTTCTTCATAGGAACGATAATTTATTTATAACCATTATATTATTTACTTATAACGATTAATATCCTTACTTAGCAAGTGATAGATTTTTAATAAGAAACTTTTCGTAGCATTAATATAAATATTTTTAACCATACTAATTAGTGATAAAATTAGATCAAATAAAATTTTGGTAACGGAGACCAAACCAAGATTGAAAAATTCAAAGGTTGGTGTCGCTATTGTCATATGATCAAAAAGTAATGATAAAATTGATACCTCAAACTAATTGAAAAGAAAATATCTTAATGATATTGGCTAGCACAGAGTCAAAGATAAGGACAATGTTGGTATTGTAAGCCATTGCGGGATATCAATTTAGAAGATTAGTTTAGCATTCCAACACATGATCAAAGATTAAAGGATATATTTTACACATAAAAGTGATATAAGACTTAGATGAAACATGTTTAGGATTAACTTAATGGATTTCGTGACTAAAAAATGTAGACTTATTAATTACATTATATTTTAAAAAATAATTAACATATTGAAAAGATACTATAAACAAATATTACCTAGTGAAAGACAGGATATAAACATACGAATCCGTATGATAACTTGTACATATCACTGTCTTTGCATGACAAATTAATCATCCCAAGAAAAATCCTTTCGGCATGTTCATTGGAAATTCTATAATTCAACTGTAAAATACAATGACAAGCTTTTTGGTGTTTAAAATGTAAAACTTCTAATAAAAAATTGAAATTACTAATCTCTGTCTTTTTTCTTGCCGATATTCTTGTACAGTCGGTCTTATATAAAACATATTAGATATGTGACAACTTCTGTCCAAAATATTTTCAAAGTTATATTTTTTAGTTATGGTCCTAATCATCTCTTGCAATGTGACAATTCTTCCTCCCAGCATACATGTGTTGAAAGGAATCAGGAGATTAGAAACACTTGGAAATTATTTTTTTTCGCTTGCTTTTTAATTAATGTTTTCTTTTATGGTCGGGTCCAATAGGGGATGTAGGGAACTCCTGTTGGCTTGATCCAGTTATCTCCTCGGAGGAACCTTCCTGGTGTGAAATGTATTGCATGTTCACGAGTTATGTTCTTAATTCCATTCCATGTAACCCTAGCTTTCTTGTCAGCACCAGGACCATAGTTGTTGAATTCCGTGTACCAACATGTTTTCATTCCTGTGTCCGGTGGTGCCCATGGAGTCCAACCTTCTGGCTGGATCACATCATCGATGAATGATTCCATAATGATTGTTCTTGAGAACGGCTTCCATGGACGTCCAAGGTATGACTTGAATTGTTGCCTAACTGGGAATAGATCAGGATGTGCAGTGATGGTGCTATTTTGGATTATAAAGCCCGACCGCTCTCTCCTTTGCTTTCGACCTTGTGCAGTCACTATGTTTTGCTGGTTGTCCATGGGTTTCCGGACTAAGAATGTACAGTTCTGGAATGCCACTTCCCCGGCGCCGAAGACGAAATCAATGGTACCAGAGATGGTACAATCACGGTAGAACTGGCGCTTGACATGTGCATAAAGTGTGTCTTGATATCCATCAAATGTACAGTTGTAAAAGATAGCGTCATCTCCTGAACTCCTCATAGCCACTGCCTGATGTTTATCAGCACCGGCAGTGTTCTCAATTCCAATGTTCATGGCCAGGAAATTGTCTCCAGAAACAACTGCACGCATGCAATTTAAAGTTCATAAACAGATTTGATCTAATAAAACAGTTTACGTTGCCTAATATGGATTAAAGAGTAACCACGTACTGACTGTTGGGCAACCATAGGTGGTGTATCCATCGTAGACGTTCCTGTTTCCTGTGATGCGAGTCTTTTCACCGCCATCTCCGATCACGATCAAATTGTCCATGGAATGGTTGAACGAAACGTACTCTTGGTAAACTCCCTCCTTAATATACAGCACAAATGTGGCATTGTTTTTCCTCTTGCCGATGCGCATTATTGCCTCATTAATCGTTTTGAAGTCTCCACTTCCATCTTTAGCCACAACAAGGTCAGGCTTAATCTGACTATCAGACAAAGCAAGCAGTCTGCGAGTACCAAACTTGACCCATTCAGGGAATTGATCATCATGGCCAAGAACAGGAAGGTCGTCATCAGAATTAGTAGTTAGCAGACGGCGCCCAGCACCTGAAATCTGCATTGAATCGAAGATAGAAGAGAGTCCAGACACAATGTCAAGAGCAATGCTGGTAAGCTGCGTTGCAGTCTTCATTATAGACCTCATTTTCTCTCCAGCGTCTCCAGTCGTGTTATCGAATCCATCCAAGCATGTTTCTTGAAAGGTGAGAGAAGCAGTAAGCCAAGTCGATAAATCTGCTAACAATTCATCGAGGTTGGTAAGATCAAAGTCACCGATTCTCTCGAAAGAATGCTGGAGCTCAGACATGGACATGTTCATGAGCTCTTTACAGTCTTGCAGGGCTTCACGGGTTCTAGGGTCCTTTTCTATATCTTGCAAGACTGTAGATTTCTCGGAAACTTTAATGATGTAATTCTGGGCCACCTTAAAAGTAGCTTGGATCAATTCTTTTGGGTCTGTGGTGTTTCCGGCAGATTTTTTGAGGTTTTCCTCACAACTCTTCTTGTATTCCGCTGGTTGGCAAATGGCTTTGATGGCTTTTACTGAAGCAGAAATGGGTTGGGTACTCTTATGACTGCTTCCATTGATATCTTCGTCACCTTTACCATTGTTGTTAACACCAACCCCGACTGTGACAGCCACCACCATAGCTACAAGAAGAAAGGAAGAGACACCAATAATGGCAATTCTTTTCTTTTTCTTTCCATCATCCCCGTAATTAGACATTTAATTTTTCACTCGCAGAAGATATACGTAAAGATATTAACAAAGTTCTTTTCTCTGACGTTGTTAGCTAGCAGCTTTCCAAAACCCTTCAATAGAGGGAGAAAAAATCAAATAAAAAAAAGAAGCAAAAAGAAAATCTTCCTTAGTTCATTGAAATTAAAGAGCCACTCTCTTATTTTCCCCCCTGAACATGCAATATCAAATTATTCCCTAGGGAAGGAAAAGAAGATGCTAAAAGTTCAAGGGAAGAGGATTTGTTTAAACTTGTCGACTTTAAAGCCTGAAATGCCCCCTCATTCTATGGTTATCAATGATATGAGGTTCTTTTATAGTAGCAGAAGAAAGGCTGCACAAAATTAAGTAATGATCCAAAAATAAGAAGAAGGTTAAATCTGTTAAGAAAACGTGAGGCAAAGAGTGGAGAAAGGGCTCATCATTAAGATTTTTATCTGGCTGTCAATATTTCCTAATTATAAAGATCAAAATTTGTGGTATTTATCTTAATTGTAGTTATTTCTCTAGTTATAGGAGATTGAACAATGATCCTATCGCATGTCCTTTTGACGGGGTAACAAATGCGAAGTCCAAACTTTTCATTATAGGGTCCAAACCCAACTTTTGTAGACATAACAAATTCATGTATAGTTTCAAATTCGTACACATGTATTTGGGAAATATTAATTATATCCACAGTAATCCTAAACATGAATTGAAGTGAGTGTATTTCATCGAGTGCTTTATTATTTATTAATTAGAATAAACTTTTATATAGCCCACATCTATTTAATAGTATATAATTATGTGTGCAATTGAAAAGAAAATATGGAATAGGAGGTGCATCAGATCTGTAGTTTCTATTCCCTTGATTCGTACTGATGAGAATTTGACTAAATGAAAAATTGAACGAAAACTTGCAAAGTTGGCCTATCTTTTTAGTCGATAACTTTAAACTAATCAATCAAATTAGAAACATGGGTGCACTCCTATGAATATGAAGAATATACTAGATTGGTCGAGCGAATTGGAATTAATTGTCAACTCATACATAACTATTTAGTCAAAACAAGAAAATTTTCTTATTGAACTTTTAAGTTTTGTGTGTATACTATTAAATATGCTAACAAGAGGTGCAAAAGATGCCTATTTACTTTTTTGTTATTAGAGTTCCAAATAGTTTTTTGTGTTATTTATCTTAATTGTAGTTATTTCTCTAGTTATAGGACATTGAACAATGATCCTATCGCATGTCCTCTTGACGGGGTAACAAAAGCGAAGTCCAAACTTTTCATTATAGGGTCCAAACCTAACTTTTGTATAACAAATTCATGTATAGTTTCAAATTCGTATACATGTATTTGGGAAATATTAATTATTTCCACAATAATCCTAAATATGAATTGAAGTGAGTGTATTTCATGTATATATTAATTAGAATAAACTTTTATAGAGCCCACATCTATTTAATAGTATATAATTATGTGCACAATTGAAAAGAAAATATGCAAATGGGAGGTGCATTAGATGTGTAATTTATGTTCCTTTGACTCGTACTAATGAAAATTTGACTCCATAAGAAATTGAACAAAAACTTGCAAAATTGGCCTATCTTTTTAGTCGATAACCTCAAACTAATCAATCAAATCAAAAACATGAGTGCACGCCTATGAATATGAAGAATATACTAGATTGGTCGAGCGAATTGGAATTAATTGTCAACTCATAGATAATTATTTAGTCAAAACAAGAAAATTTTCTTATTGAACTTTCAAGTTTTGTTTGCATAATCTTAAATATGCTAACAAGAGGTGCAAAAGATATCTATTTACTTTTTTGTTATTAGAGTTCCAAATAGTTTTATTATCGGGCAATAGGGACACTCGTTGATCTATAATATGTTTTTTTAGAAATTAAAATAATTATATTCCAACAAGAAGGCAAAGCGTTACAAGAAAGTGTGAGTTAGACTTATAAGCTAGCTATATCCAAAATAGATGGATCCAAATGACAATCATATAATCACCATGTAATTATAATATGTATGAAATTCTAGAGAAAGTCTAATTCAAACCTAATGCATTTAAAAAAGCTTGTTTTCCTAAAACGGCACAAAGTAACTTCTTTTACAGTGTGAAAATTATCACTAAAGCAAAAAGAGCTTTAAGGCAACAATATATTTGTAACAATTTTAAAATGTATTGCTAAAAATTAATATAATGTAACCGTTTTTGAAGTGTTGCCTTTAATAATATTAAAAGGCAACAATAATAATAATTTGTTGCTATATATAAGAAAAGGTAACAAAATTTAAAAAAATAGTTGCAATAAGGTCTGGTATATGCGACATCTGGAATTGTTGCTATAGTTCTAGTCATTTATTTACTAAAGTGTATTTACTATATATAGCTACTCAATAATGTATATATAAAATATAAAATATCTCTATTTATTAATAAGTATTCAGAATATGTCTAACAAAATTAAAATATCCGCCTGTTTTTATTTAGTTCAATAAAAAGATATGATACAATTTCTTCAAAATACACGCAAGTAATTGTAATATATGGCCTTTTTTCTTTTCAATATTCCACGCAGTACATAACTATTGTTTTTTTGAAAATTAAAAATTAATTAATAGAATTAATAGTAAATCGTTTGGAGAATGGATACTCTCATACAGGAAAAGTAAGCCAAAACAACCACACAACAAGCTAATAAATGCAAGAGAAAATGAAAATTTTGGATCAAGTTGTGTTTGGAACAAGAAGAGGCATGAAACAACAACACATCAAAGCAGCTTTTTTAAAAAATAAAAAATTGGTTGTATTAAATAATAGTGAAGAGTAGTAAATCATTGGAGAATAAACATACTCCCCTACAATAACTTTGCTCATCTTGTCTCTAAGAGAACCAAAAAGGAAAGGAAAGGAAATGGAGAATCAAAGTAGGTGAGTTGGTAAGGGGCTCTCCTGGCTTAAGTGAGGTCGTGGGTTCGAACCTCCCCTCATATATGCAGTCGTTTTAAAACTTAGGGCTAGAACTTTGCCTCCCGCAAGGGACCTACCCGGCTCGAGCGGGGATTAGTCTGGATGTGGATGGCTTAAAGGCGCCTTCCCATAGTTGGGACCCGCCTAGGACACCTCGTGGGCAACAAAAAAAAGTAGAGAAGCAACAAAAGAGAAAAAACAAGAGCATATGGAATCAACGGATTACTACTTCAATAGGATGGGGAAATCAATACTCATATCTTTGCTCTTCGACACCCATAACCCTCCCTCTTATCATGTCGTCATTTCCCAACATCACCACCTCATCTTTCTCTCCCTCTTCGACGATGCTTATTTACTTCATGCACCTCCTTTCATTTTTTTTTAGGATTAAGAGGGAAAGACAGAGGGAGCTTTAGGGTCTGTTAGAGCTGTCTCAAATTTTGCCCATTGTAACCACATTCAGGTTAGTTTATATTCCTCTATCTTGTTGTTTTTGTGTATGGCAAGTTAATTGGATAGTTCTAAGATGAAAATAAGGAACATGGTTGCTAGTAATTTTTTTTTTCAATTTTCCATTTGTTATTGAAAGGTGGATTCTTGAGAAATGAAAGCACAATTAAAATATGAGAAACTACCTTTTGTGACTGATAGTATAACACCCACATACCCCTTGGGAGGATAAGCAAATACTACACATAACAGCACCCAAAACAGATCATACCAACAATTCCAAGCATTCTCAGAAACTCATTCTCAAAAACTCAAACACCATACATTACATTACATTTCATTATGTTTTAAACATATTATACAGAATGTAGTGACATAACACAAAACATATTACATGCCTTGAAATCCAAATTTCTTCTTGTTTATCAATATTACAAACCATATATGCAAAATACAAACTGTCTCATCATACTGAATACAAGTTAGTAACTTCAACAAACTGAACATTATTCACAACAAAATACATTCTTCATTGGCCATTGCAGTTGTCTTTATCCCAGTCTTTATACCCATCTATCTGAACCTACATGGAGCAAATCCACCATGCTAAACATATAGCTTAGTGGGGAATAACTAAACAGGCTACATACTGAAAATTGTCTATAAACATTCACACATTCAAAAGCAATCCAAATATCATAAATCAAAAAACATAATATAACATAGTAGAACATAATATATATTTGTTCCAGAGCATAGCTCACTAATATTAGGATTCAAACACAATGTATTTCAGAACTGAATATAATTTATCAATATAGAATATTTCTCATGTTGAAGCAAATTTAAGTCTTATATCAAAATGTACAAATGTCAAAACCGAATATCAGAATAGGGTATAAACCCTTCATATCAGAACATGATTTAAACCAGAACAAACTTTGTTTATATCAAAACTAAATATGTATCAAATATAAACAAGTTAGACTGCTAATTTGTTTTACAGAAGTGGGTAACGGGACTAATACAAGAGATACCGTGATCGGTATCACAGAACAAAAGAGACTTATGCCTCAATAACAGGAGACACTGAAGTGTCAATAACAAAAGACATCGAAGTGTCATAGGAGTAGCTGCAAACTCATCTAGGCATGCCTATTTACCCACAACTAGGACTAAACAGTTTTAAAACAAAATAGGTTCGTTTCAGAATTCTCATGTGAGGATCATATTGCAAGCATACAACTTTGTTCAACTTGACATATTCATAGATTTCCAAACAAACTAACATGTCATACTATATCCAAACTCTCATTCATTCATATAACATCTCCAAAATTCCAGACCTGAACATTTGGTAAGAAACAATTCATTCTTAATGAATTCATATGATAATGAAACTTGGTGAAGAGGAAGAGCAATGTGTGAAGAGTTTGTGGTCCAAATTTTAAGTCAATCGGAGGTCCGGATAAGAAGTTATGATCAAAAGAGTGACGGGTATTCAAAGCTGTCAAAGAGCAGGATACCTCCACTGTTACAATCTTACTTGTGTACTATCGTGCACTTCCAATTAATCCTCCTTTTTCACGATCATGCTTATGCATGATTGTGAAACCCCTTAATGACCCCTTTCAGTCATGATAGTGCTTATGCATGATCGTGCACACTACCTTTTATTCAAACTTCATTCCAACTCTTCCCAAAACAGATCTTTCTTTATTAAGAGATCAGAAGATTGCTTGTTGTTCTCATTATAGAAGCCTCCCCCCGAAGGGATATCAGTGAATTAAACTTCATTTATACATTTGGCAAGTTACCTACAAAGACTGCATACTGATCTTGGTCCCTCTTCCTCCTTTATTTTTAAGATGGTATTGAAATCTCCTAAGAGCACCCAGGGTAAGTTGATTAATTCTGTAAGCTCCTTGATTTAGTTCCATAACAAATTTCTCGAATATGTATTATTGCATGCATATAAGAATGTAATGAATAGGAGCAAGTTAAGCTATGTTACAAAGACTTGTAAGTGCACCAACTAATCAAATATGTTAAAAAGATGTCACTGATACAACTTTATCATCATATAGGACAATAAATATGCCATTAGGACAATAAGATTGGTTAGAAAGGATTTTCCACCTAGTTAGAAAATATTTCAGTAGCTTGCAGTGTTCCTTTTTTTATCTTAGTTTCTATAATGTCCGACTCAAACTGGATGAATGAACCAGACAAAAGCAGGTAGGGCTGAGAAGAAATAGGCATAGGGAAGGAAATGGAAAGGAGACAATGCAAAGCTACAAAGATGGTACCATTAAAGTGAAAGAGTTGCATAACCATAAGAGACTCTAGGGTATAGAGGAGGAGGAGAAAAAAATGTTTTTTCACATTGCAATCTTCTCATTTTATTGAAGTTCAAAAGATTTGAGACTTCTATACAGTTCATCTTATATAATTCCAAGTGCCTCTTTAGCAGTTGTTAACAAAGATGAGTGTTTTCGATATTCTCCTTATACAACTACTTTAGGGACATTATGATGAGTTTCATTTTTGTTGTGTAAACAAACCTCTTGGTGCCCTAAACTTTAGTGGACAAAGCTTTCCAAATGATTTCATCAAAGCCTGCAAAAGAGGTTAAAAAATTATTGAATATGAAAAGTGTTCTAATACTTACAACTTGTGTTTAACTTCTACATGATTCACATTAAGTGATCTGAGAGACTGCTTGTAGTGAAAATTAAGGATGAGTTAGGGAATTGCTAAATCCATTCCAAATTTTCCTAAAATTTGTCTAGTTTTTTCTAATGAAAACCCTAACGTATATCAAACATCTGAATACCTATAATACATAGTTTAAACTCTAAACAAGGATGTTTATATGCATTTACACCCTCAACTTCTTCAGAATTCAGGACAGGATTGAAATCCCTAGTCAATAACCATGGTTTCTGATTGTTATGGAAACTTCTTCTTAATTAATTCCTCTAAAATACACTGTTGTATACATAAACAAAGGAGATTACACTAGCATTAGTTGTGGTGTTGCATGATACATCAACATATAAAGCATGATTAGACATTCCCAAGATTTTTACATTTATAGTTTGATAATTGAAGTATAACATGATCCTCCCATAGGATGATGAGGATGGTTTGTGACTTGCATCCAATTGGAAGATAGCATCTCCAATAGATCAAATTTATCCTTTTTTTGTTCTTAATTCTAGTAAGAAAAACATGTCTTTTTCATGCTCTAAGATAAGGGTCTCGAACAAAAATTTCTTGGAAGGAGCATTAACACCTTTTATATTCAAAGTGATGACTTCTATGTTTCAAAATTTGAAGCTAATGGCTTTTTCCTTCTGCTAGATCTTCTCCTTAATATAGGTTCAAACTGCTTCTCACTATCAATGGATGTAGATACTTGCTTATCTCTATTTGTACTCTCCTTCCATAATTCAAACTCTTTTTAGGAAACAGATACAAAACTAATGGGAAAAATTAGATTCTATTGTCAACTGCTCCTATCGAAAATAGGATCAACTAGAGGGTTTTTACAAACATTTTCATTCTTTGTAAATTCTTCCAAAAATGCTTTTCACTAGATCTAGGTTTAGCCTCAGTGTTGTGACGTGTACCCTTTAAGCTACTGACATTTATTTCAACTATTTAAACATTGTTTTTCTGGTTCTTTTCTTTAATTTCATTAAGCTCCTATGTAGATCCAGTATTGAAATGTCTACCTCTAGGTCTCCATTCTTTTCTAGCATTTAGTTGCTTGGGTTTCTAAGCATAGGTTACTTTTTGAGTACCTTCAACCATCTCAAGTTTTTCATCCAACTTTACAATTTAGATATTTTTAGTAAATAAGTCATAAAATTCACCAAAACAAATAACCTGGTAAAATTGATTTTGGATGTCTCTGTAATAGCTTGGTCCGTGTAAATTAGTTTGCCAATAAAGATAGCAAGATAGCTATAACATCTCATCACCGACGGGGAGGGTAAAATAGTAATTCGGAGTGGTTAATGAGTGCTTAGAAATGCCTTTACATGGTCATGCATAATACAGCATACACATACACTTGAATAGTAAATTTTACATATGAAAATGACTATACATGCATTCATGACATTTCCCGATATAATTGTTAAGAAATGTGATTGTTATTAAAAAAATGTAATTTGCATGCATGAAAAATTGAGTTGGAGAGGGTCATTGTGGTTTTCAATTTTTTTGGAGAATTTTAGAAAAAATTTTCTGAAATTTTGGGGATAATTTTTGGACTAGGAAAAATGCTAAGTGGCAAACCAAATGATAAATGGTAGTAGAATTTCCTGTCAAATAGCATCGGAATTTTGGATACATAACTTTAGGAATTATTGTCAAGTGTCATTTATTTGGGGGATCATTAGAATAGAAATTGGGTTTAAATGGATTAGTTTAATAAGGCAAAAAAAGTTGAATGCTTGGAATTTGGACATGTGGCAAGTGACAAGTGTCACTTGCCAAGCTATGTCTTAAACCATCATTTATTTAATTGTTTGAAGCTCATTTTTGTTCTCTCACGATGCTCTCTCTCTTAAAAGCCTTTGGAGTTGTTTTT
>JAOTAX010000007.1:5699316-5711505 GCA_025629825.1 Erythroxylum guanchezii
TGCCTAACCACGCATTGCAACCGGAAGCTTCACAACTAGGAACGAATCCAAGCTACCCATGGTGGAAGTCGGCGGTGAAAACGGAAGGGAAAACCTATGAGAGAATTGTCCCCAGGGAACCCCGAAGGGAACCCTGGGTGGTAAGGTCGTGAGTGTTTTTTTTTTCTTTTTTTGTTCTCTTTTCACTCGTATCTCTTTTGTTTAACGCCCTCCTTTTAACCTAAATTGGCAAGGTTTTTATAGGATGGGTCGCGGGTCGGGTCGGAATAGTGAGAGAATTTTCTAAATTTAGCCCAGTTACCCAACTATCCGCCGCGGCGATGAGGGAGTTGGGCCGCGGCGTGCACTTTTTGGATCAATCGCCGCGGCAAAACAATTAATCTACGCCGCGGCGAGATATTCCGTCATGGTGCGCCGCGGCGAGCTTTCTTTTTGGTGCGCCGCGGTGGACGCTCTGGAGCTCACGTCCTGTTAACTCATCCGACTCCTTTTGACTCCTTTGGCTCTTACAATATAAAAAATAACAATTTGCATTATCAATTGTCCTTAGAAAAATTTATAATGCAATTTATGTCAATTTGTAATAATTTTTGCTATCAAATTGCATAAAATGTAAGCCCATACTAAGGGGCTAATTTAAGCACAAAATCAAGAATTAAGAGTCAAAAAGTATATTAAAAGTTATGAAAATGTCGCCAATTTATATGATAAACTTGGGTTCAATCAGCATGACAGAAGTGTCATCCCTATGATACTTAATGTGAAACACACTTATTTTGGTTTCTTTTTTATTTTTTATCATTTTAAATTTAATTTTTTATAAAATTAATAGTAGCATAATTAAAATTAAATTTTAATTTAATTTTTTATTCAACTAATAATAATATAATTAAAATTAAAATGATAAAAATAAAATAATAAAAAAGACTCAGAGGCGTGACACAAGTATCACGCTTGTGATATCACACCCGTGACAATTCCTATCACAGGCATGACAGTTATGTTTTAAGAACAAAATAAAATATATAATTGACTTTTGCATGTCACATTTTCATGCAATTGAGCAAAACATTCCTTTATTTGAGCGTTTTCTTTTTCAATTTATTGGGTTAAATCGCCAACTTAATCAGACGTTTATCAAACATTTTTATCGACTGTTTGATAAAGTCAATCAACTAAAAGTTTTGAAACCACTAAAAATCAGCTAATAAGTTGTTTACCAAATAAGGCCAAGATGTTTATAATCCGTGCTATTGTGAGGATGCTTATAACACTTAAAAACATCCCTAAACACTCAATTTATCATAATTCCAATAAAACTTATAAGATCCAAGGGAAGTATGAACACTAAGCACTACCAACTTTTGATCTAGAAACCCGATAGCTACTTTCCCCCAGTAGCCGGATTTTTAGCTCAAGAAATGCCATCCAAACAAATCCAAAGCCATAATCTATACATGTGTACATATACATAAAAAGTTGAAAATGTAGTCATGTTTCACCACGTATACCTATTAACTTAGTAAATAAAGGCTCACTCCATGGTAATAGTGATTAAAAAGGTTTGCACTATCAGAAACAGAGTTTATTGCAAGGACAACGATATCCACAATTAAAAACACGGTATAACAGTCGAGGAAATTAAGAAACAAATCAAGAGCTACCACTAACTAGACAATTAGTATACAAGAATGTTTGCTAACTACAGTTACTATACAAGAATTTGTGTTCCGACGGTTAATGTCCTTACCTTTGACAAGAGCAAACGGTGACTAAAAGTAGTAAAAACCCTATGTTGGAAAATTACAGGTGTAACTTCAACGGCTGCATACAAAGGTCTCTCATCTCGGCAACTGATCCGGTGTGTGGTTGCTTGTGGTAGATGATGACGTGGTCCTTCCACTCAGCAATCCATTATCTGCGGGCGGGCTTGATCCCCATTTTCCATCCGACTCTGTAGGTTCCATCACTTTAACAGACCCATCCGTCAAGCCAATAGCAAATTGGTTAGGATCCAACGGGTGTGCAGCAACCACAAGTGGGTACACAGGTTGGCTTCTACAATAAAAGCAGCCCACAAACAAATGAGAAATATCAAGGTAACATTAACATTAGGTCAGAATTTTAGGGCAGAAGTGCATAGAAACTCGCGGATGGGTTGAAATGGATCGTGCAATTGAGTACGCCAAATGTATTAAAATGTGTGCAGCATAAAAATGTCAATATAAAGAAGGGATGAACAAAATTTGGACGTAATAAAACCTGAAGACGGCATACCCATTCAAGACCGACTGGGTCTGCGACTGCGACATATATGCTGATGAAGCAATGCGACAACGTAATTTCAGGCTATCAGCATCAAACATCGCAAGATTACCATCACAAAATGTAGCATAAATTAACTGGCTGTTACATGAGAATGCCGCATAAGATAGAGGTGCAGACAATAAATCTTGTGGGACCCACTGAAACAGGCAAAAGAATAAATACACACGTCAGTTGCATTGACAACTATAAAAATGTAGATCACTCATCTGTCCTCTCACCTGCCTAACACGTTCCATCTTTGAAGCATCATATATAGCCAACTGGGTCTCGTGAATAACTAGCAAACGAGTCTGATCAGCATGAAACTGCACCCGAGTGTCACCAGTTGGTGCCTTGCCTGCTGTAACTTGGATTGAAACTGATTTCCTTTTCTCCCATGTATCAATGCTCCACATGCAAATCTACAAACGAAAGGAAGAAATCAACATCGTAAAAACAAGTATTTCAATTTCAATGCTCATGTAAGTAATGATATTAACCCAATCAAATTAAGTGTGGATTAGTTGCAACAGGATGCGTGAAACAGATCAAAGATAAAGCATCCAGTGCCTTCTACTTACTTGTGCATCAGCGCCCGACGAAACCAAAATATTAAGATTGGTTGAAAAGGCCAAACCAGTTATCCGTTTGTGATGACCCTTCAATTTTGATTTTACCTAAAACAGGCAAACCAGAAACATCAGGGCCAGTTGCTAGAGTGGAAAAAAATCCCGAAAACGAATAACTCAGTACAAACTTCAAGAAAGTGAACACCTCATCAACTCGAACATTGTATATATGTATGGTCGAATCCTCCATTCCAACGGCTATAATGTTATTATCCTGAGGGTGGAATGCTAGAAAAGTTGGAGCTGGGGGAGGAGACATGAATGTTGTCATTACCTGCATACCAAGCAATACATTCAATATAAGCAAAAACCATAAACACGAAAACTGAAATGTATTGCTTCAGCTGGGAATATACCTTGAAGGTCATCATATTAAAAAGTGAAACCTTTCCACCTGAGGCTGACATTACATACGAGTCATTTTTTGAAAGCGCTATACAAGGGACTGCTTCGTCAAGGTTAACACCTGACACATCATTAGTCATAAGAAGACCATTGTTGGGTTGCCAATGTTGTGGAACAGTGCTCGCAGTGGCCTACAAAACAGCACCCAATGTATCCAACAGTTTAATGAAACCAAACACAGAGAAAGATGTAGAGACAATTCATTAAGCAAACATCGCAAGAGCTGTAGGCAAGAGAAGAAAACCATACATTAAACCCTAAACCATACAATACCTTTCCAGACGGATTTTGTTCATTACGAGCCCATTTCCATAACTTCTGTATCCCATTCGTCCCTAGTGCCAAAACTCCAACACCAGAATTTGTATACAGAAGTCGAACAACCTGCATGCAGGGAAAGGAAAAACGGAAGTTGAAACATGTAGTGGTAAAAAAATGAGCAGTAGTTTCAAAATCAGGTGCAATTTGCAGACACCTTGGTAGAAGTGTCAGTGCTTTCTGGCAAGGTGACTAAACGACATTCACCAGGATCCACAATTTCAGCCAACTGCCATGGTTTTGATTTATCAATTGTATCATCCACAGTTCTTGGCTTTTCCATGCTTCTATTTATGGTATCAACTCCATTCTTAAATAAGGAAATTGGAAAGACCAGGGTTAAGCAATTTAAAATTGATGAATTAAATTACTGACCTAAGGTAGCATGTAAAACAATAACAGAGGGAGCTAGAATATGCAAAACTATGTTAATTAGATGACTAAGTGTACTCAATCCACCCATACAGGTTCCAAAAACGAAATTAAACACAATCCTTTGTGGCTAGAAACAATGACTACAGAGAATCAGACACATATTAAACTTTAACCACTAATTGAAATCTAAGGATACCTCAATACATAAAATGGTATATAGCAACGAAACAAGCTCGGGACTACAACTCACCACAGTACCTAAGGATACCTCAATACATAAAATGGTATATAGCAACGAAACAAGCTCGGGACTACAACTCACCACAGTACCTCTGAAAAAGTAGAGAAGTTAAAACCTAGATTTTATATTTTGACGTACAAGGATTGGTGATGGTCTGACAGGAGAGCTCCTTTCCACTTTACAATTGACTGGACTGATAGTTGTGACACCGGAAGCAGAAGCCTGCAACGAAGAGAGACACCAATAGGCCTTAGAAGGTAGAGATATTTTTAAAAGAAACACCAAATGAGCTAAAGGTAGATACTTTCTAAAGAAACAACAAATGAGCCAAAAACAAATCAAACTAACCTTCATAGCAGCAGCTTCAATAGGAGATTTAAATGCTTCATAAGAAGTTTCCACTGTTCTCAATGATCTCATGCCAGTAGCATTTGCAAGTATCTTGAATCCATTGTCTGTGCTAACAGCCAGAAGATTCCCTTCCTTGTTGAATCTCAAGCGTGGAAGACTCTGATAGTAATTTGAATGATTAGCTACAGAAGTTCAAAATAAATTGCTCCATGGAAAACATACAAACTTACTGGTAATCCACCATCTGCTTCTGTGCTTGTTAGCACATTAATGTTGTCCATATGCCAAAACTTTATCTGACTATCTTCACCTGCAGCCAAGAAGTGGTTTTGAGTGGTTTCAAATTGCACAACACCACCTGTTGATTTCTTTCTAAACCCAGAATAATGCCTCTTTATTGCTCCTTCACTCTCATTCCATTCAACTAGAAAAGATTCCCCATCTTTGTTTGTCCCACAAGAGAACAACCTGAGAAAATAAAAAATAAAAGAAAATAAAGGAACCCAATATAATGAGCAATTAGATTAAGGGAATAAAACAAATGGCACTGAAGAGCCAAAAGAAAAAATTGGAGTTAGAGAAAACACAAGTTGTTCTAGGTCGATTTAAGTTTTTCGATCATACCTACTACCATCAGCACTGTAATGCATTGTAGTGCACCAACGGCCTGGAGCATCATAGTCAACTCTTGGACCCATATTATCATACAGCCAAGCTTTTATTTTACCATCCACTGCAGTTGAGAAAATGAACTGCAACCTCGCAACCAATATAGTCAATAACAGTGCAGACTAGCATACAACAGAAATCTACCATGACAGAATCGAGGTCTATTTGCAGTAGTTTTTGATGTAGAGAAGTTCACAAAGTGATACTTGAAGTACATCAGTATTCCAAAGCAATGAGTTCTTTGCGAGGATAAAGAATTGTTTACATAAAGCAGACAGACATGATTGACAAGCAAACATTAGGTTTAAGTCTCACTTCTTGTCTCAGACTAGAAATGCACAAAAAAACAAACGAACTATTATGTTCTTATATAAGGTACCTGGATGCTCTCTTTGTGGTGTGGGCAAATAGAATAAACTGGTGCCTCGTGACCTTCAAAATTAAACAGCCTCCGTCCAGTTAAATCCCACACCTGTTCCAATGGCCTCATTACATTATACTAGAATCTTCCTCAATAAATCTTATAATAATGGTTTTTATCTCCTACCTTTATTAGTTTGTCATCTCCACAAGTTATGACACATAGTTGCTTGTTAGGGTGAGCAAAAGCCAAGTCATTAACGCCACCAACATGGGCATCAATCTGTGATGAAAAGAGAAGGTAAATAATAAAAGAACAGTAACATATCTTACTTCTTCAAACAACTAGTAGGATGTCAACACACCTCCAAATGCTGGCGCAAGTCATTTGACCCAGTATAAGCATACAAGTGGATCAAATGTTTATTAAATGAAACCCCTGCATTAAGAAAAAGGAAAAAGAACTAAGACATAATAGCTCATGTATGAAGCCACTATTTAAAAACACTACATACCCACAAAATCTCCGTCTGAACTCCAAGTAACACGGTTGACAGAAATTGGTGCATCCTTGACATAAGAGGCCTACAAGAGATTCCATATTTAACACCTTGATAATTTAATCGCTTGAAATAATCAACAATTGTTGATGTCACTGTTAAATTTCACAGCTTAATGAAGCATATTCTCCCAGTTCATACACTCAACACAAGGTCAAGCAGGAAGAAACAAATTCAAAGGAAACATATATAATAGTAAATATAACCTGAAATTGTAGCGAACAAGTTGTCACATCCCAAACTTTGAAGGGCTTAGAGGCCAACCTCTCCCGCGCCCCAAGTTCCCATAATGTAACCTCACCATTAGCAGCACCAACTATTCAACACACAACAATTGTTACGGAGTCCGAGGAGGATGACAAAATGTATTCCAACTAAACATAACACAGCATTGATCCCAAAAACAAAGAATCTCAATAAGAAGACTAACACCATACCAAGAAGCAATGTGTGATGAGAAGGATGAAAATCCATGCTCATGACAGTTGAGCCTTGATGCATGGTCAAGGCAACTGTCCTTGGCAGATCTTCGAGAGACCAAGGACGCTGCTGGCGGGAACTTGGATAAGTAACCTGAAGACAAAGAGATGCAAATCTAAGTGTCATAAGAGAAAATTGCAAACAGGGAACTCTATAGATGCAACAAAAGGTATAATAGAAAACCCTAGAATTACATCAATGGCATCAAATTTAAAATGACCTCTTCAATAGATTGAGCAGGCCGTAGACGTTTCATTAGTTGCTCATGATCTGGAGCTTGAAAATCAGCGATGTTTGGAGCCGTTGATGGTGTTGGAGGTCGTTTTAGGACTGAAACTAGAAAAGTTAAAATTTTGGTAAGATACAAACTTTACCGTATAACAATATTTCTTTTTTGGCCAATGCAATATGCTACAGGTTTATTTTCCAAAAAAAAATGCTACAGGTTTAAGAATCATTCAAGAGTACTCAAAGAAACAGGAAATAATCACAACTTTAGTCAAAAAGGTTCGTGTTCCAAACTACATATCCTCCATAATTACTCCAAAGCAAGAAATAATTAAGTAAAATGTGTCATTTAAATTATTTTGGTTCCATCAACTGCACAGCAATTAATGGCTTACAAGAACCATTACATCACTAACCTTGATTTTGTGGAACAGGTATGGTTGATGCAGTAACAACAGCAGCTTGCACAGAGGAAGAAGCAGATACATTTGCCATCCAACCAGCTAATGCACCAGCATTGGCTGCTGCAGCAGCTGGAGGAAATGGCTGTACATAAAAATCAAAAAATAAAACATTACACAGGCAAACTTCAGTTGCATAAATTAATATGCACTTGAAATGAAGGAAATAGGATATCATACACCATGACCCCCAAGAGATGTATAAGTAGCAGGCTTGGCAACAGCAGCAACAGGAAGATTGACAGGAGCAGGAGCAAGAGGACCATTTGGAGGTGTACAAGTATGATCTGTGAATAAAGTCTTGATATCTGGGTTTGGCCTGGGGTTCTTGCACAACTGATGCTGCCAGTTCAGGCTGTAAAATACATGGGGGGCAACAACAGAAGTCATATGTGAAACCAGAGAATTATGCCTTACACTTTCAACGGTAACCACAAAGTATATCTAGAGAGAGAAAGCCAGGGGGGTGAATAAAGGGAACAATACCAAGACAGTTATTATAGTATCTTAGCAAAAATTAAAAATAATTATCACTGCTATTCTTCAGTAACTCATTAAATGAACCAAAAATGGAACGATGCTGAAAATAAAAGCACTTCTAGGAAAAGACCCTCCAAATAATAGCTAAATAATAAGTTAACGAAGGAACTCATGTTTGGTTCAATAAAGAGATCATTTTCCAATGACACATCTTCCTGGCACTCGTAACACATGGAACACTGAAAATATTGTGTTCACCCTTATACCAAAGGCAACTCAAAATCATAATTCATTCTTCATCCTATAAAGCATAAATGTTACCTTTGATTTATCAAAGTCCTCAATCTAGATGATCTCAGAGTAGGAAATACAAGCTTATCACGGAAAAGAGGATTTGCTTCAATAAGCTTTTTCAGCTCTACCAGCATTATGCTACGAGCTGTTTTAGTATCACCATACTTGGAAAGCTGCTCGTTTTCCCTGCATTCAGATCAAAAGACATATCAAATCATTTTCACTATTCAAAATGTTAAAAAGTTCCATGACAAGCAAGCATTGCCACGAACTATTCTCCCTATCAGGTACATTTTCTTTCATTGCTCCATCACGAAAGGCAAGAATTTTCCAAAAAAGTCAAAGTGTAATTTTACATAATCTCAAACAAGAAGATTTTTCAGATTGGCTTTTGTTGAATGTTTTCCAACACCAAAGCATTGGAATAAGCTAGTTGACCAAAATCTTCTGATTTACAAACAATTGAGCAATTAATGAATTTAAATTATCATGATAGATAGTTTGATAGAAACTAAATTGTTCAATAGCATGTTATCCATCCAAACTTTCAAATAAAATCAATATGATTGAAGTGCAAATGACAATTACCTGAAATTTCCAAGAGTTAGAAGCTGGGTGATCTCTTTGTACAATTCTTCATTAAATGTGGAGAACACTTTCAAATCGGTGACTAAAATTTCAACCCCTTTTGCTTTGTCTTGCCTGACATCACATAACCGACAAAAACAAATATTCTTTTAGCTATAATCAACCATGATATATATCCACATATACCGACAATATCAACCATATACCTATCAAGTGCTTCAAGATATTTCTGCTTTCTGATTTCAAAGAATATCTTCATGGAATATCTATTGTCATCAACTTTGGTGAACCCTGACAAGTACTTTTCAACTTCGTCCCACTCTCCAGCCTGAACTTTCTCCTCAAAGTACTTCGTATTGAAGAAGAATCCTGATTCTTTCTCAAGTCTGTGGAAAAAGAACATTTTGATTTGGGCAATGTTTTCATCGTGTTAAAACATGTTTACCTAAAACAGAAAATTTTCAAATTCTTGACTTCTAATATTTCAAACACAACAAAGAAAAAGTCCCTGTTCAAATAAACACAATCGAAACATGTGCAAAGGTTTTATATTTTGAAATATGGGCGTAATAGTTGAAATCCCTCTCTGATCTGGCACCATGAATGCGTCTCCAGGTGTATTAATTGAAGCTCTCGCATTTATCAAAATTTAGCCACAAAAGTCAGAAAATCCCACTTTCGATTTTAATTAAACCTACAAACTATCTTCATTACTCAAGCCCGCACAAACTGCTTCCTGTAAGTAACTTGCGAACAAGT
Organism: Erythroxylum guanchezii; assembly: GCA_025629825.1. Classification (NCBI taxonomy): domain Eukaryota; kingdom Viridiplantae; phylum Streptophyta; class Magnoliopsida; order Malpighiales; family Erythroxylaceae; genus Erythroxylum; species Erythroxylum guanchezii. The sequence goes on from JAOTAX010000007.1 coordinate 5,708,822, forward strand.
CATGTTTCCACACCGGAGAAACGTAACAACCTAAAGTACATTTCCACAACTCATTCCTCATCTTCGTAACTTCCATCTTGTCTACTATCCCTTCACAATCTAAACAACGATACAACTCACCAACTCTCACCATATACAGTTATCAGCTTTCACAAACACCGAAAACCACCAGCCAACTAAACCAAACAAGCGCTTGCCTTCAACAAATTGAAATTATTATAACAAAACACATTTGCAGCTCAGCCACTTACCGATGAAAAGCAATAGACACAAACACAACCACACCCCCACATGCATGAACACAAGGAGATACGTACAAAACATAAATAAATACCAAGAAAAAAAAAAGATGAAGAGTTAAAGAAGTTACTTGTGAACAGACTCCTTGAATTTCTCTTCTTCGAGGAACTGAAGTATGAGGAACACCAATTCTCTGCTCAGCGATGACATGTTTAGAACTCTTCAATAACGAAACACCCCCGATCCTAAACAGAAAAGGCGTGTTTTCTAATCCAAGCAAAACAAAATCTAGCTTAAATCAGCAGAGCTCGGCCCCGAATCTGAGCTCAATTGGCCTAAGCTCCAAATCCAATGAGTATTAGGTTAGGGTTTGAGAGAGAAGAAAAAGATAAAAAAGAGAGAGAATAAGAGACCTGGTCTCGCTATCTTCGATGCGTTGTACAGGGGTTCTTGCTTGTTCAACTGGCCCTATCACTGATAAGTCCCTTGCCATTGGATACGTACGTCTGCATGTACCCAGTGCTTATCAATTTATCATTGATAGGAAGCGCGAGGTTTGCGTCACGGATTCCAAACCACAAATTCAAATGTAACGAATATGCGCTACACAAGTCCATTCGTTGGTTGCTACTGTCGCTTTCACTTTTTCACTCTTCCCAGTAGCAAGTAGCAATATTTCATGACGTTATAATTGCAGCTCGCGATATATTCGTTTCTTTTTTCTAGACCAGGATATCTATGGTAAATTAAGTGGCTAACCTTTTTATGAGTTTATAAGCACCGTATAGGATAGGACAATTGGCCTAAAAATTTAAGGCTATTTTATACTCAAAATTAAAAATTGAATCCTTAACTTTTGGTTAAAATGGATAAGTTCTTTCCACTTAATCACATCTCTTAAGTTACAATATGTTCGGTTCCAGTCAGACGAATGGCATGGAATTACACCGGTAAGTAGTAATTGCGGCTCGCGATATATTCGGTTCTTTTTTCTTTGTTTTTCTTAGACCAGGATATCTATGGTAAATTAAGTGACTAATCTTTTTATTAGTTTGTAGGTATCTTATAAAATAGGACAATTGACCTAAAAATTTAAGGCTGTTTTATATTCAAAATTAAAGATCGAATCTTTGACCTTTGATTAAAGATGGATGAGTTCATTCCACCCAACCACATCCCTTAAGTTACAATATGTTCGATTCCAATCAGACGAATGACATGGAATTACACCGGTAAGTAGTAAATTGCTCAAGCAAAACCATATCTAGTTGAATTTATATGCATACCATCCTAAGTCATGGTTCCCTAAAAATAATACTATCTATTCAAATTCTTGATTTAGCTCTTCTTTTATTCAAAATTCAAATATCATGAGAGGAGACAATACTGGCCTGTCTTATTCACCTATGCGCTTGGGCCTCTAGCTACTTAAGTGGGAAATTTTGGCATTATGTTAGGGGCCCACTATTTCATAGTTACGAACACGATTCATTTCTAGCCAACATGTTGTTTCCACGAGACAAACTCACAAATCACAAACTCGTTGGATGTTTAAATCCCTCGTCATCGCCTACTTTCATATTAATCTATTTAGTTGCGTAAAAATATTTTTAAGTATTAAAATTGTAGGTTCACTTTGCACAAGTCCTAATAATTAACTAGGTTACCTTCCTCGTTTAATTTTTAGTTGTTAATACACTCATTAACTTATTTGAAATTCATATAATTTATAAATTATTGCACATATTTAATAATTTATCTAATGCAAATTTAAAAAATTACGATTATAAATAAAAATATAATAAAATGTATCATAATCAATGTAAAAATGCATTAAAGGGTGTTCTGTTCTTGGGTTTGGAAATCAATCAACGGATATGGAATGAATACTGATGATTGGTTTTATATTATGATTATAGGAAATATATGACTTTCCCCGATATATTAGAGGAATGGGTTTTATTCCTGGTCTGCATAAAGTGTCACCGGCATGATAGCCTTTGACACACGTATGACATACTTCTTTCTTTTTTTAATTATATTTTAATTAAAATATAATTAATTAATTCAATATAATTAATAAAAAATACTTGATTAGAATATAATTAATTATAATATAATTAATTAATTATATTTTCTCTTTTTAGCAATTAAATATAATTAATTAAAAATATTAAATTTTGATGTAAAACAAAATTTTATAAATGTTTATTTTTCAGTATTTTTAACAAATCAACTATTATCAATGGTAATGGTAATCATTCATTCCTCTTAACCAACCATCATAGTTATAATGATTATATCTATTCTCATTTTTCACTATATTTATTCTCATTCCTATTAACATTATCCCACGTGAACCAACTGTGTAACATCCCACCCCCTACTGGAAGGGTAAAATAGTAAATTTGGCATAGGATGAGATGGATCGGAATGACTTAGGA
>JAOTAX010000007.1:5732545-5749123 GCA_025629825.1 Erythroxylum guanchezii
GCCTGGCCCAACTCTATATTCAAGTTTCAACAGTGTATAGAACCTCTTGCTCTATGGCAGCCCAGAATAGAAACTTAATGTGAGGAGAAAGGAGAAGCCGAAGAACGACTGTACACAGCCAAGGGGGATTCACTGGCTTCGGTTTGCAAATGAGCACAAGGTAGGTTATCTCGTCGCGTGCACTTGTTAATAGTTTAAATGATTGATTATATATAGATATACAGAAATTGAGTTCATGTTCAACCTTCAAAATTGAAATTGCTTCCTTTCTTTTTCCGTCCTTTTGTTTTCTCTGATTGTTTGGTTCTGTCCAGAGTGGGTTTACCTTTTCTTAAAGAGTAAATAGATCCGACTTTTATAAAAGTTGGGCTTTACAAGTTAATGTTTTATTTTCTTCTAACAAGAAGTTTGGACGCCTTCTTCACTATTCTGGTTCTATTTTCTGTCAATTACTATATGTGTAGGCAGTTTCGTATTTTCTGTGCTTTCATCACTGAACCAATTGCTCCCATTTGATTAATTTTGGATGGACGTCTACTCGTATCTTTCCATAATTTGTCCCTTATATGCAGCTAGAATTTGTACTTCTGATGGGAATTTGGAAACTTTGATGGCAAGCCCTGCAACTGAATCTGGTACAGTGGTGACTTTTGTCGTCTGTAGGACAATTGGATGATTTCGGTTTCAGATTGAAATCTGAATAAGAAAGAATGGTGCGAAGATATTATTGATTATTAATCAAATCTTCAAGTGGGAGAATTGTCAAATTTAGTTGGCTGTCAAACTTGGTAAGCAAGTTAGGTACCGATTTTTTGGTGCCTAATATGCCAAAAGTGTGGTTGGCCAAATTGGCCAACCATATCTGCCTTCTCCTGCCTATAAATAGGCAGGATATGAACCAAGAGCATAAAGCAAGCAGACGAGAAAGAGATTGAGGTGAGAGAGAAAAGAGAGATACAAAAATATTATATATATTTTTGATCTAGTTTTTTCTTGTACTTCTCTAGTCTTTCTCAGTAGTAAAAGTCTTCTATCTTTATCCGTGATTTTTATCCTAATTTAGGAGTTTTTCACGTAAAATCTGTGTTTATTACTATTCCTTCAGCCCTATTTAGCTCCGAATTTGCCAGCCTATCTTCCTTACTTTTGCGCCGACTCTCTTCTTTCAGAATAGCGGCTGCAATATTGTCGAAGATTAGAGTGTCTGTGTTGTTTGTTAAATTGATGATGAGTTGATCATACAAATCTGGTAGACTTTGGAGTAGAAGTTTCACATGTTCACTTATTTCTACTATATACCTCAATGATGTGAGTTGGGAAAATATAGTATTTATAGTATTTAAGTGGTCCGTCGCCGAAGTGGATTCTACCATTCGTACAGTGTATATTTTCCTTTTCAAAAAATTTCTGTTGTGAAGTGATGTGGTTTCGTACAATTTTGTGAGGAAATTATACATTTTACGCATAGCGGAATCCACTTCGGTGACGGAGCACTTAAATACTTTAAATACTCTATTTTTTCAACTCACATCATTGGGGTATACAATAAAGATAAGTGAACGTGCGGAACTTCTACTTCAAAGTCTACCAGATTCGTATGATCAACTCATTATCAATTTAACAAACAACACGGACACTCTAGTCTTTGATAATATTGCAGCTGCTATTTTAGAAGAAGAGAGTCGACGTAAAAGTAAAGAAGACAGGCTGAAAAATTCACAGCTAAATAGGGCTGAAGGAATAGTAATAAACACACAGATTTTACATAAAAAATCCCTAAATTAGGGTAAAAACTACGGGCAAGAATAGAAGGCTTTTATTACTGAGAAAAACTGAAGAATTACAAGGAAAAATTAGACCAAAAATATACAGAATATTTTTGTATCTTTCTTTCTCTTTCTCGCCTCAATCTCTTTTTCTCTTCTGCTTGTTTTCTGCTTTTGGTTCATATCCTGCCTATAAGATATGGTAGGCCAATTTGGCCAACCATACTTTTGGCATATTAGGCACCAAAAAATCGGTGCCTAACTTGCTTACCAAGTTTGACAGCCAATCAAGTTTGATAATTCTCTCACTTAAAGATTTGATTGATAATCAATCATATCTTTACACTATTTTTTCTACCTTACCGCTTCATATTGCTTACGTATCTGTCAGGCTGCACGAGGATCGGTACTACATAAACTTATCACTATTGATTGCTTTTGTCATAAAATCTGTCAGGTTATCTATTGTATGAATTTTTCGCATGTTCACCGTTCCTTCTTTCACTTGGGCCACGTTCCATTGATAGGTAGACAAGTTAGGCACCGATTTTTTGGTGCCTAATATGTCAAAAGTATGGTTGGCCAAATTGGCCAACCATATCGGCCTTCTCCTGCTTATAAATAGGCAGGACATGAACCAAGAGCAGAAAGCAAGCAGAAAAGAAAAAGAGATTGAGGTGAGAGAGAAAAGAGAGATAAAATATTATGTATATTTTTGGTCCTGTTTTTCCTTGTAATTCTCCTATTTTTCTTAATAGTATAAATCTTTTATCCTTGCCTGTAGTTTTTTTTACCCTAATTTAGTAGTTTTTCACGTAAAATCTGTGTGTTCATTACTATTCCTTCATTCCTATTTAGCTGCGAACCTGTTCTAATCCGGTCAATTTTCACAACAACTTTAGCAGACCTGCGTCCATCGTCTCCTTTTCTCCACCAAGGAGGCTCACTTGGAGTCTCTAGAAAGTATTTGACTTCTCTCTTCAAAGCTAGTTTACTTTTTTAATGCTTGTGTATGTATGTGGTTGCTTTGTCTTTTGTTTCCAAAGATATGAATAACAATGATTTGGTTTCTCATTGAGATGTTTGCATTTATGTCAAGTAATCTAGCAAAGCTGTATGATAACAATCAAATCCCTCAAAAGTATAATTATCTCGTAGTCGATAGCTCAGTGTTTGCTGGAGAATTTTTAGCTTTGGCATTGTGTTGAGCCTGAGAAAAATGTTACATTGAAGTTGAAAGTGAAGGCAGCAATAGTTGTAGTCTTTTTATCTTTTTAGCAAAGACTGTTTTAGAGCCTATAGGTGTGCCATAAAGAACCCAATTTTTGAGTGACAATTCTGCAAATTAGCAAAAGAGAAGTTGTGAGGAAAATAGAAGCAGACTTGGAAGATTGTTGTTAGAGACGAGAAGGGATTTGGGAAGTATTAAGAAGAATGGTGTTAAAAATGAGAAGGGATTTAGGCAGGATTGAGAAGAAGAAATTCAGTTACTTCAAAATTGTCCTTTAAAAGATGCTTCTCCCTTTATTTACCAATGCAATATTGATTGATCCTCTAGGGATTAAGTCAATATAAATTTACTGCAAATGCACGACGTAATTATAGCTAGCCCAAATAAGCATGAGTCGATTCCACGAAGACGATAATTATTAATAGTTACCCTTTTTCTATTATTTAGCATAAAAATCAGATTTTTGGTTTTTAATTAAAAAAAGTTAAACAAATATACTCAATTAAGATTAAACAATTTTGCCTCCGGACAAGTAGAATACGAAAAAAGATCAATATCAAATTGTAGTGTCTAGGTGATGAATTTCCCCAAAAATCATTAAATTATTAACCTTTTATCATGCAATTATATTATTGATTTTTGTACTGTAAAAATTCATATTATATATTAATAATTCTCTCGAGGCTATTAACAATTAACTCATTATTTGATTAACAGAATTATTTCTAGTTAAAATCTATAAAATTGCATTATCGATTTATAAATTTTGTTATTAAGTTTGACCTTAATTCAGAATATTTATGTCGAATATCTCTAGGTTTACATGTAACTCCTTACAATTACGATATTTCTATTCTCAGTCTCATTCTTATGAAATTGAATCATGCATTAATATTTTGGATATATTAGTATAAGAATTAAACACATAATTGAATTGTAATAATTCATTTAATATAATTACTTTGAACAAAAGATTAAAACATATTAGTATCCCAAACTAGGATTCATACACCTAGACACAACACATTTAGTTACTAATCATAGAAAGCGCAATAAAAAATAAACATGGAGAAAAACTAATAGAAAATAAAGAAATCATATTTTTAAATCTCCCTTTCTTTTGTATTGAATCTTTTTGCAAGTTTGGATTTAATGTAGACATCTACTAGATCTCTTGATGTATTCTTCGTATTTTCCTCGTCCTTTGATCAAAATCATCGCCTCTCTGAGTGTCTTACATCTCAAAACTACTGTAAAACTTGGCTCTTGTTATAATGCATTTTGTGTTAGGTTTCAGATAGTTTTTGTTCAATTTTTAGTCTTTTCTGATCTATCTGTTCAAGGTTGTTTTTAGGATTTTGTGTTTAGTTTAAGCTTTAAGAACTTAAGGAGAAGACTTTGAAAAGATCAGAGATAAACAAAGTGTATGGCCAATTGGACTAAACTTGGTTGTGCCTTCGTTTTGGAGAATGTAATAGAAGCAATAGAAGAAAGACCAAGACACGGCTTGGCAACATGGCCATGTCGATAATCTGAGCATTTTGGCTATCTATGGTTTTTAGCATAGATGGAGAATCCAAATCTAAAAGTGGTCTTCAGAGATTATTTAAAGGACATCTCAAGATTTTAAGGAGGCCTAGATGCGTAGCTATTTGAATTCGTTTGGACCAGCAACCTTTTGTTTAAAGTAAAACTTACTTCTGCAGAATTGATAGCCTGACCATTGGAGCTTTACATGGACATATTTGAGGCTTATGAGCAAGGACGTAGCCACTACTGGGCCCCCCAAAATTATATATATATATAAAGGGATAGAGTTATTTGGAGCTTAGTGGTACATTGAGCCTCCCAAAATTTTAAAAAAATAAATATTTGGACCTTCTTATTTTAAATTTCTGGCTCCGTCACTGCTTATGAGATTCAAATGAAGTGATTCAAAAGCTCAAATTCAAGCCAATATCTTGGGCCATAATTTTTATGTAAAACTCGAGGCCCAAAAGTGCTATTTTAAGGGGCTAAAAAGCTTGAGAATGAGATACGAAATTTGTCTCGACCTGGTCTGAGCTCCCTTGTTTTTTGACCCATAACTTTAGCTATTGGGTTTTGTTTTAAGTAAAAGAAGATCTTTGGAAGGTTGAGAAGTGGAGCCACAATTTATGTGAAGAGATCGTGACCTAAATATGAAGACATCGAGGTCAGAAAGAGGGTAGAAGTATCGGGATGGAAATAGAGTTCCAAACGTAGTTTAGAAGAATAAACGTGGGGCTGCACGAGATAGGAGAGATTTTTTCACTCTTTCTGATTTACTTTTTGTTAAAACACTGTTCTTTGTGAACAACGTAGAGAGAATCAATTTAGTTTTGTCATCAACTTTGATTGAGAAGCTATTGCGTATAATGATGGTGAGGGCACTAGAGTAATAAGGATTTGAGGCGATCATACGCCTCAGGGAATGATTCACCATTCATTTGAATAAATGTTGAAATGTTCCCCTAGAGCTCCGTAGTTTTATGATGTGAGTAGAAATTGCTCATAAACTTATTAGAGACCTCTGTCTATGTTGTTAAAGAATTCTTCGGTAAGGTCATCAGACATCCTTAAGCCCTGTCCTTTAAGGTGTAAAGAAAGCATCTCATCTTCAACTCATCTTCTGACAACCCTTGCAATGGAAATGTGTGGAGCGTGGTGTAGAAATCACGAATGAAGTTAAGAGGATTTTCATTCAGTACTTTATGAAAAGATGACAGTATGTTGTAGTGAGTATTCTTCAGCTCATAGTTTCTCGCTACAAGAAGTGGTTGTCCCAATGATCGGCTAATCATATTCCTTCATAGGTTGTGCTGCTTCGTCGGCCATGGCTGCTCTTTTTATTTTTTCTTCGCTCTTCTTCAAATTTTTAAGTTCAGGTCCTCTTCCACTCTTTCTCAATTTCTTTCCTCTACTCTTGGTAGTCTGTGAATGTTATCGACTTAAGGAACGAATTTGTTTCCTAGGGACCTATGTTCTTGCATAAAACACCTAAAAGCAATTCAAGAGGAAACAAGCAAACAAATTAAATAAAAAAAGTCAATTTATTACTAGTAACAAACTTCCCTAGTAACGACACAAAAAACTTGTTGCACTTTACTTAACACTACCTAAATGCTTCACTCACAAGTATATGAGGTTCCCATAGTATATGGTTGATGCCCCAAGGTTGTCTCATAAGGAAGTCGGTAATTGTAATAACTTGATTAAAAACAAGAAATTAAAGAATCAAATTCAAGAAGGTATAGAGGTTATGAAATTATGAAATTAAACCAAATGAATGAATTGCAAGAGCTGATATAAACCTTTCAAAGATAACCCAGGGTTTGCACTTCTATCCAATTTCAAGCCTAAATTCTTAAATTTCCCATTAATATAATTTGCAGCTTTATTCTCTCTTCAATCAAATTAGCAACTATCAATTTAATAGTTCTCATATTCATAAATTAATAATTACCTACTGTTTGTGTGAGATCTCACATCGGTTAAAGAGGAGAACGAAGTATGCCTTATAAGGGTATAAATACTTCTCCCCCTAAGATGCGTTTTCCTAAGGGTGGGAAGAGCAAAACCGTGAGGGTGTTGGCCCAAAGGGCAACCCAAAGCGGATAATATCTGTGGGCAAGTGATCTGGGTTATTACAAATGATATCAGTGTCAGTTCTCAAACTGTTGTGCCAGCTAGGCTGGGCTCTAAGGGAGGTGGAGAGTGTGAGATCCCACATCAGTTGGAGAGGAGAACGGAGTATGCCTTATAAAGGTATAGATACCTCTCCCCCTAAGACGCGTCTTCCCAAGGGTTGAAAGAGCAAAATCGTGAGGGGTTTGGCCTAAGGGACAACCCAAAGCCAACAATATCTATGGGCGGGTGGTCTGGGATGTTACAGTTTGAAGTTATGAATTAAGCAACCTCTAGAACTTATATTTATAAGTCATTCTTAAGGTAATTGATTATTTAGTTCCAATATCAAGTTTCATCTTTCAATTCTTCACTCAATATCTTAAGACTAATAGGTGGCCAATATATTAACCTAGCATTCAACATAACACAATCAATCCAAGCAAGATATATATTAATGAGAATTATCAAATCAAGACATTTAATTAAATCTAGATACAAACCTTAGGTAAGAATAACTTATCTCATCATCAAAATGAAAATAATACTCATATCAATTGAATTCAAATCAGTAAATCCCATTGTATAAGAAAGAAATTGAAACAAGAAAAATATGAAATCAAACAAAAAGAATAAAGAACAAAAGAACCCTTGAATGATGACTCGAAGTGAAACTCTCGTTCGCTTTCTCCAGCTGTCAATTAATGTTGATGACAAAACTATATTGATTCTCCCTAAGTTGTTCACAAAGTTCGGTGTTTAAAAAAAAGTAAATCAGAAAGAATGAAAAAAATATCTCTTATTCCTTGTGTCCCCACGTCTGCTCTCCTAAACTATGTCTGAAACTCTATTTTCGCCCTGATATTTATCTCCTCTTTCTAATCTCGATCTCTTCACATAAATTGTGGCTCTGTTTCTCAGCTTTCCAATAGATCCTCTTTTGCTTAAAAACAAAGCCATGTAGCTAAAGTTATGGGCCAAAAACTAATTCTTAGCCTTTTTAGCCCCTCAAAAAAGAACTTTTGGGCCTCGAGTTTTACATAGAAATTATGACCCAAGATGTTGGCTTGAATTTAAGCTTTTGAATCACCTCATTTAGATCTCATAAGCCTTAGATATGTCCATGTAAAGCTCCAATGGTTAGGCTGCTAATTTTGCAGAAAAAAAGTTTTGTTTTGAACAAATGGTTAGGTTGCTAATTTTCCTTTTTTTTGTTTAATAAATTTTTGAGTAAATTTTGATTTAGAATAGGTGCTTTGATTTGTTAATTGTTTTTTATGAGATGCAGGCACAGTTAAATGAAAAGGGAGTTTTATTGTATTTGGCGGAGGCAAATATGGGGAGTTGCCTTGGCCGTGCCTTAAACCAGATTGGTCGTGTCCTTACCTACCTTGGCGATACTTAATCAGCTTCTTTAACCAAACATGAGATCAAAACCTATAAACTTGGTCGTGCCCCACTCTATTAATGTCGTGTACCTCACAAAAGCCTTACACCAAATTTGCCCTACCTTTATGTGTTTGTGGCAAGGCAGTTGGAAGTAAAACTTTGTATCAAACTATGCAACGATGGAAATCTAGTGCTACGTAACTCTCATTATTTCCTTTCCTATCTATGCATGACACATTGAGGACAATGTGATTTTAAAGTGTAAGGTAAGGGTTTTGTTTTCAACTTGTTTGTTTACTAATTTGTTTAATGTTTACGAGGTTATGTTTTCTTGTTTTTCAAATTGTTTAATGATTAGATTGTTTAATGCTTTAATTTTTTTAATCAAATTCTTGATAGATGATCTTAAAAATTTTTAAAGCAAAAGTTTAATAATTGAATGGAATGAATACTAATTATTAATTTGGACGGTCATTCTTTTGCATTACTTTAAAACAATTAGTGAGAATTTAAGCTTTAAAGATTGAATGTCAAATGGTTGTCACATGAAAATTGCGATAGAGCATTAAAATGATTAAAGCAACTAGGTTTAACCACTTAACTTAAAAGGCCAACCTTTTATACATCTCTATTGAACCAATTTTGAGCCTTTTTTTTTCATGTTCTTTCTTTTACATAATATTATGAGTCATAAACTGTTGAATCATTTTCTCTCAATTGTTTGACCTTCCATTAGGAATAGGAGTATTTGAGGAATTTAGTGATTGAGTCATTGTGTCAATTAAAGTGTGGGGTTAATTTGGTTATCCATGTTTGGGGTTGAAATTTCTTTTGAATAGAGTACCTTTATTGCAATTGTGAGTCCTTTCTTGTTAAAAAAAAGTATCAAAGAAAAGAAAGTTGTTTCGCACGACCAGGTGACAATAAGCTTAATTGTGGTTTTTGTAGTAATATTTTAAAAAAATGAATATCTAAAAACAAGAAAGAAAATAATAAGAGAGACCTAATCCTAAATTAAAGGGTATCATAGTAAAAGGCTGGACATGTTTGAAAACAATTGTGTTTGGGATTTGTGAAGTAGTAGTTATGCTTAATTGTTTGATTCTTAGAATTGCTCTTGTATTTAATGAGTAACTCACTTTTTCAAATGACATACCTTTATTCTAGCCCCATTATAGCTAAATGAAAGACCTTCTAATTGATGCTTGATCGTGATTAAGTGATGGAGATTTGATTAATAAGCAAGTTTACGGAGATATACTTTTTTTTTTGAAAAGACGGAGATATGCTTTTATTGAATGTAAAGAGTGTAAAGACTTCCATGATCAAACAAATAGAGAGATGTCGTGAGGAAGTGACATTTGTGGGTATGCATGGAAGAGGTATCGGATTGCCTTGGTATAAGTTTTGTTTGATTTGAGAATAATTGTGAAAACTATTGAATGGTTAGTCTTGATTTTATTTGATAATTTTTGAACTTGATAAGATTCTCTCTTGTTTGTTAAAACCTATTATATGATGGTGCTTGTGACATGGCCTGTTATAATTGCCCCGGTGGAACGTCCATGTCTCTCATTGGATGCTATGATATCCCACTCCCACTGATGGAATATTGGCACCGAAAATATGACCTTTTCAAGCACTTGTGGTGACTCAATCTACCATTTGTTCAAAATCACTGTCCATCACCTGTAGCTACCCAAATTAAAAACTGGGCCTTTGGCTGGGTCATGAACGTCATAATAGCGGATTATTATAACGGTTGACAGAAATGACTTTCAGTCTGCAACCACCAACGGGAAAACGAGAAGCACGCGTTGACGCACTTTCCAAAAGCTTTGTATATACACATGTCAGTGTTTTGTACACCGTCCCACACAGGCTTGTTCACTGTTGCGCGGCATATTTTGCTGAGGCATTGATCCCCACTTTATCCTGGCCCCATGCACCACCGACTTAATTAATTCATCCAAGTGGTTGTTGAATGCTCGAATACCATGTTTGGTAAGTTAATAACCGAGATGAACGGTAACCAATGCAAGTTGGGTTGACTTAGTTTGCTTGCAAGTTGAGTTGATTCAATCTTTAGTTTACCTATAAGTAAAAAGCGCAGGTTAACCCAGAGCAAGAGAGATGTCAATATCATTAGCAATGTGAAACGTTACCGGCCACGTTGGTGAAAGAAAAACGCTGTGACATTAGCACGTGGGTCTTGAGTCCTCAAAAGTCTTTGCCTCTCTGTCTCTGTGAACAGGGAGAGTGAGGCTGCTGGTGGGTATGGGACCACCACCTCATCCCTCACTACTCTTTCAGTCAGCCCAAAGAATGTATAAGGTTCCTGAAGATACTAGACAGAGGGCAGTTCTGGTTCTGTAGAAAAAGTAAAACCATGAGATAAATTCAACATGAACGGTTGAAAAACAGTTTTGATTAGACACCCGAGTGCTTTCAGGCAAGTTCAATTATGATAAAAATAATTGATCATCCCTATCATTGTCATTGAGATTGTTCATTCAAGCAAATCAAGCTTACTTTTATTTTTTATGGATCAAAATCAAATCAAAATTCACCACGTGTTTGCTTACTTTTATTTATCAGTTGATTAATGAATCTCGTGTCATATGAATAATATACAGCTATGTTTTATATATATATACACACAAGAAAGAAAGCGTGACTGTCAACAGGAAGCCTTTTGGTAAAATGCTCGCAACGCAACCACACAACAAAATTCCTCGTTCCCTGTCTCCTTCTTACATACACTATGGCTGGTTCTCCCTCTGTTCAAGCTTCTTCCATCAGATTCCCCAACTCTGATTTATTTTCCTCCAAGGTGTCGTGTCATCTTCTTTCGTTAAATAGTTTTCCTTTCTTGTTCTTTGAAGTTATGAATTAGATAAAGGTTTTTCTTTTTCTACGCCCTTCATGTTGCTTTCTTAGCTTGTTATATATAGATATGTATAGGAAACCATCATCTGAGCTGTTCTTTACCCCTTTCTGGCAAAACTTTTGTTTTGATTTGTTGGGTTTCTGGGAAAGTTTTCCAAACTGAGCTTTCTCAAAGTTTCTCTTCGTGCAAGTTGTTATTACTTGTACTGAAACAGGTTGTTGTTTCTTAACGATGTAAATTCTTGAACCAGAGCTTTCAACCTTATTCTTTCCGATGGTATATTTCACAAGTAATAATAGAACAGAGCAGGATAACGTTTTGTTCCTTAAAGAGATTGTGCGCATAAATTAGAATTCAGATGGAAACGATGGTTTGGTTTTCTATAAACTGACACTACTCCATTTCGTGTCTTCAGTTCCTAACAAATGTAGAAGAAAGGGTCAAACCTTTGTTTGATTTATAGTTGAAATGGACTAAAAACATCAAAAAGAAAAAAAAAAAAGGAATAATTGAACTGTTCATTGATAATCTGAGCTTAACTGAGCCAAAGGGTTGGTGATTCTCCCACGTTGGGTGTAATTTTTCAGAAAACAAATTAAAAAATAAAGCAGAATGAATTGGCTATGGTTACTTCATTGTTGCTTATCTATAAAATTTCGGATGGGATTTTGGAAATCCATGTCAGATTGGATTTTTCACTGTGATGTCTCTCAGATTCACAGACTTGCAGCCTGCAGGCTGTTATTAAATTGGGATTTCAACTTTCTGACTCAGACAATGTCCTTTCCTTCCGTTTCCCGTATGAAATCGAATCTTAAAGCAACTTTTGGCACTCAGGAAATTATAGTTCTAAAAAGCCTGCAAAAGGCTTCTTTTCTTGAGAATCCTGTAAAGTTTTTTGTTTTTAGAATTGTTGTTCTTATGTGTTGTTTATTTTTACGTTGCATCTTTCAGGCTTTTGAATCTACAAAAGCATAGAAACACTATATCTCGGTGGGTGTGGTGGCCATTGAAGTGAACATTACACAATGGGGCGCATATCCTCCATGTTCAGTGGATTGCTGTCTTTAAGGAAAGGGAAGTATAAGGACAGTTGTGATGGAAGGGAGGCAGTGGAAGCAATGGTGAAAGAAGCAAAGAAAAATGACTTGTTATTGCGATCTTCTGGCTTTGTGAACCGTGGTGGTTCAAGAAATTTAGCCTCAGTTTTTTCAAAAAGAGGTGAAAAAGGTGTGAACCAAGATTGCTGCATTGTGTGGGAGGTAAGCACTATAAATTGGTGTAGTTGGAAGATGATTATCTGCTTATTTCAATTGTTTAATGGCTAAGGAGAACAAGCTAAACTAAGCCTCCTCTTAGTTTCTACATACACATTCACTCAATCCTTTTGAGTTTGAATGCTTGATGTTTTCTTCTTTCTGTGTGTTTTACAATGTGAATGATGGTTCTTTCTTTCAATAAAATGGATGAAGGAGTTTGGATGCCAAGAAGATATGATGTTTTGCGGCGTATTTGATGGACATGGTCCATGGGGCCATTATGTGGCGAAGAAGGTACGAGAATCAATGCCTTCGTCTCTGTTGTGTAATTGGCAAGAGGCACTTGCTCAAGCTGCACTTGATCCGGACATGGACCTGGAAACAGATAAAAAACATCAAAGATTCAATGTATGGAAACGTTCATATCTAAAGACTTGTGCTGCCGTTGATCAGGAGCTAGAGGAGTGCCGTAAGATTGATTCTTTTGATAGTGGAACAACTGCCTTGACAATTGTTCGACAGGTTAGAGGATTTCCATTCGTTTTGCTTCTGTAACACTAACATATGACAGACAGAAGGAAGCATATTATATTAAAATCAAGAGCAGAGTGCGATACAATTTTTGCGATTGTTGCGTTCTCATGGACGACATTGATGTATTATTTCCTAGGGCGAAATCATCTTTGTGGCAAATGTTGGTGATTCGAGGGCTGTTTTAGCTACGACTTTGGATGATGGAAGCTTGGTACCTGTTCAGCTTACTGAGGATTTCAAGCCCAATTTACCTGGTTAGTCGCTGCCCACTCCTTCCCTCACCGTTTAAAATTACTGAAAACCAGGTGGTTCTTAGGGTAATAATAATTACCCAACCCATATGCAGGGGAAGCTGAACGGATACTTCAATGCAAGGGCCGAGTCTTCTCTTTGGCTGATGAGCCAGGAGTACATAGAGTTTGGCTACCAGATGAGGAATCACCTGGACTGGCAATGTCTAGAGCCTTTGGAGATTACTGTTTAAAGGATTATGGAGTAATTTCGGTGCCAGAAGTTAAGCAAAGGCACGTAACCAGCAGAGATGAATTCGTCATATTAGCTACTGATGGGGTATGCATAATAGTTGTGTAGTTTCTCATATGTGATATCTGGAATTTAACATAGATACAAAGGACTGTGATGATAGAAATCACTTGCTTTTGTATAGGTATGGGATGTGATCTCCAATCAAGAAGCTGTTCAAATTGTTTCTTCAACGCCAAATAGGGCAAAAGCAGCTAAGCGCTTAGCAGAGTCTGCTGCGCATGCATGGAAACGCAAGAGGAAGGGCATGGCGATGGATGACATATCAGCCATTTGCCTCTTCTTCCACCACCCTTCCGCACTTGCTCAGCAAGTTCACCCTGTTAAAACCCTCAATTTGTGATATGATAAAAATGTTAAAATGACTTGCTTCTATTCTACTTGTCATCAATATATCAATGTAATTGATATGCCCGACATCTAACCAACAAATTAACAAAAAGAAATCTAAATTAAACATATCTTTATTTATTTTATTTGATTGCACAATTAGTCTTAAAAAGCTTGTGTTTTTTTAAAACATTTTTAGACTGAGCCTATGCCAAGGATCAATCACCAAATGAAAACTCTTTTCCTCGTATTTTTGTAGGTTCACATGGAAGCTGTAGTTTAGAAAGGAGGGATCCTCTCACTTGAATGTGAATAAGGTGATTACAGATAAAGTGATTTCCTTCCTCTCTTAATTGGTAAAGACTAAAGATAGCTTGCTGGATTTTAAAAAGAAAATTATAGGAAGGTACAAGTACTAATAACATCATTTTTTGAATAAAAAATAGTTTGTCACTTATTTAGAACCAAATATCTCTTTGGTCTTTTACGTTCACAAAAATCTATGTTTTTGTTTGTTTCTGATATGAGCCAATTTGATCCAACAAGACTAGTCCAACAATCCAACATTTAAGATGTAAATTTTACCGTATAAGAATTACTAAATGATTAGCTAGCAAGTTTATTAGAGGGAATCTCAAAGTGGCCCTATTTGAATTGTACTGGCTGACATTTACAAAAATATGAAACAGACAAAATGCTCTTTCTCTCCCTCAACTTCTCTCCTTCTTTTCTCTCTGTTCTTTCTTTATCAAATATTCTTGTTTGTGACATTAAACACGTAGGTACCATTAAAGCTCCTTAACCAATCCAAAGTAGCTGCTATCAAGTGGTATCAGAGCCCACTGTTCCTTGCACTTGATGGCTGAAGGCACGAGATTCAAACAACTGAAGGAGACTCAAAAATTGCTCTCCAAAGACCTCAAAGACAAATTTGGCATGATCACCAAATGGCAAGATGCCTACCACCAAAAACCAGACCAGCTTGAACAGATCACCCTTGAAAATTAGGTAACCTACAAAGAGGAGATGGAATCTATTAAACAGATTTTCAACAATCTACAAGTGGGGCTTAGTCAAATAGTAGAAAATCAAAATCGAATGAATCAACATTTGAATCCCAGTGATGGTTTAGCAGGCTTTAAACCCACATCACCATCGGTTCTGTTGTTTAATCACACGTCGATGGGTCTTGCAGGAGGAGGATTTAGGTTATCTGCAAATAGCTCCATCGCAACACCTTCTCCTAATGTCTCATGTGGTGGAATCACTTTTAGTAGTACCCTCCCTGCAGTCACCAGGGAATCTACCTCTTTCCATGTCCATCCTTATGGCCAACCAACTTACAGTCAACTTTCCATGGGGTCTATAGGTTTTTCTCAGTTGCCAAAACCACCCAAGCTTGATTTTCCTGGGTTCAATGGTACCAATGTCTTTGATTGGCTATACAAAGTCAATAACTATTTTGATGTTGCGAATGTGGCCAAAACCTTGAAGGTGAAGATGGCATCGATGTACTTGGAAGGCAACACACTCAAAAGGCACCGGTCTTATATGGCTGGTAAGAAACAACTCCTTTATGTGTCTTAGGAAGTTTATGTTGAAGCCATCTGTACTTGATTTGGTGGTGGGCGGAATGAGCACCCATTAGTAGTGTTCAGACAGATCATTCAAACGGGAGATTTTTATGAATACTTGGCTGCTTTTGATGAAATGTGTACTCGCGTTCCTCCAAATGATGGTGAGACCATGCAGATGTTTATTGGCGGGTTGCAGGAAGAGTTGCAATTTGCTGTAGTGAAGGGGGCACCCAAAACCTTGAATGAGGCGATTAGGCACGCTGAGGTAGAGTATGCCAGGCTTAACTACAAATCACCCTTAGCCAGACTTCGCCCTACATCTTCTTTGCCTACCAAACACCAGGCTCAACATATTTCTATGACCAGTACCTTTCATAAAACATAGATACCCCCCAACCCACCCTCGTTTACTAGCAATATACTAAAACGTCATAAGACTCATACTGCCACTTTTTCAAACAACCTTCATCAATTCAAATTAACACTAGAAGAAGTCCTACGTAGGAAGGAAATGCGAGCTAAAGGGTTGTGCTACTAGTGCACTGAGAAGTATGGGCCTAGCCATCAGTGTAAGCAGAAGCAGTTGTTCTGGATTGAAGTAGGCGGGGACATGGATGATATTGGTTAGGATTGGTGCGATGAGTTGGAGTAGGAATAAATTGAAGGTGGCGAAGTATAAATTTCAGCAACTGCCTTAACGGGCATTCCAAGGTTTCAGACAATGAAGGTTTGTGGTAGTGTGGCTAATACTCAGCTATAAACCTTGGTTGACTCGGGTAGTAACCATAATTTCATGGATGAGCGAATGGTTAAACGATTGCAGTGTGTTTTGACTCCCATTAAACCCGTCTTTGTGAAAACTGTTGATGGAAATGCTTTTTCTTGTTCTTATGTTTGTAAGGGGTTTAGCTGGAAAATGCAAAGACATCAATTTCTTGCTGATATTTTCATCATTAAACTTGGGGTATTTGATATGGTCTTGGGAGTCCAGTGGTTAGCCACGTTAGGAGACATCACTTGGAATTTCAATGACTTAGTAATGCGTTTCTCGGTCCAAGGTAGTGAAGTGGTATTGAAGGGCACTGAGAAGGCTTCGTTACATTGGATTGTAGTTGAACAAATGGATAAATTATTGAATGCACCAGATGAATTGACAGAAATAGAATATTACTCCTTGTCTGTTGAAAAAATGGGTGAGAGCACCATTGAGGTGCCC
Organism: Erythroxylum guanchezii; assembly: GCA_025629825.1. Lineage (NCBI taxonomy): Eukaryota > Viridiplantae > Streptophyta > Magnoliopsida > Malpighiales > Erythroxylaceae > Erythroxylum > Erythroxylum guanchezii. The sequence goes on from JAOTAX010000007.1 coordinate 5,748,926, forward strand.
TTTTGCGATACTTTAGCAATGGGGGATTGGAACCAGAAGCTAGATGAGTGAGTTATTACTTAACTATGGTGAGGTCTTTAAGGAGCCAAAAGAATTACCCCCCAACAACTATATAACTGTCAGATTGTAGTGAGAGAGAGAATTTCTCCTATTAGCTTGAGACCATACCAGTACTCAAGTTTGCAAAAAGATGTCATA
>JAOTAX010000007.1:5751199-5765284 GCA_025629825.1 Erythroxylum guanchezii
TTTTGCAAAGGAAATTGATCAAGTGTAATATGTTTTATTTCTGGAATGGGCTAATCGAAATTTTGATTTTTAAAAAAGGTTGGCAACTCTTGTAAATAAAAAGGGTTTTTGAACAAAAGTGGGCCCAAATTTTCAATTATGGATTTTCGCGTACGTTTAAAAAAAATGTATATACCGATTTCTGATAGAGTGAGTGCTTTTGAGTGCTTTAGCACGCCACCCTCGCAAGGCACGGACTCGGATATCACCGTCAATGTCGAGTTCGGGTAGCGCGAGAGTGGGGTGTTACAGAGACGACCCGAGGTTGCATCCTGTACTGCAATCCTTGGAATTAAAATTATTTTTGATTCGGCTTCCAAGGGTTTGACCTTTAGATCGAAACGACAGAGCCGCGATCACAAATCCAAAGGAATAACTCAAGGCGATCAGACTTAGAAGTGGTAAGCAACTGGAAGAACCAAGTTTGCAACAGGAGAGTCAAACAAAGGATAAGGGCAAGGAGATAGAAGGGAAGAAGGAGGAAGAGCAAGAAGAAGAGAGGCCATACGTTCCACCACCACCATACAAGCCTAAGCTTTCGTATCCACAAAGGGTGAGACAACATCAGGTAGACACTCAGTTCTCCAAGTTCTTGGAGAAGATGAAGAAGCTTCATATTAACTTATCATTGGTGGAAGCATTAGAGTGCATGCCCAAGTATGCGAAGTTTCTCAAGGACATACTTACACATAAACGCACTTGGGAGGACAATCAAATGGTGACCCTGACAGAAAATTGTAGTTCAATCATTTCAAGCACCTTGCCATCAAAACTACAAGATCTAGGGAGTTTTATGATTCCATGTGTTATTGGTAACTTTGAATTTGCTAAATGCTTATGTGATTTAGGTGCCAATATTAATTTGATGCCTTTATCTATTTTCTGGAAACTGTGCTTAGGAGAAGTCAAGCTAACATCTATGCTCATTAAACTTGTGGATCAATCCATCAAAAGGCCATTCAGAGTTGTAAAAAATGTATTGGTAAAAGTAGATAAATTTATCATTCTGGTGGATTTTGTTGTGATGGATTTTAAAGAGGATGGGAATTGTCATTTGATTTTGGGTAAGCCCTTTATGAATACTAGTAGGGCATTAGTTGATGAGCATGAAGGGAACCTTGTTATGAGAATTGACGATGAACAGGTTGAATTTAATATATCTAAAACTCTAAAGAAACCGATGGATGGTACTACATGTATGAAGATTGATATTGTAGATGATTATGTGAAGGAAGTTGAAAAGGAGGTTGCAGAAGTTGTTGAAGTGAATATGGATGAAGGTGTGAATGAAGAATAGTTATGTGAGGGAAGTGAGTAAGAGAAGTTGGAGAGATTAGATATTCCTACACCACCCTTCCTTGTCAAGCCACCCACCTTAGACCTAAAACCCTTACCTTCTCACTTAAGGTATACTTTCTTAGGTAAGGACCATACCCTACCCATCATCATATCCAATTCATTGGATTTTGAGCAAGAAAAGAAAGTGGTAAAGACTATTAGGAAGCAGATGAAAGCCATGGCGTGGCAAATTGCTGATATTCGGCAGATTAGCCCCAATGTGGTGATGCATAGGATTAACCTTGAGGAAGGCTGCAAAACAATAAGGAATAGACAAAGAAGGTTAAATCCACACGTGCAAGAGACTGTGAAGAATGAAGTAGTGAAGCTCTTAGATACAGGGATTATTTACCCCATTTTATATAGTGAGTGGGTGAGTCCTGTGCTGTGTGTGCCTAAGAAAGGAGGCATGCCAGTGATGGAAAATGAAAATGATGAACAGATTTCTACTAGGACCATCAAGGGTTGGAGACTGTGTATTGATTATAGGAAGCTTAACTTAGCCACCAAGAAAGAAAACTTTCCTTTACCTTTTGTGGACTAAATGATTGAGAGGGTGGCTAGCCATTCATTTTATTGTTTTCTTGATGGATATTTAGGGTACAATCAGGTGTTCATATACCCACAGTATTAAGAGAAAACAACTTTTATTTATCCTTATGGGACTTTCACTTATCGGATGATGCCTTTTGGGTGATACAATGCACTTGCCACAATCCAAAAGTGCATGATGGCCATTTTTGCGGACATCAATGAGAATTTCATGGAGGTATTTATGGACGACTTCTTTGTCTTTGGAGATTCTTTTAATGATTGTTTGTTTAATTTAGACAAAGTGCTTCAAAGATGTGAGGAGTCTTATCTAGTTCTAAACTAAGAGAAGTGTCATTTCATAGTTCAAGAAGGGATTGTATTGGGCCATAAGATCTCATGCAAAGGGATTGAAGTGGATCAAGTAAAGACCAAAGTGATTGAAAAGTTACCCCTCCCACCAATATTACGGGCATCCAAGCTTTCTTTGGTCATGTAGGGTTTTATAAACGGTTCATCAAGGATTTTTCCCTTATTGCTAGACCCTTAACCCATTTGTTAGTAAAAGATGTGCCTTTTGTGTTTACTAATGATTGCTTGGATGCTTTTAATAGGTTGAAGGAGGCACTCACAACAGTTCCTATCTTGACAACGTTGGATTGGTCATTTCCTTTTGAGATTATATGTGATGCAAGTGACCACACAGTGGGGTGTGTACTTAGACCACGGAAGGAGAAGAAACTACATGCCATCTATTATGCGAGCAAGACTTTGACAGGTGCACAACTGAACTACACCACTATAAAAAAAAAGAGTTGCTTGCAGTAGTCTTTGCATATGAGAAATTTCAATTTTATCTTTTAGGCTCACATGTTATTGTCTTTACAAATCATACGACATTGTATTATCTTTTTGCAAAGAAGGATGCCATGGCTAGTCTTATCAAATGGGTACTTCTACTCCAAGAGTTCAACCTTGAGATTAAAGACAAGAAAGGAGTAGAAAACATTGTAGCAGACCACCTATTAAGACTTATAAAGGAATATAAAGAAGAAGAAGAGGAAATTGAGGAGTGCTTCCCTAATGAAGCCGTAATGATGGTAGAAAACCCCTTTCTTCCTTGGTTTGCAGATATTGCAAATTATCTCTCAGTTGGTTCTCTTCCTTCTGATCTTTCTTATCAACAAAGGAAACATTTCTTATTCCAGTGTTCTCGTTACATTTGGGGTGAACCCGAACTATATAAATTTATGCTAACAGTGTGATTTGTAGGTGTGTCCTTGATGATGAGATACCTGAAGTGTTGATGCAATGTCATAGTTCTATTTATATAGGATACTATGGAGCAAATAAGATAACTGCTCGGGTCTTTGGTGATGCTGTCGCCTGCAACCAAATATAAGAAAAATCACTCCGTTAAAACAAATTAATGTAGTAGCGGTAAGTGGATATCGTTCTCATGAGGAATTTTTAATGGTAGAGGTTAGCGAGTTTAAACAAAATAAATAACAAAAGTAAAAAGGGGGGGTTTGTTAATCACGACAATAATAGAAAATCAAAGAGAAAAATCGCAATTTGAAAGCAACAATTTAATATAAAAATCAATGGAAAAGTACCTTGGTTTCGGGTCACTGATGTTATCATGTTATTATGGATCCTCGACATAAAATTGCAATAATTAATAAACATTCATTGGGGGAAATTTCTCTTAAGTGTAATGACTAGAAACATATATCCTAGCATTCTTATTAAACAATAACCTAGATGCAATCATAGGTGTAATTGAATAATAGCATTAAGAATCAAGAACCAATGAGCAAGTGAAATACATGTACGACTTGCAATCAATTAAGCGAGTATCTCCTTAGAATTTTCCAACTCTAACGTAGAGAAGACAATCCTAATTGCTACTTGCAATTAGCGAAATTGAACGTCATATTCCGTTAATCTAGCAGTTGAACCATTTAATCTCCAGTTACGCACCTAGAAACCAACGAATTCAATTAGAAAGAATAGATCCAAAGATATCTAATATTCATTAACAACATAAATTCTATTCAAAACATCTCACCATAATAACATATAACATGGATCCCTTCAACCAAGACCAAAGATTTAGCTACTCATAATAGAATTGAAAAATACGAAAACACTAATTGAAATTGTGTAAAAAACGTAAAGAACAAAACCAAAAAGTGCAACCCCCAAAATCACCTAAAACCCTACTCTAAACCTAATCTAAAACTTGCGTGAATCACCAACTCTCCCCCTTTTATGCTTATCTCTCCCTTATCTTTTCTTGATTTTGTCCAGATAAGGCACTCTTCCAATTTCGGTAGGTAACTCCTTTGAAAGATGGCAAGATAATCTTTAAAGACTGTGTTTTGTTTGAAATTGACTTCTGAAATTTTATCTGCAGAATTATTCCATCCTTAGGCGTGCCTACGCTTAGTAACTAAATTTTTGTCAATTTGGGGATTTCAGATTTCCTTACTTCTTTTGCATCTTTTTGATCCTATTTCGTCCCTAAGGTGTTGAAAACTATCTGCAAACAATTATAAAACAATTCCATTAAATTCAGATAATAATTTGAACACAACAACGAATATTAAGTCCAAAATAAGTGCAATTTAGTGACTTAATAGTCTTGAAGAGTGGATTCTACTGGCCAACCTTATTTAAGGATGCTCGAAACTTTGTGCTGAAGTGTGATAGGTGCCAGCGAGTGGGCAATATATCAAAGAGGGATGAGATGCAACTTTGAAACATCATAGACGTGGAGATATTTGATGTATGGGGCTTGGATTTCATGGGACCATTCCCATCCTCCCTAGGTAACAAGTATATCTTAGTTAGAGTGGATTATGTTTCCAGGTGGGTTGAAGCTATGGCTACTCCAACAAATGATGGTAAGGTGGTTCAATGTTTCATCAAGAGGAAATTCACTCTATTTAGGGTGCCAAGGGCAATTATAAGTGACGGGTGTAGTCATTTTTGTAATAAGCCATTTGAAGTTCTTTTGAGTAAATATAATGTACACCATAGTGTGGCTACCCCATATCATCCACAAACTAGTGGCCAAGTGGAGGTGGTAAATCGAGAGTTGAAGAAGATTTTAAAGAAAGTAGTGATTGCCTCAAGAAAGGACCAGACTTTGAAGTTAGATGACACACTTTGGGCATATAGGACAGCTTTTAAAACACCTATAGGTACTGCTCCTTATAGACTTGTGTATGGTAAGGCTTACCATTTACCCTTGGAGTTGGAGCATAGGGCTTATTGGGAAATAAAGAAATTGAACATAGATTGGAAACTTGCAGGCGAGAAGAGGTTGCTGCAAATTGATGAATTAGAAGAGTTGAGATTTGATGCTTATAAAAATGTCAAGCTATACAAGGAAAAAGTTAAGAAGTGGCATGATACTCACATCAAGAAGAAGGAGTTTAATAGTGGGAATTTAGTGCTTCTATACAATTCAAGACTTCGCCTTCTTCCCAAAAAGCTCAAGTCAAGGTGGAGTGGACCTTTTAAGGTATTTCAAGTATTTGATCATGGAGTAATAGAATTGGAGAACACCAAGGGTGAAGCCTTTAAGGTCAATAGAAATTGATGCAAGCTTTACATTGGAGGAGTCTCTCTTTTGAAAGGGAAGTGATTTATTACCTTCTCCTTACTCTTCCTGATTAAATTAAACTTTGGTTAAGCTCATGACCTTAAATGAAGCATGTTTTAGCTAGTTCTTAGGTTGTTTAAGTTGTTGCTGCTTGGTTTTGAAGTTGTTTCTTACTTTAATCTTGTCTTTTCTTGAGCTTGAGTGCTGTCTTTTTGAGTTTAATTGAAGTTGTTTATGTTAAAATTTGAATTTTGCAAGTTTGGAGTGACTTAGAACTAAGTTGGGGGGCATTTGGAGTGAATTAGGACAAGTTTAAGTGAACGCGAGGGTGACAGAACCATCCAGCCACCAGGGGTGCATGATTGTGCACCGGCACAATCGTGACAGAACCCTCTAGCCACTGGATTGCACGATCGTGACAGAACCATCCAGCCACCAGGGGTGTACAATTGTGGACCAACACGATTGTGTAGGGCGAATAGCAAATCTCGCCCACCCCTTATTTAAAAACCCTAAAACACATCTCTCTCTTCTCTACGCCCCCTCTCTCCAGTTTCAGCTCCCACAACCTTTCTTCAAGAGATTTTTCTCATTTTCTTCCCAAGTTTTCACCAAATCTTGTAAGTTTTCTTAGGTTTTTCATCAAAACCTTCAATTTTATACAGATTTGTGTTGTTTTTGCTTTTCTTTTCCCCTCCTTCCCTCCATTTTCATAGGTTTCTCTCTCTAGGGGCTGTGTGTATTCCTTCTTGAAACTTATCATGTTTCTTTTGTGATTTTTGCAGGTTTTCATGCCATTACGCCTCCAAGAACCAAGACCCTTTGTAGAAAAACTGTCGAACCCATCCAAGCTAAGGTGGGAGGCCGAAATGCTGTAGACATTATAGCTAACTATGTGCCTCTTTTCCCATTTATTTTAAGGAGTAAGGTGGCAGGTATGCTCTTCTCAAAATTAGAACCATTTATACACCACGATATTTGGATTTTGATCTGTTAGAAGAAATAGGGTTGAATGATAAATTGCTGAAATTGTGTAGTAAAGGTGGTTGGGGACAATATGTGCATATAGATTACCCTATTTTTCGTGAACTAACACTTGAGTTTTTCACTTCCTTAAGGTTTGAATCTAGTAAACCTAGTAAATTCTAGTTTAGACTATAAGGCCAAGCTCATAGTTAGGATGAGAAGTTGTTACACCAACTTTTTGGTTCTTCTAAGCCATAGGTAGAAGATCACAATCAAGACTTCTCATTTACCATTTATTGGAGGTATTTAACTAACTTGCCTAATTTTAATGCTCACAATGCATCGAATGCTCACATTCTTACTCATGAGCAATTGCTTTTGCACAAATTCATATGTTATGCTACGTTTTCCAAAACTCAAAGCAACAAATGCTCCACTAGGGAGTTGTTTTTATTATGGTGCTTAGATGAAAAGATTAAGCCTAACATGTTCTCTTGTTTTTCTCAATCCTTGATCTAATCGGTGGCAAGGAAGGGAACATCCAGAGGAATAGGGTATTTAGCCACTACTTTGGCTCAGCATTTTAAGATTGATCTTACTGGACTAACCCTTGTTTCTTATGAGTATTTTGACGCACTGTACTTAAGATGTGTGGAGATACTATTGCACTACAACATGGAGCTCCAAGATCCTTAGACACGTACTGCAATGAAGCACAGGTTTTTAGGTGGAGCTTTAAATTCCAGAATTTCTCCGAACTCATATGAATCAAATGAGGAATCAGAGGGGCCAACAAGTTGGAAGAAAGTATTCACACTCTTGGCTGATAGCAACAAAAAGACACAGCAATAACTCGACCAAATGAATGAGAAATGCAACTGATAGCTACCAACACCGACACCTGAAAATGAAAATCCAGAAGTCTTGGGAGATGCAAGGACTTCACGTGCTGTTTCCAACCCCATCACCTCCGCCCTAGTAATGTGTTCTTTGTTTGTATCGGAAAAGGATATCACATCCTAGAATCGAGACGATCTGTTCTGACGTTTATTGAAGCTTTTACCAGAATCAGCCTAAGATTCACTCTGTCTCTTCACTTTAAACTCCTATCTATACTCTCCCTGACCATCCTTTAACAACTGTTCAATTATGATCGAGGCTGCTCGGACCTCCGTAAAACTACTCAAATTAGAAATGGTTAGACTCGTTCTGATCTCCATATTTAAACTATCTTCAAACCTCCTACACTTGTCCTCCTTAATTCGGATTAATGCAGTTGCATACCCCATTAATTCATTAAATTTTATCGTATACTCTACTACTAAAAGACTTCCTTATTTCAGATCCAGAAATTCTTTCATCTTTCTATCCAGATAAATCTTTGGCATGTAATTCTCTTTAAACACCTTTAGAAAATCTTCCCAGGTCAAAACTACAAGGTCTAGTGGCACTGCCTATTACAGTCTTCCACCATTGATATACTAGACCTTGCAGAAATGAGACTACATAATCAAATCTCTCATTTGACTCACAATCCATCTGATCAAACATTTTTTTAGTTCTCTCTAACCAACTTTCTGCCTCAGCAGGGTTTGTACTTACGTAGAAGTATACAGCTCCCTGGTTTCAAAGCTTATCATTTAATAGGAATTCCAATTTATGATCAAGTAAATGAAGAAATTTGATAATACTTTCTTCTATAACAATGTTCCTCATTATCTTAAGTTTCTAATGACTCGAAAATCATTCAATTTGATTCAGAAATATGGAAGTTATACCCCAAACATGTTGGGACTATCCTTATGCTGAAGCAAGAATCTATACTCAACTTCCGTCCAAATTTTGAGATCTTTAGAGACTGAATTAAAACTTTATTTCTTCATAACACTTGTAGCCCTATGTCTCTAGTTTACAAAGAATCAAAAATCACCTCATTTGGACATCTACATCAAAGGTTATGCCCAAAATACCAAAACATGTCGGTGCAGGAAAATGGACTCTTGCCGCAAAGAGAATGCTGGAGCACGTCGCGACGTGCGAGTCCAAAATCCTCCCGAAAACCTGTTTTCTTGGCATTTTTCACCTATACTCCTCCCATCTTTCAATTATAACCTATCTTAACCCAAAAACATCAGTCATACATCATTTCTAAGCTCATTCCAACTCAAAATCATTCACAAACACAACATAATCATTAACCCTAAAACTAACCATAAACATTTACCAATTCTCAAAAACTTCCCACACACATTCATCTCTTAACTAACATCAAAACACGTTTCATTCATCTAATCAAGAAGAACGATGCTTATACTTACTTGTTTTAACTTCAAAGTCTTCAAAATCTCCAAAACCCTAGCTTTCTTCTTTCTTTTCTTCTTCTTTTCTCTTCTCCCACGATGCTTCTCTTCTTCCTTTCTTCATTTCATTTTTCTTCTTCTAATTTCCACTCCTAATAATCATCAAATGTCCATTATACCCTTCAATATAAGCCTTATACCTCTTAACCTTAAGTGATCTTCCCATTTTGCCCTTATACATTTTTTCAACCTTAATACTTCAATTCAATTTACCTATGTCATATAATCTTACCAACATTGACATAATAATTAACTCCATAAAATAATCCCTTAAGGACCTCATAATTAATTTAAATCATGCTTAATTCATCAAGAAAAATTTCAAGGGCCAACAACTCTCCCCCTCTTAAAAAGAATTTCGTCCTCGAAATTCTTATCTGACTGATCAGGAGTGCAGGATGTTCCCCCCGTTTCTCATTTAAATTCATCTCTCGAATACTTTCTTTCAATGACCATATTTCCTTAACATACTCAAGTATATCAGATTTCAAATCTAAGACATCTTTTATCATACCAATTCATATTAGGCTTAACAAACCCTTTTTCCAAACCTGAGCACACCTTGTACTCATTGTATGCATGCCTTGGGAAGGTGATACTCTCAGAAACATTTTATCTTTTGCTTCATATTCCACATCTCTTAGAACTCTTATGTCTATCTTACTGTATTTCATGCCTTTGGCGTGGATCCACCTAATTCGTTCATCTTTCTTGAGTCACTTAATTCCTAACATTGATCAATTTCACTTATCAACTACCTCTCCATTCAATCTGACATTCAATCATTTTTAGGCCTTAATCATCACAATACAAAAGCTTCTGACTTATTCCTACTAGGATGTATAGCTTAAGTTACCATTTGTACTTTGCTAAGAATCTCTTTGCTCAATCATCTATATCAGTACACATACTTCTTATTTTAATCACAAGGTATCATTTTTCTCCTATTCAAACTCAAAATTCATATTCATTTTCGATTTCTTAGTAAGATTCATAATTTCTAAATCCTCAACTTGGGCTTTGTTCATGCGAAACTGATCTTAAATTGTCAGTGACTAATCAATTCACCCATAATTTAACTCCACATTCTACGCTCTTTATTGCATTAAATTTGATAACCTGAATATCCAAATTTGTGATACACTGCTATTGAATTGTCTATTCAACCCATCTGATTATAACACTAGCTTTACCAGTATAGCCCTCATTTATACAATCAAAATCCTTCAAATAATTCTATCTATTGCCTCAGTCTCATATTCAATTCTTTCATCTCAATATCCTCCTCAAAATTTACGTGATATGCATATTTCAAAATGTTTCTGTACTTATAATGTCTCCAAACTTTCAACACAATCACTATTGTAGCAAGTTTCGATTCATATATCAAATAATCATTGAGGTTTCAATTATCTCCATGCGTATGAAATCACTTTATCATGCTGCATTGGATTTTATCCTTATCTCTTATACAAACATCATTGCATCCTATAAAATCTCCAAATCCAGATGATATAATTAATATCGGTGCTATAATTCCTCAAAAATTCTCTTTACTTTCATCACTCATACAATTTACACGTTTTTCCTCAATTATTCAAACCATTCTTCCCAACTTTTTGAATGCATTTAACATGTCATCAAATTTTTGCTTGGATCGCTTTAATCTTCAATACCATAGTACTGTCAGGGGTAATTGTTAACTCAAAGAATTATTATCAAACTCCATGTTTCCCATGATTAGTTCTCATCATTCCTTAAGTAACTAATTCCTCAACGAGGTAACACCGTCTCACTTTATTTTATCATCCATATCAATTCAAGAGCATATCTACAACCAAAATTCTATCACCATATTCACTGACATAACCACCAATACTGAATTTATGTCTAACACATCGAACTACGTAATATTTATTATTTCTAAATATCCACAAACTTTCATTTCCTTATATCATGAAATGCCCATGTAAGATCCTGATTCTGGCGCTCTGTGCTAATTCTATTAGCTCAAACTCTTAACAATCACTTTGCCAATGTAAGATCCTAATTTTGGTGCTCTGTGCTAATTCTATTAGCTCGAACTCTTAACAACCACTTTGCCCATGTAAGATCCTAATACTGGCGCTCTGATACCATAAATGTTCGATCCCATTTTCGGAATCCAACTCTTAACAAAATACCATCATACTTGAGCGTGGTTCCTTGTAATCTTTTCTTGCTCTGATACCAAACATGTTGGATCCCAAATTCACTCCCTCTAAGGAACATCATTTCATGAGAATTCAACTACCAATGTTATTTCGTCAAACTCTCAAATCTCTACTCAATTTATTCATTTCTTACAAAAACTTCTCATTCTTCACAATTTCTTATCTTTCTCTTTCCATAACCCATTTCACTTATGCATCAACAATTCATGATCAAAATTCATAATTTCAACCTTATCCATACACAAATTCATATTTCCACTCAACATCGTCCATACATAATTCATAATTCATTAACATCAAAAGATAATCATTCTTTACAAAGCTGAAATGACATTTCAACCACAACACATCAATGCCTCAAAGTCCCAAAATACATAAGACACTTGAACTAATAAAGCTCGAAATGCAGACAAAGCATTGAATTCCCAAAAATCTAGCTTCAAAAAAATACAAAAGTATGCAACTTTGGAGTGATGCCGTAACTCTTGATCAACTCGATTTCTTGCTCATCACCTAATTAGGGGGAGGAGAATGGGGGTGAGCTATAAAGCTCGTGGGTAACAAGTTTATAATCGAAAAACAAGCAAAAATCCTTTTATAATACTTATTTTCATTAAACCTTTTCATAACTATAGTAATGTCGCATTTAAAAATCATAAAGCGCTTATTTCATGAAATTCTTAATTTGTCAAAAATTCACAATAGTACAAATCATGTATGCATCCATCATGTCAAACATATCATGAGCATATAAGCATATCAGAATGGTCTGGAGGGTCCATAAACAGAACGAGCTAGCACACTTCCTATAAAGGGTCCTATGTAGTCGTGAACAGAACGAGCTAACACAATCCCACATAGTGGTTTTGTGTAGTCGTGAACATGAGGAAGTCCTTGAAGGAGCTCCATGCCACTAGCGGGCAGGAGGGAGAAGCCTTTAGTCAAAGTGCACTTGACAACCGAATGGACCAAATCTGTTGGATCCCGTTTCCAGAATCCAACTCTTAACAAAATACCATCATACTTGAGCGTGGTTCCTAGTAATCTCTTCTTTCTCTGATACCAACATGTTGGGCCCCGATTACGGAACCCAACCCTTGAACCATAAAACGTGAGCGTATTAATTACTTGTCATACAAACGTGAGCGTAATCCAATCAAATCATGAAGCTTAAAGTCTCATATCATTTCTATGTTCCTTTTTCCATAACACATCTCACTTATATATCCGTATGTAACAACCATTCACAATCAAAATTATCATAACAAATCAATAACTTCCACAAATCTACTTAATTTCAACTTAACCTTATCCATACATAAACTCATATTTCCACTCAACATCATCCATACATAATTCATAATTCCTTAACATCAAAGAATAATCGTTCTTTACAAAGCTGAAATGACATTTCAAACCACAATACATAAATGCCTCAAAATCCCAAACTACATAAGACCCTTAAACTAATAATACTTTAAACACAACTAAAACCCCATGGTTACAAAATCTAGCTTAAAATACAAAAATATGCAACTTGGACTGATGCCTTGAATCTTAGTCACTCGGTCTCTTGCTCAATACCTGAAGATGGGGACGGAAAGGGGGTGAGCTTAAAACTCGTGGGTAACAAGTTTATAATCGAAAAACAAGCAAAAAGCATTTTCAAAACTCGTTGCCATGGTACATTTTCGAAACCATAGTAATTTTTCAGAAAAAATCATCAAACACTTGTTTCTCAAAAGTTCTCAATTTATGAAACAATTCATAAGCAATTTTAAATCATGTATCCATCAAACTTGTTAACACTTCATAAGCACATATGCACATCAGAATGGTTTGGGTGGGTACAAAACAGAACGTACTACACATTTCCCCTAAGGATCTTGTGTAGCCATGAAAAGAATGTACTAGCACAATCCCATTTAATGGTCTTACGTAGCCGTGAACTTATGGGAGTCCATGAAGGAGCTCCATGCCACTAGCGGGCACGTCAACGTGCACGTGACTTAACTTAACTTAGGGGACCACCACAAACCCATATAACATGTATTTCATGACTTGCAAAACATATTGCCCAAAAAGACACTTTTCGGAAACTTTGTTTTTCTTAACATTTTGCCACAAAGGCATATTTCGAAAACATAATTGTTCATGAACATGAAATATCTCACATTTCATCAACCAAATTCACATATCAAGCATATAGCAATTTCTCAAATCATTTAAAGCAATAATGCAACAATTATGAAGCAATTTGAAATCATTTTCTTCTCTTGCTTTAAAAGGAAACATTTATGGCTCATTAATTCTATTATAAACATGAAACCCACCTTAGAAATCCTTGCTCAAAGACTTGCTCAAAGGTTCCTCACGCTTGCTCCTCTTGCCTTCCTTGATTTCCTTTAACAATAGCCAAAATTTCATTCAATAGGAATTCCAATTTATGATCAAGTAAATGAAGAAATTTTATAATACTTTGTTCTAGAACAATGTTCCTCATTGTCTTAAGTTTCTAATGACTCCAAAATCATTCAATTTGGTTCTGTACTCTAAAAGTTATAGCCAAAACATTTTTAGACTATTCTTATACTGAAACAACATTCTATGCTCAACTTCCATCAAAAAATTGAAATTCTTAAAAACTTAATTACAACTTAATTTCTTAATAAAACTTGTAGCCCTATGTCTCTAGTTTACAACGAATCAAAAATCGCCTCATTTGGACATCTATAGCAAACGTTATGCCCAAAATACCGAAGGATGTCAGTGTAGAAAAATGGACTCTCGCCGCGACGAGAATGCCGGAGCACGTCGCGACGTGCGAGTCCAAAATCCTCCCAAAAACCTATTTTCTTGACATTTTTCACCTATACACTTCCCATTTTTCAATTATAACCCATCTTAATCCTAAAACATCATTCATACATCATTTCTAAGCTCATTCTAACCCAAAATCATTCACAAACACAACATAATCATTAACCCTAAAACTAACCATAAACATTTACCCATTCTCAAAAAC
>JAOTAX010000007.1:5796272-5809732 GCA_025629825.1 Erythroxylum guanchezii
ACTTAAGTGAGTTTTAATAAAGGGAAGTGGATAAGTGGTTAAGAAATGGACAGGTGTCTAAGCTTTAAAGTTAAGCTTTATTAACCTTGAAAGACACGTTACTGTACTTGCCTTTATCTCTCTCAAAGTTTCCTTCTCCAATTTATCTTCAACACAAAGTTTTTCATCAAATCTCCAACATAGAAAAATCTTGTTTTCTTTTACCCTCTACCGCTTCCTCTTTGTTATTTCTTTCTTCTATCCCAAGAAAAATCAAACCCCCCTGTCAACTTTTAAGTTGATGTGCGTGGTTGCGTGAGGGATTAGGGTTACGTGATTTTTTGCAGTTGTTATAGCTTCAAACAAGTAAGCTTGTTATGATTATGTATTTTTTGTATGAAATGAAGCATGCATCATTAGCTCACTACCAAATGGTTAAGAACAGTGATATTCATATTTGCTGGAAAATGAGTGATGAGATTTTGAGTGTGCCGTACATTTTGATTTTTGTTAAGATTTGACGATCAAAATATTGTAAGAGGCTATAGAAATGACTTATGAAGTTGAAACATCAACTAAAATGGGTAGGAGATTAATGAAAACAAATTGGAGAAATGGATATGTGAATGCTCTGTTCATGTTGATATATATATACGTAAGTTTGGAGTATTTTAGAGATGATTAAAAATGAATTTAGAGTTAAGAGATAGGTGTATGGTGATGTCCGGAGATGAGAAAGAATGATTAAAGTGAAAGTTAGAGGAAGAAATGAAGAAAATACAAAAGTTGAAAATGCAGAAAAATGAAAGTGAAGAAATACAGAATACGTGAAGAATGCATGAGCTTTCTGGTTTTGATGTTTATGAAAAAAATGATAGATTTTGATTTGGTTGTGATTTGTTTAGTTGAAATGAAATAGGAATGAAGAGGAAATATTGAGTTTTAAGCAGAAAGTTGATAGTGATATATATATATATATATATAAAGACTCTGTTTTTCCTCCTCACTAGTCATATACGGGTCTATGTAGGAAAACTAGTGAATGAGTTATTGATATCAATGTACCAAAGGATTGAGGTTGTGATTTAAAGAAATGATGAGTGATTAAATTATGAAATTGGTAAAGTACCCGTGATTGTCATTAAGCATGCATTGTGCATAGTCCATATACACAATTGTGCATGAATAAATGCTTATTATTGTTCCATTATTAATGTGTACGCAACATGTGTCTTACATAAATGGGTTGTGCAGGTTAAATGTCCACATTCAGGCATTTCTAGAATTTGGAAGCATATGCTAATCTGGAGCGTACTGTAAGTAGACCTAGATGGTCTCACTTCAATGTTTGTTTTGATTGAATTTTTGTATTAATTAACTACTGAATAACTATATGAATGTGATTGATTGTGTTGGTTTATGGACAGAAGGTCCGATGAATGTGAATTGAACAGAATAAGTGTTTTCTTGAATGTGAATTGAACAGAATAAGTGTTTTCTTGACTTAAGTGTTGAATGTCGGACTAAGGTCCAATGACAATGTGGATAGGAATGTGATAGTGGATATGATTGTGTGATATTGAGCACTTTCAATTGATTGAATATATGTGAAGCATTCCATTTTATGAATGCATGAAACATAATGGCAGTTGTGACCTGAGTAGCCACCAATCAGAGCTTAAAACTCAAAGTGTGAAAAAAGCCTCGAGCTTAAGGCTCACTATGTAAAATGAGCCATGTATCCCCACCGAATAAGGGGCAGTTAGTAATAAGCCCGGTATCTAATAGATACGGGACAGTTTAGGTACTCAGTCATAATAAAGTAACAAATGAAAAGTGGGTCTCATGTGCACTGTATATGCATAATATGAATGACTAAATTGTAATGAATGTGAAATGTGAAATGATGTGAATGTGGATTATGTGTTATATGACTGGGTGATATGTGTTATGTGACTGGGTGAGCCATCGATGATGGTCTCTCATTGAGTTCGCAAAAACTCACCCAAAATTTGCAAATATTTTTCAGGATCAGAAGAATACCCAGTTAGGCAAACGGAAGTATCCCTACAGTATACAAGTAAGGGATAGAGGTCGGGATCAGTTCATGTTTGCATTGTAATTCTTTATTTTTTTGCACTAAATTGTATATTCTGCAACTTTTTTATCAAATTATGTATTTTGAAAGTGTTGTGAAAGGTGTATATGATTTATGTTGTAATGTAAAGACATTATGACTAAAGTGTTTTGTATTTGTGAAAGGGCCCAAATGGCTATTGAAAATTCTGTTGATTGTATTGTTATGATTGAAAAAGTTTACGAATAAAGATGGCCCAAATTGATTATCGATTTTTGCATATTATGTTTGTGGTTTAAAAAAAATTTGTACCGAGTTTTGACTGATTTAGTGCTTTAGTATGCCCCCGTCGCAGGACACAAACTCGGATATCACCCATAGATGTCGGGTACGTGCTTTGTGGGAGTGGAGTGCTACACCTAATTCGCGTAAACATTTAATAAAATCTAAATCACTAACAACATTAGGTATCGTAATACTCCTTGGTCCTTCATGTTTTGAAGGCATATGGCTGGTGATGATGGAACTGCAACTTTCTATTAGAGCAACCATTTGGTTATCTTCCCAAGTCCACTTATTTGATAGTATATCCTTGAGGAACTTCGCGTACTTAGGCATACGTTCCAAAGCCTCCACAAAAGACAAGTTTATTTACAGTATCTTTAACTTGCCCAAGAACTTTGTAAATTAGACATCCAATTTGTTCTTCTAAAGTCTTTGTGGAATGGAATCTTTGGTGGATATGGAGGAGGAGGAATGTAAGGAGATTTCTCATTCTTCTCTTCATCATTTTTCTTCTTCTCTTGGTCTTCTACAAGGTGGGCTTCATATTGTTTTTTTGTTGGTTCTTCTAGCTCTTTCCTACTCCTGAGTGTGATAGCCTTAAATTGCTCCTTTAGATTTTCTTCTACATTTCTTAGGAGACTCCTCATACTTCTTGTAGACAATACATTAGCTAACTAGCCCACTTGAACCTTCAGATTGTGAATGGAAGAGGCTTGATTCTTACACAATTGATCGACTTTCGTTTCCATCCTCTTCTGGGACTCATCTTAGTTTGTAAACTTGGAATTTAGCACATCATTTAACTTTTCCATCCTCGATCCCCGTGAACCAGACTTGTATTGCTGAAATTTTGATGGATATTAAGCTCTCAATTACGTCCCTGCATTATTATATCAAGAGAAATTCAGGTGGTTCTTCCACCTATGATTGCATATATTCAAGTAAGTATTATTACCTCCCTGACTAAATTATGCTCCCATAAATTTAAGTTGCTCTACATTGTTGTTTTCCCTTAGGAAGCAATCAACTGTGATATGACTCTCTTGTCCACATAACTTGCACCCGTATTGAATTGGTTTGAGTGGAGAGGAAGAGGTGGCTTTTAAGATGTCTAATTGCCTGGTTAGGTTAGCAACTTTGGCTTGCAATGTTGTCATGGAATCTATATCAATCACTCTTTTCTGATCCCAAAAGGTTGACTGTTGTTTACTTCATTCTGAAGTCTAAAGAATTATTATTCGCCATCTCCTCTAACAAATCATCTGCCTCCTCAATTATTTTTCTTATTAATGATCCTCCAATAGCTACATCAATGGTGCCTCGCGTGGGTGGATTAACTCCTGTTACCTATGTTGAGGCTAGAATAGTAAATATGAGAGATTATTGAGAAATTAGAAAGTGCATTGCATGCTCATGCATAATAAGGCATACACCTACACGTGAATATTGAACTTATACACATTAAAATAATTGTACATGCATTCATTGACATATGCCAGGTATAATTGTTTATAAATGTGATTATATTGAGAATTGTGGTTTTTATATGTTAAAAATTGATTTGGAGAGTGTATTTAGTGATTTAGAATTTTTGGTGAATTTTAGGAAAATTTCTGAAAATTTTGGTAACTTTTGGATTCGAAAAAATGTTAAGTGGCAAGACAAATGATAAATGGTACTAGAATTAACTGTCAAATGGAAATGGAAATTTTGATAAATGACTTTGGGATTTATTGACAAGTGTCAATTAAAATTGGGAGGCAATTGGAGTAGAAATTGGATTTGATTAGACTAGTTAAATGAAAGAACCAAGTTTAAAGTTATAAGATTTGGACATATGGTGTTAACATGTCGGCTTCTCTGCTACCCCGAGTATTAACTCTTCTATGGAGCATTTGGTATCACCAAAGCCTTCGCATTTGGCAAGGTAAGTCCGTCCCTCCAAGTATGGTTGTTAGTTTTGCTGATAATTTCTTAAATCCTGGCAGGAATCACGGAAGTGTTTTGAGAGGGTTAACGTGCTAGAAGATAGGTTGCATACTAACTTTTCAAGTTGGCGACCACCACCGGATGGTTTTTTCAAATGCAATGTTGACGTGACTATTTTCAAGGAGCATAGAGCTACCAGTTTTAGCGCAGTTTTGCGAGACTCCGGGGGTTCCTTTGTGGCTGGGATTTCGGGCTACTATGCATCTCTATTGGACCCTATTCTGGCAGAACTTATTTCAATCAGAGAAGCTCTTTCGTGGTTGAAGGACAAACATATCAAGCAATCACATCTTCTCCGTCTAATTCTTCGAAAATTGGAATGTTGGCTTTGATTGTCATACTTTTAAGCGACACTTTCCCCATTTGTCCTTCCAATGGATGCGTAGGATTGCCAATAAGGCAGTTCATTCCCTAGCGAGGGTAGCCTTATTACATGCAAACCTCCATTACTGGGATTCTATTCCTCCTTGTTTGATTTCTATTTTACGTTATGAACAATCTTTGTGTGATGTCTCTGATAGGGAAAGGCTAGTAGGATCTGGGTGTACTGGGTAAGCCCGTTGGCTTGGGATAGTTTTTCTAGCCTTTCTTTGTCGGGTGTTTTTTGATTTATGATTTTCTGATTTTCGTCAAAAAAAAAGAATTAGACATATGGAAAGTGACAAATGTCACTTGCCAAGTCATGCCTTAAGATCACTATTCTTTTAATTTTAAAGACCCTCCTTGTTTTGTCTCTCACGATGCTTTTAATTTAAAAGACCATTAGGTGTTTTGTTCTTGTTTTCTTCTTCTCCTTCGTGGCTTCTCTTCTTCTTCTTGATTTTAAATCATCAAACCTACACCAACGTTGAACCTCTCATCTATCAATTTCTACTTCTATCTTGTTGTCTCTTCCATTTGTCACTAAAAACCTATCTCTACCACCTTTAGAAGATGAAGATCGTGTGATGATTGGGAGCTAGGGCTAAGTGTTATTTTTGAAGATTTGCAGCTAAATCAAGTAAGTAGCTTGTTAATCTTCATGGGTAATGTTAAATGAAACATTTATGATGACAGTTAGAGGTTAAATGATATAAGATGGTGTTTTGTGTATGATGAACGTGAGTGATGAAAAGTTTATGTAAATGTCTTGTTTTTGGATATGTATGATGAGTAATAATTCATATATTGTTATAGATATGTTTTTGGAGGTAGAATGATCATCATAAAGGTGTTAGGATGAGAGTAGAAAATTGTTGATGAATGGTATATGCACATGTTTTGTTTTTGAGTTAATGATCAAATATAGATCATGAATTATTTGTGAATGATATTGATTTTAAATGGAGTTGAGAATGAAGAGTAAATGAAGTAGAAAAGGTGATCTTTGTACAAGTTGTGTTAAGTGTAAAATCTGGAAAATTGGAAGATGAGTGCTGGAAAATGTACCAGTAACATGTTCACTAATTATGCTTATGTGTTTTTGCCATAACTTGTTTTACAGTTATGCGAATAAGATGATTTTTGATTTGGATTAAGTTAGAGATATAATGCTACATTTTTCATGAAGACATCGAATTTAAATTCTATCCTTAAGTCTCAAGATCAGACATGAAATTGAGAGCTGGGTGCAGCAAATTGGTAAATGAATGTATATGTTTGTGTTCTATTTTGAGAGTATGAGAATATGTTCTATTTTCAGTGTTTATGATCAAGTATGGAATATGAATTGTGTATGGATGATGTTGAGCTGAAATTAAGGTATATTTGAAGAAGTTATCAACTTGAAATGATAGAATTTTAGTAATGTAGTGTGTTGGAGTATGTTATATGGAGTGTTTTTACTGAACATGCATTTATATTTGGACCATACATTGATCTGTGAATATTAAAATTGGATGGATTTTGATCTAGATGAAACTAGAGACATAAGACTACAATTTTTAAGGGGAAATTAAATTTGAATTCTGTCATTAACGGTCTTGAAATTTAGCTTGAAGTTCAGTTTTGGCTTAGGCTACAGCAATACCTGTGACAGAAATAATGTCCTGTTGTTATCTAATAAACTATATTAATTTAGGCTAAATTAGACAAAGTTTTCTTCACAGAAGTTGTAGCTTATTCTCTTACCTTTCAATTGGTACAAAGTTTGCAATTTTTGGATATTGTAATTGAGAGATATAAGTTGTATATCTTTGAGTGCATGATCATGCACTAGCCAAAATTTTAAACGTGCTCAGTCCAAAGTATTTGGAGTATAACTTTCAAAATACTGAACCAAATTGAATGATCTTAGTGTCATTAGAAACTTAAGAGATAGGAGAAAAATTTTCTAGAAGAAAGTATTGCCAAATTATTTCATTTTCATTGTCAAATTGATCATGTACAGTAGATTCGAAGGTATGTTTCAAGATCTGAACTGACGAAATGAGTTGTGAATTTCGATTTTAACGGTTTTATTGAGGTATAAACCATAAGTATAAATAATACTTATGTGAGTTTGGAAATATGAATGTTTTCCTGACGAGAATAATAGAGTGATACCCAAGATTGTCATGAACATGCATTGTGCATATTTCATATACATACATGTGCATTAACAAATACTTATAATTGTGCAAAAGTGTGATATGTGTATATTGCTTAATATAGAGGAGCAATTGGAACGTCAACATCTAGACGTTGCCGGAACTTCGAGGCAATAGCTTTGGGAGCAAGCTGTGAGTAACCTAAACAATTTCACTCAATTAATTGTTTGCTTTAGAATATGTTTTGAATGATGATATGAATGTGATTTGATTATGTTGATGCCAGACAATGAAGGTCCGAGACTTGATGCATGAATGTGATATTGAAGTGTTACTTGTATGTGAATGTGACTAACTAAATGTTTCTTGACATGATTGATTGATTATGTGATATGCATTCCATACATGAATGAATGATCAGATAATGAGAGTTGTGGCCTGAGTAGCCACCGAAAACGAGCTTAAAGCTCCAAAATTGATCAAGAGCGAAAGGCTCACTATGTAAAATGAGCCTTGTATCCCCAACGGATAAGGGACAGTATAAATAAGCTTGGTATCTATAATGGATACATGACAGTTTAGGCACTCGGTCACAACAACGTAATAATTAGAAAAGAGTCATATGAGCATTTCATATACATTTTAATAAGTATGTTTGATTAATTGAAATGAAAAATTGTCTTATCCTTAAGTGAGAATGTGATATGTGATAATTTATGCAAAATGCAAGGATGTGAATGATATGTTATATGTGTGATGTGTTGCATGAATTGAGTGAACCATCGATGATGGTTACCTCATTAAGTTCGCAAAACTCACCAAAATTGCAACATTGGTTTTTCAGGACCGAGAGACGACTTTAGCTACTAAGAGACGCTACAAGAAGTATAGTTTTAAACTTTTAGGGAACAAGGAGAAATGGTTCAAAGGTCGGTCAATTGAGATTGGAAGATTAGATAGATCTTTTTGTGTATTTCCTCTTTCATGTATTGTATTTTGTATTAGGATATGATAATGTTGATGTTCGGATGATATTGAAAACTGTCAATGTAAATATTTGGTTCTATGAAATGAGAGGAGAAATTGGATTTTAAAATATGGTGTTTTTCATTATGATGTCTTACAAGAAAATAAATAATGATGATGCTATGTTAAGTGAATGTTGTGATTGAACGTAGTGCACCATTATCATAAGTTATGTACTGGAATGTCCTCAGGGTGTTCCGGTTCGTACTTTATGGTAGTGAGGGTGTTACAAACTCTGTTATAAAATGTTTACAAAAGGAACTCCATTGGTAAGTTGTAATGTAGACATCTCCTCTACAACTCCTTATATCACTCTCACGCTTCATATAAAGACTTACCTTCATTTTGCTAGAAAATAGTAATTTCCTTTATAAGCCTTATTGTCCTGTCAAAAGGAGGTACTTATCCAAAAAGGCTTGCACCAGCTGCTCCCATATTGTGACATTTGCTAGATTGAGTGAATTCAACCACACCTTGGCTCTCTTAATGACTGTAAAGGGGAAGAGCCTCATCTTGGCTACATCTTCTAACAATCCATCATGATGAAATTTGTCAAAAATCTCTAAGAAATTAACCAGATGACAATTGGGATCCTTATTGGCTAAGCTATAAAATTGTACGTGGGCCTACCGCATGTTTAACAGTGTTGGTTTGATCTCGAATGTGTTCATTTGCACTAGTGGTTCAGTAATTCTTTGTTGATTGGCATTGAACCTTGACCTTATGAAGTCCATAAGGTCCTTTGCTGCTCTCCGTGATTTATTTCCTCCACCATCTTTATTTCTATTACTTCTTAGCATTTACCTCTTCGAATTTCTCTTTCTTGCTTTGTGATGTCTATAGTTGATGTGTCTTTTACCTTGCTTGAAATCTAAGTTATTCTTATGTTTATGCACCTGTAATCATATAAGAAAAGGTGTCAAATCCTTAAATCAAAGGAATTCAAATTGTATAAGATGTAATGTAGTTCCCAACAACAATGCCAAAAAACTTGTTGATAAGTTTTATATAGAAAACTTTCAATACCGCAAGTGTACAAATCGTAACTTATAGTACAAAAGGTATTATTACCATGAGGACTAATTACACCTAACAACTTGAATAAGACTTTGTTTAAGGTACTAAAAGATTGATTAAATTAAAATAAATTACTAAAATTGAAATAACTAATAAAACGAAACAATTGAATAATTAAGCTGCCAATAAGAATGAATATGATCAAAGCTAGAAACTTAGGAATTATTCTAACCTTTTTTTATCTCCCCTTATTCTTGTATATCCAACTATGTTTGATCCTAAATATCCTAAGGTTTTGATTACCCTATTTTGAGATCTAATGAAATAATCCCAATTGAAATTGAAAATAATATATTTATAACCTCTCGATTCACAAAACTACTCTTAACTATTCAATTAGATTTAAACCAATCCTAAGGATAACTAATTCATAATTAGGATCTCTCTTTAATTGTTCATTAATTTGATAATTGTAGGTCTATTAAGCTACCAACTCTCTTTTTGCACCTTAATGCATATTGCTTGATTCACTCTCTCGATTTATTATCAAGTATAAGCAGAATAATTATCACAAAGTATTGATAGATGTATTCATTCAACAAGAATAAGGTTTAATAAAACACATAAAGAACAATCCCTAATATTAACAAAACATATCGTGTTTAACATCCTTATAATCCAAATAAACATTCAAAACAACACAATATATAAAGGGAAAAGAAAGAAAAACTAGTTATGTCTTGATATAGAAATCTAGAATTTCTGGAGCTTCTCTTGATGTCATCTCTTGATCTTCTTTTAATCCGGTGGCTGCTACTCTTTTTGGTGATTTTCTTGTCTTTTAAAATAGTTATTGAGGCTTCCAGGGTTGTTTCTAGAATTTTTCCACTTAATTTGGCTCTAACAATAACCCTAAAATGTCAAAAGTTCAAAAATCTTGTGAGCTGGAAAGACATCTTGCCATGATCATGGACTACATGGTTTCACGGCCTTTGTCACGATCGTTTGACAGGGAGTCCCATGCAACGCCAGACTTCCATGATCGTGGCCTTCTTCTATACTTCCAATTCTTCTCTTTTCTTCACTTTTTTGTTTCCATTTACTAACAAACACATCAAGCACCCCTTGAACATAAAATTAAGATCAAATTATCGCTCTAAACCATTCAAACAATTAAAACTCATAAAAACACTAACAATAACACAATTCTAATTCTACACATATGATAATCATCAAAGAAAACACTTAAAAACACACTTAAACACCTAGAAAACATACCATAATCTACACCTATTAGTACTATTGTTTAAAAATTTTAAAAATGTTTGAAAAAGAAAATGTTAAAATTATGGTACCAATGGACTTAAAATGTAAGGGACCTATAATGTGAAGAAATAAGTTTTTGTAATGATGTTTCTTGTAAATTTCCTTCAATTTTATCACCCTTTTCATTATCCCAATCATACCGTACCTAAACCCCATCCAAACCTTGTGGTAAGACCATTTGATTTTTAGTAGGGTTGCATCCTCCGTCACTGCACCCGGATGAAAAATTGTTGAACATTCTACCCTAATTTGGTAGGGTTGCGCGAAGAGAGGAAACGCAATTTGTGCTTTTGCCCTTTTATGTCAAACGATTTGCTTTTGCGTCAAACGTAGAAGCTTGGCTCTAAACGTCATCAGTGTTGTTGGTTTTAAGACCTGCGTGACATGTTGTCGCTTCATTGTTATGAAATAGTTAACCTGTAACTTTGTAATCGTTATGATTTTCATTTAATATAATTCTTTAACTTTTTTATTTAAAAAAATACCTTTTGATTTTTGTTTCTAGTTTACTTATAAGTGATAGAGATATGATAATATTGCAAGCTTGTGTTAAAAAATCTATTACGTATTGATTTGATGATTCTTACATTTTTTTACCCTAAATACTTGAGTGCATTTAGTGAAACTTGGTGAGGCTATAAAAATTTGTGATTTTGATTTCAAAAAGATTAATATATGATGGCTCTTAATATTGATTTATAAAGGTCGGTTCTATAATGATATTCAAGTCATTATAGAACCGACCTTTATAAATCAATATTAAGAGCCATCATATAGTAATCTTTTTGAAGGTTAATAAAGGATGGATGTTTATAAGATTGATGATTTGCTTGATGACAAGCAAAAGCTTAAGTTTGGGGATGTTTGATAAATGATTATTTGATTATATTTGTATACCTATATTTAATGTATTTTTCTTGTTATTTAAGAATTTTACAGTATTTTGGTACTTAATTTGCTTCAAGTATGTTTGTAGGAAATAATTGCCTTCATGGACCAAAAGGAGAAGAATTCGAATGAAATCATGACATAAAATGAAGATTTGAAGCAACTTGGAGATAAACAGCCGTGTATAGTAATCGTGTAGGTCTCTGTAAACATGTGGAGATTTAAAAATATTGTATGTGGCTATGTATATTGCTCATTTAAGTCTCTCTGCCCATGTAAAATCATGAATTTAGATATTTTTGGAGATACACAATCACCTACACACTCAGAAGCCCTAGTTTTTACTATAAAAGGACGTTATCAGAGGCAGAATAGAGAGAGGTGAGTTTTATAGAGTTTTTAGGTCGTAAGAAACATAGAGAAACAAAAATTTTGAATAGAGGATAAGGAAAACATGGAGGTTACGTCATAAGATCTGATAGATAATAAGATTCAATCCAAATTGCAAGAAGATTTATTAGAGATAAAAGGGAGATTTAGAATATAATTTCTTTATTTTCTAGTTGTTCTTCTGAATATTTGTTATTGATTTTGTTTTCTATAAGTAGGAACTAATTTGTTTAGTGCCTAGATATAATAAACCTTAAGTTGTATCACAATATGATTTGATATTTTATTTTAATGCAATTTTATTGATTGATTTGTTGAGATTCAATTATGCATTATATTCTTGTTCTAATATATTTGAAATATTAGTTCATGATTTGATTTCATATATTTGAGATCGAGAAATCCTTTTTTCTGAACAGATCTACCATAATTGGAAAGAGTTGCATGCAAAACTAGAGATAGGTTGCCATAAATCCTGTAGATTAGGGTCAAACCGAATAGTGAAATTCACAAATCAATATTACAATTATAAGGATCTTAACTAAAAAGAGATTTATTTTAATCAATTGAGGGATTAGTTTTTAATAGTCTTAAGAAAGATATTAACATAAGATAGAAATTTTCGTGGTCCAATAATCAATAATTCAATTACATGATAAAATGGTTAATATTTAAAGAGTTCATAGGGGATTCATCACCTAGGTACTATTTGTTTAATAGCGACTTTTCGTAGTATTTTCCTCTGTCTAAGTTCATTATTGTTTCAATCTTTTTTTAGTTTGTTTAGTTTAATTTTTAATTAAATCCATAATATGATTATAGGATTAAATAATAGGGAAAGGGTACATACTATTACTTACAATTCTCGTGGGATTGACTCATACTTTCTAATGTTAGCTATAGCTACATCTTGCACTTGTAGTTTTAAAATTGATAAATGATTATAAATATAAGAAATCAATCAATCATACGTATAGAAAATTTTAATTTTCATCTCAACCTTTATCTCTTTATAATAGAAATGAAAAAAATATTCTTCCGAAAGATACTTGATCTAAACAAAAAAACTTCTGCTAAAGAACTGATTACTTCGCTAGAAAGATTGGTTCTTCTGTTACAAATTCACAATTAAACACATCAAAGGCCATCATAACGTCTTAGCTTATTTCCTCTCTTGACCTCTAAAACATATTAGCCTTATCACTACTTTTGGAACTATTCCTCTCGTCCTCTCAATGGCTGACCTACCTAGCATTGCTAAGACAAAGAAGTTCCTTCCTCCCATTGCAAGAACACCCACTACTATTGATGAAATAACGACTCATTCTCAGAGCAACATTATGGTACTTATAGGCACTCTTTACTCTCTATGCATGTGCTATCTCTCTTCCTCCCTTAAGGATCCATCAACATTTTTGTGATTAAAAAAATAAATATTCCCTTTTATGGACATTTCTTGAGTGATACCAACCACTAATGAGATGAAGGATGTAACTCTCACAGATTATTGAGGATCTTAGGTTATGAGAGACTTCATTAGAGAAGCAAACCACTCAATGCTTCTTTTTCCTTCATCATCATTATAGCATATCATATGATGGATCCATCTACTTTAAGAATCAAGTATACTTTTGGCATACCTCAATCTAATGGCCAAAATGCAAGGAAAATGTCCTTAAAAGTCTACCAGTTGTCTTGACATATGTTAGACCTTGCCTAAGAGAATTCATTCCTAGAGAACCTCAAATTCCAGACTTTAACACCTTAGACAACCCTATAGACTTAGGCCTAAACACTACTGAACCATCTGAGACCCAAGTCTCCTCTTTTCAGGATGCCCAAGATCTAAATGATGATATTCTCATATTGATGAAGAGGAGCTAGATAAATGTTGGACCCCGAACTTTTGATGAAAATTAGAAATATTAAAATGAAATTTTAATGAGAAAGAAATTGGTGAGACAATTTATGAATTT
>JAOTAX010000007.1:5809832-5822952 GCA_025629825.1 Erythroxylum guanchezii
CCTCCTAACCAATTTAGTTTGCATTTCATGATAATTAGGCTAGCTTAGATCCATTGCACTAGGTTCCGATTAAGTGAAGCAACCTGTTCCGATTAAGTGAAACAACCATTGCATTCTATATTGCAATCCTTGGAATTAAATTTTTGATTTGGCTTCCAAGGGATAAACCCAAAGACAAACCGCGGATCACTAATAGAGGATTCACCACTTCTATAATAGTAGAAGATGATACCCACAACCTCTTGTCGGAGTCATTACTTAGAAATATCTGGTCGGAGTACATATGTCATGAAGAATGTCTTCATTGACATATAGAGTAATGAGTCTTAGGACGAAAACTGATATCACTTAGACTAGATTTGACGTAGTCAGTATAGTGAGAGTTGACACTTTGCTCATGCTCATAACCAAGTAGGGTATAGCATGGTGAAAGGATGAATTGCACAGTAATTATGTATGGGAGGGTTTATGAGATGGTTCATGACGAGCACCAGTTCGTTCATCAAACCACTTACTTTTCGATCAATTAGGGGTTATGATGTGTTGTTAGATGCCGCTCATAACTTGCTTAGATTAAGTGTTAATCTAAGTGGCCATCATAACCGAGAATCTAATGGATCACACGCATAAGAGTGACTCGAAGGATTGATAAAATGGTTTTGGATAGAGATCCATTATATGGAGAGCAATAGAACCAAATGGATCCTGATGAGATCGGAATATGTCCCGATGAGATCGTGACATCGATATTGCTGAAACAGGTCTCCGGTATTTTTCCACACCCCGAACCCGATAGGACCGACCCCATTATGACTGGACCACCTCGACTTTTATATATATATATAAAAGCCGAGGTGGTCCAGTCATAATGGGGTTGGTCCTATATATAAATGCTGAGGTAGTCCAGTCACAATGGGGTCGATCCTATATATATATATGTGTGTGTGTGTGTGTGTGTGTGTGTGCATGTGTTTTAAAAGTGTTGCATTTTTGTCTTAATGCATTTGTTTTCTTTAAATGATAAAAGACAAAATAATGAAAGCAAATAAATGATGATGATCGTGTAAAATTGTTTTACAATTTTTAAAAGTCATCTTCACGATTCTCTTATCATCTTTCTTATCTTCTTCATCTTCTTCCTCTCCTTCCCGTTTTTCCTCTCTTTAGAACAAAGAAGAGAGCTAGCACTCTTGTATTCATTCTAGCCATTTTCGGTTTAAAACGTTTGATCCGGTTAGTTTCTCCGATCTTTGTGTGGATACCGTTAAAGATGGTTTGTTTTGATCGTTGTGGTTTGCGACAACCAGACGAGTAGGAGATCAAAGCACGAAGGAGACTATACATAAAGTATATGGTTATTATGTGAATGACTTATTTATGTAAATGCCATTAATTCCTATATATATATATATGTTATGAACATGTATGTGAATTAGGAATATTCAGCTAGGTTTTATAGTATTTTCTTGTATAGGCACATAGATCCGGGACTTTGGGAAAGTCCTGGAAAAAAACTTTTTTGTTTTCCACACCGCGTGTATATGATGCTTGCACCGAAATTTTCCTATGGAGAGGAGTATAACCGAAGCTGCCACTCTTCTTGGAGAGGAACAAGACATTAATTGAACCTTTATAGACGCCATTCTTCATTAATTACTGTTGGGTTTTTAAAATGGAATTAGGAGATAGCAATCCATTGACACCATTCATCACCATCTTCTCATCAATTTTCAAAGTGGGGAAAGAGGAACAATGAAGATAGCAGTGGACAGTAGCTATTCTTCATCATTTTCTCTTTGTTTTTCAACAAGAATGGAGGCTATGGGAGCTGATTCTTAGAGATTGATGGAGAAGATGGAAGGCTAACTTCTCGACATCGATTCGAAGATGAAATCGATGCCTAGGATGCCTGATTAAGCTTATCTTATCTTTGTTTGATATTGGATCTCTCTCCAAATTGTTTAATTGGCATATTCTCGTTATCGTTATATTGTTTATATCGTGAACCCATTGCTAGAATCGTTAATAAAATTCGTAATTGTTGTATTTGGATTCATATGTGGCAACTAATGATTTTTAATCATTAGAGATAACATAGCCTAGGTTAAATGACTCGAGCTTGTATGCTTGTTGCTTAAATTCGTCTATTTTTCATTTCATAATATGGTTGTCCAATTGAATCTAGAGATTGTATCCTAAGTTATTTGGTAGTTAGGTTTAATTAATGATCGTCTCTTAATTAAGCACAACCCATGGGAAAATCGGGATTAGTAGAGCTTATTGTTAATCTACGACCAATAGTTCTAGGAGAGTTGAAAACATTATAACAATGAAATATTTTTAATTGTATGTAGGTTGAGATTGATCCAAGAACTGGGTTCACACACATTAATCACTTTTATCATTTTCAATTGATTGTTATAATTTGTTTTCGCTAGTTTAATTTTACTTCATTTTCTCAATAACATAAAACCCAAAACCCCCCCTTTTTATTTACTTTGTATCAATTATTTTTATTACGAGAATTAACCAAATATTTCCTGTGGATATGATCCCAATTGACCACATCTACATGTTTTTAGTATGCAAAGTTAGGTAATTTTCCAACACACTTGACACACGTTATCATAGATATATGGTATGAGGTACTTAAATGATTGGCTTAGTGAAAGTGGGATATTATTGGTTTATACCCTACAACCAATCGACTAGTTATAGTTTAGTGATAAAATAATTTTAAGAAATTCCTTATCTTATACATATTCAAATGTATATAATAAATTTCATGAGATAAATATGCATTGCCACTAAAATTATAATGAGAACATAATTATGAGATTCATATCGTATTTTATGTATTATCCCTAAATTTTTTCTAGTCATTATTCTATTAAGATTAGACATTAATAGAGTGTAAAAAGACTAGCAACCATTATATTTCTCTTTATAAAAGAAGTAGTTGATCTCATCGACTAAAGTAGGGAGATACTTAAACAAACGTGTGACTGTATGTTAAAGAACAAGTTCACTAAAATGAACTCATGTGAGAAATCCATTTGGACATTAATTATATGTCTACAAAAATTCTCATTGTGATGATTATATAATTGATTATTTAATTTGAAATCTCTAAGGTATCTCGTATAAGGATTATTATGTTTTAATACTACTTATGACTTATTCTAATCAAGGGTAGCTCAGTCAGTAGTCATTGGATATAACATGAACTATATGAAGATAGTTGAGTGATCGATGTAGAATTTATGACCTTAAAGTGATTAGGGAAAATATTTTGTTGTTATTGTTTAATATTGATTCGAAAAATCCTTAGCCAATATCGAATGACAATTTGTAAAATAATTTATAAATGTCATTAATTGGATCGATTACTTATGATGAAGAACTAACATAATTGGACTCAAATAAAGTAGACATTATATTCATATTCTATGTCTAATCGAAACATTGTATGATAAAAGGATTAAATTATATGAAAAATTATGCACAAAAAATTTAGTCAACACTACTTTGATATTCTTAAATATTTGAGTGCTCACAATACGTTGTCAGACTTTAATCTTAATTTATAGATATAAATTATTTAATTAGAGAATTAATAAATTAAAAGATTTTAATTTTTAATTATCTAATTAAACAATTTATATCCATAAATTAAGATTAGAGATTTTAATTTGTCTAATCCTAAAGATGATTTAGAGTTATAATTTGTATCAATTAACAACATATTTGAGAACCTAATGAGTCACACAAAAAGAATAAATTGAAGAGAAAAAAGATGTTTTAATCAAGTTGGACTTAATTGTAATGTTTGAGAAACTTTATGATTAAATATAAGATATATAATAAATGAGAATCAATAAGAGATATTAAATTTTATTTGGTCATAATTAGTATTTTATTATCATTAATTGTAATTCTAATTAAATTTTAATTAAAATTAAAATTTTGATTTTAGTTAAATTACTAAAATATCTAAAATCTATTATTAGTAGGTTTAGGTTTTAAGGGAGCTAACATTTATTACCTAACATTTTCTATAACTTTTGCAAAGTTATTTCAACATGTTTTGTAGATATCGTTAGAAGTTAGATACTTAAGACTACAATAGATGAGATGGGTCAGTTTCAAAAATAGTTTGAAGAAAATCACAAGAAAAGGATCTTAGGGCAAAGTACAAATTACGATTTATAATTTATTATGTTTTAAATATTAATTATATTATAAAATTTAAGTGATTTTAACTTTTTAAAATTATATAAAAATGTTTTATAACTATTTAGCTGCAAGTAAGGTCATGACTCATCCCAATTTCCTAATTTCCTAATAAAATTGAGAGCCAAGTGTCACTGAATTACTCTCATGGATCAAAGAACAATTGCTTAATGAACCAAATTCATACCCTTTGCGGACCTGAAATAGCTTCATCTCGAAAACTTTAGCAACCCTGATTTATCAAGAAAAGGGTTATCGATTCTCAAAAAAAAAAAAATGGGATTAATCGAGTATTCCCTGCTCTAGTCAGCCACAAATGGTGATTGTGGGCAATCTGACGCCTTCAAAGATTGCTCTCGTGAGCAAAGTATAAGCCAAAATCTCATCTGTACTTTTTGTCTATTTGTGTATTTTGTTTACGATGTAACCTGTGCTCACTTGTGTATTTATTGAACTTCTAATTTAGTATATTCTTTCTTTAGTTTCTAAAAAATTATTAAGTCTTGTCATCTATTACTGAATGGTCTTATAATTACTTTTATACATTTGTTATTTTTGTACTTCTTTTTATTTATGGCCTCCCAGCAAGATTCATAGTAAGCTTTCATAACGCGGAAGTTGGAAATCTCTGTACATTCGTGGTTCATTTGTTTTCACACGCAAAAATATTTATAATTGTATTGATCACTCTAATTAAAAAAGAATATTCAAAATAGTAGTAGACAATATGGGTCAATAATGGAAGTGGTGAGCTTAAGATAAGTACTTTTGTGTACATTGTGTGCTAATTCATGGTCCTTGCGCCTTTGCGCAGAACGCTGTTTTAACGCGTCACTGGTTTGTAATATGGATAAGAAAGCATCTCGTTAAAGTTGCCCTGAAAGCAGCTGTAGTAACTATTGGGTACACCAAATTTGACTTCTACCCATGTTTTCATGTCGTCATTAATATTTCAAAGATGGAAAAGAAGCAAAGAAAAGAAGAGCATTCCAGCCTTGTTCTTTTAAAACATCGACATCTCGGTTGCCTAAACGACAAACCGATCCCACAAAGCTATCTGCCTGGTTTAAGTTAAAGGAGAAACAGACGAGACACAAGTCAATGTATGCATGATCTTTACTTTTAATTTAATCGTTACCTTTCGTCACAATAAGAGAAGAGGTACGGAGTTCTCTTGCATTTATTAAATTGATTATTATTATTGTTAAAACGGAAAGTCAAAAAAGATTTTCATAAGCCCTTTACTTTATTATACAACTTAAAATAATTATGTTATGTTATGAACAACGTTGACAATACAAAACTATAGATTAAATTATATGTTTTATTCATAGTTGACGATGCTCAACATAATCTGGATTAGTATGTATTGGGCTATTGACAGCAATTCGAAGGCTTATAAGGCAAACAATAAGAGAGCCGTTGCAAACACCCCAAACTCGTAAAAGATTGGATAACGGATATTATTCATTATTTTAAAAATCCGACCGAACATTAAACCCATTAAATAAAATATTTAAGGTTTAAAGGTTTAATTGATATTAAACCGTTATAAAATTGACATATAATAAATAAAAAATATAAATTTTGAATTAATTAGCTTTTCGATTCAATTCAGTTTATTTTAACAAATAATAACTTTTATTATAAAAAATGAATATAATCATTTTGTTAGTAGTAAGGTGTACCTGTCATGTTCTAATTTTTGTCATCTATAAGATAAATAAGAAAGAGAAAAAATTAGATGATAAAAGCAGGTCAAAAAGGCGGGTTAGAACTTAGAATACCCTGTTCTATTTAGAGTGTTCTAACCATGTTCTGTTTAATCTGCTCCACATGAATATATAGACTTCATATAAATATGTAAATAAAATTTAATAGAATATAATTAAAACTGATTAACTGATGATCATACCAGAGGATTTGATCTTCCAACAGAGTAGGAATAGATTTATGGGTACAGGTCTCTTCCCAATTAAGATACCTTAAAGAGTCTACAAAAGAATACAGAAGGACGAAGTTTCCATGTCAAGCCCAAAATTTTGAATGGACAACACAGGAGAATAACGGTCGTGACTCGTGAGCGTTATAATGATGTCGAACATGAGTAACTTCTTCTTATCAACTAACCATTCATATTACACTAGTCAATGCTTTGTTTTATATATATATATCTATTATCTGATGGATACTTGGAAACTTTGTTATGTCAACGGGATGACAATTCGATAGAAACACAGCACGTGCCTCATTAAATAGAGATGAACGAAGATCATTGTTGCGTATGCATTTTAGTATTGATTACTATTTTTTTATTCAAAATCATTCCAGTGACGACAGCTTGTTTATTATTTTATTTAATTATCAGTTGGCGTAGACTGAATTGGACGAAGTTTCATTGGAACAATACCATCAACTTGCATGACACCAGATTGGGAAGTCGCCGTCAATATTGACTTATTATGTTATATATTGAGAGGCATGGGCACAATGACTGGACCATTAAGCAAATCCTAAACAGGGAGACTGAATATGAGCTCATCTTTGGTTTTGATTTTGAATTGCCACGCTTAAGGTTTTGAGAATGGAAGGTCAAATTGGGTTTAGCAGCTTGCCTGAAGGCTGTATTTCTTCAATTATTTCGTTCACATCTCCTATTGATGCTTGCAAATCTTCGTTGGTTTCTTCTTCATTTCAATCAGCTACAGAGTCCGACATAGTCTGGGAAACATTCTTGCCTTCTGATTACCAGAACATCGCTTCAAGATCCACTACTCCCTTGAAGTTTTCTTCAAGAAAAGAACTTTTTCTTCGACTCTGCCACCCAATTCTCATAGATGGTGGTAGAAAGGTAAGAATTTGTACTCCTAAAATAACTAGAAATTCGCTTAATTACTTCGATCCTAATCTGTTAATAATCGCAGAGTTTCAAGCTAGAGAGATCATCTGGGAAGAAATCCTATGTACTGTCTGCAAGAGAACTTTCCATAACATGGAGCGACGAACCAATGTATTGGAGCTGGACTTCTTCACCTGGATCAAGGTTAGATCAACTTTTCTATCATTTACAGGGTTAAATTTATTCTTCATTTTCTATTGATAACCTAGCATCATGTGGGATTGCTGTCTGATGGGAAAAACCCAAAGCTTGGCTACCCAAATTCTCAAGAGAAAGACAGGGAACGTTGATATCTAATAGAAATTCCTGTTTCTTGCAGGTTCTCTGAAGTTGCTGTACTTAGAACAATGTCTTGGTTGGAAATTCAAGGCAAGATTAGGACTCGAATGCTGTCACCTAACACAAGATATGGAGCATACCTTATGCTAAAAATTGCTGATCGAGCATATGGTCTGGATTTATTGCCATCAGAGATATCAGTTGAAGTAGGGAATCAAGTAACTAATGGCACAGCTTGTCTACGACGAGGTCAAGATGAGAGGAAGCAGCAAATGGAGCGTCTGCTTTATGGCAATCGCATGCAAATGTTGAAGTCAAGAGTGATAGAGGGAGATGAGCGAGTTCCAGTTGAGAGGAAAGATGGGTGGCTGGAGATTGAGCTTGGAGAGTTCTTTAATGGAGAAAGTGACGAGGAAGTGAAGATGAGGTTTATGGAAGTAAAGGGTCATCATTTGAAAGGAGGGCTTGTGATTGAAGGCATTGAAGTGAGGCCTAAAGACTCAAAACACTGAATTCAGTTTGATCGGATTGTACCTAAGCTGGATAGAAAAGAGTGTATACCAAAAACTATGCTTTTCTTCACGTATTGATTATTTTGTTAAATTACTGAAACAATACATGTACAGAAATTTCACTTTGTTTGAATGCACATTGGGATTACAAGAGTTTATGACAATAACTAAAAATTAAGATTTAAGACTTGTATCAAATTGAGTTGATATGGAGTCAAATAAACTCTTTCTATCATCTAAAATATCAAAAATACCCATTTTGCCACGTGTAGCCATGGCAGCGATGACTTAGATGTGCTCATGTTTACATCTCATGTCGTCATGTAAAAACTCAATGTCGTCATTTAAAGGATATTGACACCTGTCATGGATAATAAATACTCGGCCCTGTGCGTGCATTTCAGTGCAGAGCCCTATTTCCCTTTTCTTCGTTTCTTTACCATACTCGTTGTAGCATTGACATCTCCAAAGGATGATTGTTCTGTCTCAATGCTTAGGCAGCGTATGGTAGAAATTTCAACGGTCAGATTATGAGGAAATGCTTACCAGACCGGCGTCCCCGTAATGGCCTAGAATTGGTCTTTACTATTCTTATCTTGACTTACTCTACTTCTTGCACACGTAAATTAAAGAATTTATGAATGCAGGTTACAAGGTCTTGATCATTAGCACGTGCTGATAATCTCAATATATATATATATATATATATATATTACTTTCTAACAGAAAGATAGTCTGGTATTAAGCAGATGTTTGTGCGAGCTGTATGAACATTATAATCGAATACATATATTATAATATTGCCTTTAGTAATTGGATAATAAATATATGACACTTAGGGATGGATGTTTTATAAATGTAGATTCTTGAAGATTGCCTCTTTCCATAATGCAGCATTTTTAGTAGATGTGATCTGTTAGAATCATGCAGTGACAGCAGATTAAGTTTGCTTATGGATGCACAGGCGGTGGATCGAATATGAATCATGGGGTTCATATTTGGTCAACTGCCTGTGGATCTACAAGTATCCTTAAGCTGCTGCCACATCTCAAATCCATATTTTCTATTTTCATATTTCACATCACTACAAGAAAACAATGAATTTGCTACGGACAAATACTGACCGAATAAAAACCGTTGTTATGTATTGACGGAATTCTTGGATTTAGTGTCGCTTTAGACCGTCGGTAAATCCTTTATTTCTTGTAGTGCGTCGCTTCTGTGTACATGTGTTTTTTTTTAAATTCTATCTAGGGGAATACAAGTTACATTCAAAGTGGAAGGGAGCTCTCAATTCCTCAATATTGACTTTGGAAGGCCATCCCTGAGTTAAGGTTTTTGTTCATTGAGAATGAAATTTTCATGGAAATGTAAATTGACTATATGATAGGTGACATTGATCCAACTGATATGAAAATAATATCCAGGAATTTTATTTATACCCCGTAGCTTATTGGACTAATATGATAATTAAGATGAAATAACTCCTAAATTTTTGGTTAATTCCTTGAAAAGAATAATAAAAAAGCTTTGCCTTCTTTTACAGATTGGTGGAAGCTGTTACTTTAGGACAAGTTGGTTGCTACAAATCGACAGGAATTTCGACGCTAAGATGCTACCTCCAAAAACATTGCTTGGAGCCGATCTCATTGTTCAATTTGCTGATCTTGCCCAAGTGCATGATCGTACGATTCTCCCATCGGAGGTCTCCGCTTCAATGACAAGCTAAAGTTTACTTAAGTTGTCACGGTAAGTAAAGCTCTAGGTTATTGTTTGAAATATTCAAATTCAATGCAGTGGTTCACCATGCAATTGAGTCACTGGTCAACACTTGGAAGGATGGCTTATTGATGAGGATGTTTAGCTTAGGCCCAAATATTAATAAAGGGATCCTAAAATTTGTCAAATAGCAACAATTCAATTATATTATCATCCTCTCTAATTTTCTCCAAATAAAAACCAATTAAGACTTGGGTGTATTATTGACAGATGCATAATATTTAATATATTTTTCTTTGATATTTTATACTTTTATTGTATATTTGATCCTTAATTTACTCCAAGTGTGTTTACATAGTATAATTGCCTTCATGAACTTAAAGGAGAAGAATTCAAAGGAAAATATGACATAAAACGAAGATTCGAAGCACAGAAGGGATGCATGGGCATGCAACAACCTATGCACTTCTCTTAAGACAATGAAATTCATGAATTCTAGGTATTTTAATTTATACACGATTTGATGCACGACCTTTTTAAGTTATGCATGGTTTGATGCATGGCTGTGCATCAACTATGCATCACCCAGGACCTTAAAATTTTTAAAGGAAGTATTTAAAGGCAATTGAGAGGAGCAAACATAGAGAGAAATCCAAAGACTTTGAGAGGCGACTCAAGGGACGATTTTGATCCAGAGAAGTAGAAAATACAAAGAAACCATCGAAAGATCTAAGAGAATACAAGATCAAACTGTACTTTCAAGAATATTCAATATGAGATAATCAGGGAGATTCAAAATTGTGAACCCGTTATTTTCTATTCGTTTTTCTTTCTGTTATTGTTTGATTTTATTTCTAATCTTATGTAACTAAATTCCTTTAGTGTCTAGGTGAAATGAACCCTATATTGATACTTTATTTTTTATTCTTTTATTAATGCAATTGGTTTGATCGATGTATTATGATCCGATTACATGTTTTATTTATCTTCTAATAGATCTGGAATATTAGATCTTAATATGATTTTATAACGTAGAGATTGAGCAAACTTTGTTTGAGTAGATCTACCGTAGTTGGAATGAGTTGATTGCAACCTTAAAGATAGGATGACATAAATCTTCTATTAGTAGAGGGATTTACAAATTGGTAAAGCAATCCTATAAACTTTAACTTGAGCAATTCGGTTGAAAACTTTTGAATTATTTGTTATTAGACTCAAGGTCAGTTATTAGCATATCATAGGAATCTCCGTGGTCCAATAAATTAATAAAATAATTACATAATAAAAAAATCAATATGTTAAGAGTTTTAGGGGGATTTGAAACCTAGATACTAATTTT
Source organism: Erythroxylum guanchezii (assembly GCA_025629825.1). Classification (NCBI taxonomy): domain Eukaryota; kingdom Viridiplantae; phylum Streptophyta; class Magnoliopsida; order Malpighiales; family Erythroxylaceae; genus Erythroxylum; species Erythroxylum guanchezii. Next base: position 5,820,814 of record JAOTAX010000007.1, read on the forward strand.
CTGATATTGATAGTTAGTAAGTGCTTCCTTAATTATTTGATTCACTCTTGTTGCCCATTTATATTTCTTGTTTTAGTTTTATTTTCTTTTAAATTAAAAATCAAAACCATTTATGTAGACTAGATAATAGGATAACGATAATTACTAGTACTCATAATTCTTATGGGAACAATCCGTACTTACCAGTGCTAGCTACAACTACATCGTGCACTTGCGGTTAATTCAAATTTGACTAACTTAGAAAAAATCAATTAAGTTTTTGGCACCGTTGTCGGGAACTTTCATACTAGGAGCACCTGAATGCTATCACTCTAGTCATTTTTATTTTTATTTTTATTATATCTTGTTGTATTTTTGGCTTATTCTTTTAATTGTCTTTTGAACTTCTCTACTTTGATTTTAAGTTGTGAATTGTTTTTAGGATATTAGGATTTAAAGTCATATCTACAACTCAAAATGAATGGATGGAGCGGATAGTACTTTTATGGAAGCCATAATATATCTTCGCAATCTGTAACATCACCATATAGGAGAAAGAGGTGTTCTCACATGGTTTCGTAGTCTCAACCGATGTCTATACTGTGCTGCAACATTTGTGGGAGTACTTACTACAATTATGGATGTCGAACACCAAATTATATGTGGGAGTGACTAAATATGTACAATCAACCTAAAGATGCTATATACGAAAATATCTACAATTCAAAATGGAGTAACTCTCACTCCTTTGTATGGAATGATTACGCTCCAGCTGAATATTTAGGGCACCAAGAACCTCCAGTTAACAAGCTAACTCTAGAAGATATGATGGATGATTTCATTTAAGAATCAATCAAGAGGCATCACGAAATAGAGGCTCATATACAAAATTTGGTGAATTCGATCGACCAGTTGGTGGAGAAAATATTTGATGTGATGCAAGGGAGTTTGCCCAATTTTATTGAAACAGATCCTGAAGAATATTAAATGACAATCCCCCTTAGGAGTGGAAATGAGCTTCCAGAAGAAGTTAAAGTAGAAGAAGTCTCCGTCCAAGAAAAGGAAGTAGAGGAGTGGCAAGAGATAATTGAAGAAGATAAGTGGAGAGAGGTGGTTGAGGAAGAACTAATGGAGGAGCCTGATTGACCTATTTCATTGAGTTAGTCAATATTGTAATAATCGTAAGTGTATTACGTACCTATAGTTAGTACGACAAGTACAGGTGGATCCTACAAAGATAATGATTACTAGTAATTACCTTTTTCCTATTATCTAGCCTACAAATTGATTTTAGATTTTAATAAAGAAAATAACAACTAAAGTAAAATAAAATAGGCAACGATATTGAACAAACAATTAAGAATTCACTTAGAAAATTACCGATATCAATAATTAGTATCTAGGTTTCAAATCCCCCCTTAAACCCTTGACAGATTGATCTTTTATTACTCAATTGTTTTACTGATTTATTGAACCATGGAGATTCCTCTAATATGCTAATAATTGACTTTGAGTCTACTAACAACTAATCCTAAGGTTTTTTGTTGGAACCCATACCGGATATCCAACCTTCATACTTATACATGATTAGGGTTTCAACCGGAACAAAACGAACGAACAGAAACAAAAGCACGAATTCTTTTTAAATTCGGAACCAGAAACAAAACGGAATCAAATTGAAACAAACGTTTCAAACTGAACCGAACGGAAAACGAATAAAAGCAAACAGAATCGAAACAAAGTGCGGAAAGTTCGCGAATCGGAGAACACATCGAAGCGAAGCGGAAAACGAATGGAATCGGATAATAAAGCATGAAAATGAAATGAACAAATCGATGCAAATCGAATCAGAGTCATAATAGCGGAAGCAAAGCAATGGAACGAAAAGCGGAAGTATAAGCGATAGAATCGAAAACAGAAGCGTAATCGAATCGAAAGGCATAAAACGGAAGCAAAGCGAACAAATGGTTCAACTAAACTTGAGGTCAAATTTCCGACAAAAGTCAACTCATCTGAAAATTTGACCTTTTTGTACGAGAAGGTAGAAAATTTGTTTAGAAAACCAATGGTTCAAATTCCGTGCGAATCGGAGGTCAAACGAGCAAGTTATAAGAGAAAATGCCAAAATGACCAAATGAATAGTGTTTGACCATATGAATA
>JAOTAX010000007.1:5827696-5872230 GCA_025629825.1 Erythroxylum guanchezii
CTCTCTTCTTTTCTCTCCAACCACCAACTCTCTTTCTCTTTCTTACTCATTTTGTTTCTCTAGAATCTTCTCATTCATGTTTTCCCCTTTATTTATAAGCAAGACAATACTTATTCTTCCAGTTATGCCCTTAATGAGTCTAAAAAGTCCATTTTATCCTTCCTTATAGGCTTATGTTCTTTTAAACTTGAGTGTCTTGCCTACAGTACCCTTAAACATTCTAACATAACACTTTCTTCTAGAAACATGTCCCCCCATTTTCGTAGGTTTCTAATGCCACTGAAATCATTTCATTTGGTTTAGTGATTCAGAAGATACTCTTCAAACATTTTGGACTGTTCTTGTCCATAACAGTATACTATGCATAACTTCCATCTAAGTTTTAACCATCCTAGAGATTGAATCAGATTCCTAGTTCTCATACCATTTGTAGCTCCATGTCTCTAGTTGACCATAAATCAAAAATCATCTCATTTCGAACTCTACTGATTCAGAAAACATCAAAATACTGAAGTATGTTCAGTGAGATAACACCAGTTCATATCCCTTAAGAACACACTCACTGTACCCGTCTCACTCTTTTCACTCAATCTCTCTCCATACATTTCAGATAGCTTCGATTTTTGGAGGAGATGTAGAGAAAAGTCTTACAAATCCAATGGTTCAAGAATCAGGTCATTTGGAGGTCTAGTGAAGAAGTTATGGCCAAAATACTCCAACATGTTTATGCCCGTACATGTCTCAGTGCGAATGTCATAACTTTTACTACAGATGTTGGATTAACTTCGTTTTAGACCATTGGAAAGAGGACTTCGAGATCTACAACTTTCATGAAGACCTCGAAGGCCAATTCTATCGTCTAACTTCTGTAGTGTCTCAATTTTGCATCGTCTACTTTTCTTTCGTCTCATTTCCATCGTCTCATTTTCTATCGTCTGCTTTTCTTTCTTTCACTTTCTATCGTCTGCTTTTCTTCCTTTCACTTTCTATCATCTGCTTTTCTTCCTTTCACTTTTTATCGCCTGCTTTTCTTCCTTTCACTTTCTATCCTTCACTTTTCTTCCCTTCACTTTCTATCGTCTGCTTTTCTTCCTTTCACTTTCTATCGTCTGGTTTTCTTCCTTTCACTTTCTATCCTTCACTTTTCTTCCCTTCACTTTCTATCCTGCACTTTTCTTCCCTTCACTTTCTATCCTTCACTTTTCTTATCACAACTCATACCAAGATGACTCTTTCTATTCCTTCTACTCAATAAAATCACATTTAATATCAGTTATACCCGGAAGTTGTCAATGAATGCATGTACTATTTTTTATGCGAAATATTCTGCATTTATGTGCATAAATGCTAATGTGATGCATGAGCAAGAAAATGCATTGTCTAACTTTCTCTTTGAGCTCACATGTACTGAAACTTCTGGTCTTAACCCTTAATATGGGGACGGGATGTTACATTCTATGACTATCATAATCACTTTTAATGTATCCTTACAAAGTTTTTCATAACTTTTTTTTACCTTCTTGCAAGTTCCTCATCAATATCAAAAAAAATATAGTTGGATACCAGACACTCTATAAGTTATCGAAACTAAACTGTCAAGGAAATAATAAACTTGACCTTAAACACGAAATGTATAAAAACCTTTCCTATTTCTTGTTAATTCTCGATCATACCTAGCTCCATACGAAGTAAAAGCCGTATTATTATATGTACGAACATTCTTCCTGAAATGCTTAGACTCTTCATCACCATCAATAAACAATCATTTTAAAGCATATGGCATTTAAGGAGTAATAATGGAAATCTCTCCTAATGAACAACAAAATGATGGGGGTTCTAAATAGCATCTTTTTGCATAATAATGCTCACAGTTGGGAACAAAAGGAAGATGTAGAGGTTCAGCAGGAAAACTTTTTAAGCACGCTAATTTTGATTGGGAACGATGATGGTTTATCCCTAAAAAGATTTATAAATGGGTTTATCACTTTGAGGAGCAATAATAATAGAAAAGTACAAAAAATATAGCTAAGAAGATTTATACCTTGATCCTCAACAGGTGCCATTGAGGTGGATAAAACAAGAGGAAGATATATTTGGACAATCTAAATTGTGATGCATATTATTAAACACTTCAACTGCTATTTCTATATCTACAACTTCCCCAAGCCGAAGAGATGAATGATTCGCACTAACATGATCCTCTTTAAAATCAGTAGATGGATTTTGTACCAATTGACTACTAGATGGATGAAGAAACAATTGTTCATCTATAGTAATATTATCAATGGTAGAATAAACAAGTTGATCATGAACTGGTTGACATTGACGACTCCCATAGACAACTCAGATTGATTTAAATTATCTTTCATTTTGGATAGATCAGTTTACACCTTTTATTTGTACAACTAAAAAAAGACAAGAGTAGTATTACTCTTCTTTGCAGCATAAGCTTCTTGACGTCACTGTAGAAGCTCACGTTTTTTCATTTTCTGGCATTTTAGCATACTTTGTATGCCTTTTAGCATTTCTATCCATCTTTGAAAGTAGACAAACCTAGAGCAAAGGGAAAAATAACCAACAACTATACACACTAAAAAACATTGGAAAAAATGAAAGAAATAAATTATCAACATGTAATTGATGTAATTCATTGTATAATTATATAATAAATTTTTATATATGTGTACAATTTAATTTTATATTAAATAATTATATTTTCCAAATAAATTTAAGTAGTAAATGATAATTTAGTTTAAAATAATTTTATACTATGTTGGAAAATTTTAAGATATAATGTAAATTAATGCAAACTAGTTATTGAAATTAATATAAATTTTTAGCTCAAAAGAAACTTATAATTTTGAAACAAAAATATCATATATACAACATTCTCGATAAGTTTATATTACTTTAATTTACTGAAGTCTTTCATGATACAACTTAAGAAGTCATTGAAAGTAACTGTTTGAATTAACCATTGATTAAATTATCAAATTATAAATATGATATAAATTCATAACAATTTTAAATTTTCAATACTTTAAATAAAAAATCAAACTTTTCACTTATTATAAATGGATTTTAATTTCTTGACTTTTATAAGACGTTTTAACTACGATAGAAAAGCTTCATCTGACATTTAAACTTAATATCAAATCTATTATGATTATATTGAATGAATTAAAACAAATATATTTATTTTAAATTGAATATAGATTAGTATTTTAATATTTATTTTATATATTTAGTATTTAGTTATTGAAGCAAAATTAATAAATATTTTATATTGTAAATGTAACCATATTAACAATTTACGATTAATTCAAAAATATTATTGGAATAATTTTAGGTTTTGTCAAATTTTAATAACTTAATTGATGCTGGATGACTAGAAGGCAGGTTCTACACTAATTGAATTGATAAAATAATAATAGCAACTAGAAAATTTGATATATATGTATATATATATATATGAAAGTAGTTGTAGAAGCCACCCAAATATATAAGAAGAAAATAGCTTATCTACTGAAACAATTAAAAACATTCATATGCATGGGCTGAAAGTACTTAAAAGACATTTGGAAGAACTAAAGAAAAAAACATACCAAAACTTCATCCCAAAATATCGAAGCACCAAATAAATAAAGTAAAATTCGGTATAATATTATGTACTTTAATTTAAAAAAAGACATAAACCAAGTGAAAGTGAGAGACTATATATCTTCTTTATTCATTATGTACTGTCTATATGTGTACAATGCATGTGCGTGTGAGACAGAAAGATAAAAGAAAAGTGATTTTGGTTAAGTAAGGGAGTTTGGAGTTCTCTACATGCGTAATCTTCTTCTGTCAAATAAATTAACTGGCTTTTCCTATCTATTTTTTATCTTGATTTTCTTAAGAGGTCCAGTTCCATTTGTTCTTCCTAAGTTCACTATCCATTATACTTATAATAAATAAAACATTATACATTCTTAGTAAAATATATAATACATATATATTAATTTCAAAAACTATGAATTTTTTATACACTTTAAAGGACCAAAATTATGTGTATTAAGTTGGAGGTATATTCTATTTTTGGAGACTACAGAGGATGACGTATTATCATGTTTAAATAGGACAAGTTACTCACTTTCTTTATCATACCCTAAGCTCTAGCGTAGCCATATCCCTAAATGTTTTTATATGAGATTGAAAATTTAAAATTTTATCATAAGGCCATTCTTCGATTTTCGTGTGTGAACTATTGCCATAATTTTAATTAATTAATATATTAATTAATTATATTTTATATATGTATTAATTATATTTTTACCAATCAATAAATTTATTATTTTTTAATTAATTAATCAATAAATAATATTTGAATTAATTAAATATATTTTATTATATTTAAAAGCTATTAGAATTTTAAAAACTTTACTATATAAAACAATTATGAAGTAAAACATATTAAGGAATGCACAATTTTTTAAAGGTGTTCGATATTTTTATTTTATTGAACAATAAATTTTATAAGTAGGAAAAATACAATATATGACGTATTGTAGTAGTTAACGACAACAATAATAACACTCAGTGGAAGTCCTGCTAAAGTGTAAGATTTTGAGAGGTTTAATAATATACAGCCTTATCCCTACATGATAGATAGGTTGTTTCCGATGATTATAGTAGTCATTTAACAAAAATACTAATTTGATGTAACCATTATGTTATTTATATTAACAAAAAAATTTAATATTAGACAATTTTCCCAAAAATTAAAAGTTAGGGTACTTTAGCGTCACTTTTTAAAATTCGAGTTAATATTACAAAATAAACTAAATTTTACTTTTTATATTAACCCTTGCATGTGAGTAAACCTTTTTTCTAATCAAAATTAACAACATTTTATGTAAAAAAGGGAATAAAATATTCTTTTTACCTACAAAATCATTACTATGATGTTGCTAAAATTCTCCCTTATTAGATTTCGATCTTGTTTAGGAGATTTAACTCACATAAGAAGATTTGTAAAATGAGGTCGAGGATCCTCCTGCACAGAATATTTAAAGAAAAGGACGGCTCATCCTTAAAGCTAATTTTCTTTTGGTCTAAGCAAGCAAGTCTCTAGGGTTTTAAGCTATTATATAGCATATATATGTTCCAACAAGATTCGTTCATGTCTACGTAATTAATAAACAGTATGTATGTAAACTTGAATTTAACAGATTAATTTCTATTTAAATAAATTTTGAAATTTCAAAGTTTTATTACAGAATGAGGGTGTTCTATCATTTCCTTTCAAGCCTCTCTCAATGGTTATTTCTTTGGCATAAAAATGATTGTGCAGGCAAATCATCTTCTGCTAATTCAAACTTAGCGTTGTAAGCCCTAATATCGAGTGAAGAGCATCTAATTACCTTTATTTTAATGTGTAATCGTAATTTTAATTTTTAACTTGATTTTAGATCACTTTTTAAGTAAGTATTATTTTTTAGTCCTCCTGACACACTTAATCAAAAGACCTGCAAGTTACTAAATAAGCGGAAAACATAAAAAAAGCTTTTCTTCTTCGTTCTATCTTAAATCATAATGAAGTTATTGGTTGCTAATGGACTAAACTCTTGGCTTAGAACCTTTGTGATATCGACACTTGGTGTTGCTTAAGATGAGGTGGTACGATAGAGATGAGACCACCAAATGAGGGATGCATTTTTGACCTGTAAAGGATTTCATTGTAGGGCCTTTTGTAGAATCTCAGGAATGGTAAGAAAGACTGACGAGCCTTGTTAGTCTTGTAGTTCGTTTTTGAAAAACATGGATGGTGATTGGAGGAAAGAAGGCTATGGAGTCCGCGGTTGGCTAATTTTAACTGGCTCACTTGTGGTCACATGGTGCGGCATTAGAGTCGAGGGGAACAAAGTTTTATTGATAGGCCTTGTGTAGCCGTTGATGCTTTGACGTGATGTTGTAGCAATCGATGACGCGACAGAGATGGACCTCGCATTGAATGAGGAGATTTGTGTTGAGCCCAACGGAGGTTGGTAGCCCGCACTTTCAAAATAGTCGGGTCGGTCAAGGTAAGGTACCATGTTTTGAGTAATTTAAAACATCCAGACACAATAAAAGAAAACCTTGAAGATGGGCATGAGTCACCCTTAGTTATTGGTTTGATTGACAAAGGCTCAAATCGAAGGGAAGAGACTCGTGAGTTACTGCGAAAATCACATAATTCTAATGATTCTTCATATTCCAGCGAAGATACCACCATTGTGACCACCGATAGCTTAACAAATGGTCGGATACCCTGTAATAATTCACATTCCACAATTATTAAGCAAGCAACATTTGACTTATGAGTTAGTAGAAGACCTCACTATAGAAAATCAATAAAACAAAGGTAAAGAAAGGAACGAGAGTAGGTCAATAGTAATAGCCTCTTATAGGTCCTACAAGTGAAAGAGTTTGAGCTATTTGTGGTAAAGAAAGAGACATGACATTAAAAGATAGAAGAATTAGCCAAATAAATTTGAATCTTACAAAAGCCTTATAAAGCCTGCACGGGTAGTACTATGCCAGAATTCTCAGTGTTAGCAAGAGAAGATTCATAAAAGCTAAAGCAGACCTAAAGAAGCTTGAGAGGGTAAGATGAACAAACAATAAGGAAACAAATGCTAGTGCTACACCCAAACGTAGTTATTAATTAAATCCAATTATAAAGTTTTTAATCAAGAAATTAGGCAATAATATTAATTGTATTACGGACATAACATATTTTATGAACGTAAAATTTGAAAAGGTCAAGATAGAGGTCAAGAATGGACCATATATGACTACAATATGCTACGAGGTGAATACAGCTTTAGAAGAAACAAAAGGATGATTTTATGTCACTGTGATCCAATTGAGCATATTAAAAACTTGAAATTTTCTACGCAAACTATTGTACTAACAATTCAGCGAGTCGAACATTTATGTGTAAATCAAGTAAGAAGGTCACGTTTATAATATCCAAAGGTTAAAATTGGCATAGTATGAAATTTTGTAAGAGAAATATTATTAAAAAAACACAAAAATCCAACAATAAATAAGTCCCTTAACTCTTTCATGCGCAATAATGGAACAATGAAGACGTGACATTAAGAAGCGGTTCGAACATTGCATGGGAATATAGCCGAGCTCTAAGTTTAAGCTCATGTATTTTTACCGAAGCAAAAAGTGTTACATGTCCCTAAACTTTTGTAGGTTTTTAACGAAGATTTGGAAGAAATGGACATACTTGCATCGAAGAAAAGTACAAATTGTTCGCCATTTCTTGGTATGGTTGAAACAAGTCCCTCCAAAGTAAATGCAAGGAAGCATGTGAATCTGTAGAAAATAAAACGAAACATAGAATTTTGATATAATGAATTAAGAAGCAAAAAGAAATGGAAATGGAGGTAGGATCTAAAAGTTCATAAAGTCACTAACAACTTTTGTGAATGGAACTTGCGATAGTCTTGTTTAACACGAAAAATCTGTAACTGATGGGAATAAAGGAATAGTAAAGCCTTTGAAGAAGTATATACGCAACAGATGCAAAGTACTATTTCTTTTTCTTTTTTTTCCTTCAGTTAGAAAAAATGCAGAGAGTGATATAAGAGGGAAATGGTGGATTGGAAAGTAATCGAAACAGGTCTTGATTCTTCATCGTGACTGACTAAATAGGCGACTCCTTCTACGAGTTCAGCAGAAAATTTATCTGCCATAAAGTTTTTTGCATTGCAAAACAAGAATTAGAAAACAAAAAGTAACCAAAAAATAGAGCGATTGATAAATTCTGAGCTAACGTTTGTTCGTTATTTTGAACTCGTAGCTAATGAAATAAGAAGGAAAATGAATGATTATGAAAAATAAAAGACTGAGAAGTAACAGAAAAAGGGTAAGAAAAAACTTAGCTAAAAAATCTGATGGTAGTAATCATATGATAATGGAGGTTGTTATTATAATACCAATCACTATGTTATCTCTCCAAGAAAGGCAAACCCTTAAACTCTTTGTAGCCTTCTTCACATTATCACCTTTAGCTCTCAAAAACCATCCAACACAAGCGTCATTGCAGAATATCTCCTGTGATTAGGTAGAACATAATGTTAATGGCAATAGTTATTCCCTCCAGTACTAATATAATCTTGAAGATAGAGACAATAGAAACATGACAGGCTTTTATCTGAAATTGAACATTTAGATTGCAAATAAAAAGTCAAGCATTCAAATTGAAAAAGGAAGTCTTCATAATTACAATGGAGAAATGAAGAAGAAATACAAAAAACTTTAATCTTTTCCCATGAAAGAAAATTAACGGTGAAAACACACAAGACCCCTACCTGCTTCAACGTGAGAGGAGTTGGTTTTCTTAGAAGCTCCAGCACAGGTTAATTTTTATCATTAAATAGATTGCGTGTTTCTTTCTTTCCCATTTCGAAAAATGAAGCAATATCAAGGGAAAGAAAGAAAGGCAGATAAGTTGGAAATCTTCTGGTTTACACAACAATTGAAAACACGGGGAAATAGAAGATATAATTTAGCAGGTGGACTACAGTATTAACTTTTGTCAATGTGTTTTTTTTTTCATTTGTTTACTTGACAATATGATTTAATTGTTTGAAACGAGAAATGGTGACTTAATATGACGTTCATACTCCTGTTTGTTTGTTCATGTTCTTAAATCATCTTTATATAAGCATAAATTGTGGATTGATAGGAAAAACATAATTTAAGATTTAATATGTTAGATAATTTAATGTTTACAGTGAATGTCCTATTTTCCCGAGCTCCTCAAGTTTTAAGGATGTGAGGTTATAAATGAACCACCAACTTGATATGAGCGAATTTATGTCAGCCTGTGATCAAATCTTTATACTGGATTTTCCCACTCAATTACTCTACTCAATAATTCTTAACTACAGGATATTTCCACTCAATTATTGCAAAGATTCAGATAATCTAATGTTATCACCTATTAAGTCATGTTGCATCTCAAAATCGGTGGCATAAGTAATTGTTGCATGCCTCTGTGTTTTTATGCAAGTGACAGATTTTGGGTTGGTAAGTTAAATTGTTCAATCAAGTAAAGACAACCAAAATTAATTACTCTGAGGGCTTCCCAACTCACTAACTCTTAACGTTTGTGCCATTGATGTCAAATTTTGGAATTTTGGCTTATTTAAAAGAGTTATGGAAAGGATGAATCAATACACACTTCTCCATTTTCATATCAAAAACAAACAAGGAAAAAGAACATAACATAAACACACCCATCGATGGCCGATGTGGAACAAATATCCCTCTTAAAATATCAAGAAAACTATCAATATTATTTTTCTATACTTTAAGAATCAAAACAAAAACTGATATTGCTAAAACAATAATACCAGCAAAAAGCAGCTATAGTGCAAGGGCAACAAAAATATTAGCAAAAAGTAGCTAGAGTGTAAGGATGGTCCAACTATGTAAGTGGTTGATGATCCAGATGGGGCAGGTGATGATAATGATGAATGAGGTGTCAGGGCAGATGTTGGGACGTTAATAGGTTTTGGCCAACAGTGCAACCACAGTTGAAATTACAGAGGAAATAATGTCCCCATCTTAAATTCAAAGTGATTGGAGCAGGGTTTATGGAACCAATAAAATAGGAACCTTGTTAGCTTGAACAACATCATGAAACCCATTTGCGAATTTGAACAGTGGACATCAATCAATCAAGAATTTTTTTTTCACTAACTGGAATTTTGTGCATTCATAAGACCTATATGCGATAGCTACGCATTGCAAACTTACAGTAGCCATATCTTCTATAGATTTCTTAAAAAAGGACAATTGCAACTGAAGGCTAGTTTTAATAAAAGGAAACCTCTAACAGTTCCCATCACAAAAGGTAAACATTCTCACTAACCTTTTCTTCATCCATAAGTTCTATGTTATCATTTGCATCAATGTTTTTTCACGCAAGGCTAGGACAATTTCAGTGGGCCTTTTCCAGTGTAAATGCACTTGAGAGTCAGGCTGCAAGATAAATCTCTGAGTCAAGCACTCATTGTGATTTGAAATATGAAAAAGCAATGCTTTATATACTGGTCATAACTATGTCAATTGCAGATGATTATTTGGGCAAATCCCAAATATAATAAATTTATATGTCAGATTCTGGATATTTTAATTGCAAGAATGATCGTGCCTAATCAGAATATGATATTGTTTACCATTAGATTACCATTGCATTTTGTGAATATAGCCACATTACCCATTTTACTGCAACACCGCCTTTTTTTTCTGAGTTGAAAGGGAATACAAGGATAATGGTAGATTGAGAGCAGATAGTGTCAAAATTCATTCCCAGCTGCAAACAATGAAAAGTGAATATCAGCAATTTAAGCATTACACCCTAAAGAAGTAAGCAACTTAAAACAGCTTGAAAAAAAAACCTTGAATGGCCATACTAGAATAGCTTTTTCTGTTGGTGATCCAAAGTCCTCAGGTTCTCCCCCACCTTGCTAAAGAGTATTACTAGTCTATCATGATCTAATGCTCTTAATTACTTCAAACTCTTCACAAACTGATGAGGGAAAAAAATAAGTGAAAAGAAGCAGAAATTAATTATATGAACTTGCCTTCGGAAAAAAAAAATTGCCATTTGTGTTATATGCAATGCCTTCACTAAATGAAGAGGATAACAAAGGAGACAACTGTGACTTGTTTTTTAGGTGGATTAATCCTTCTCCCGCCAGTATAAGCATCAACAACAGTCATCTGTAAAAGAAATTTGTTGCTATTAGTGTGTGTAAGAAGCCAAAAATGGAGGTTCATATCACTAGAAAATGTTTTCCAACAACAAATAATCAGTAGTAGGACTAAGTATTTTTTCCATGCAAATGAAACTAAAGTTTACATTCATTTGACAACATTCATGGAAGTAATTGATATTGTACATGGAATACAACCTAAGTATTTACAAATGCTAAGACCTTTAATGAATCACCACAGTCATCACCATCTGATGATGAACTGCAAAAAGAAAAAACAGATGAGTTAAAAACCTTTACAAAGAACATTCCCTTTTGTTGCTTTAATTTGGAAAATCAGCCAGTGCTTTATGATTCATGTAACTTATTACCCTTTTTTTTTTGAAAGATAACTGTTGCTTCATTAGTTAAAACCATTTATGTACAATACAAGGATTCGAGAGAAATCCAAATCTTAAAAAATTTTACTTAGCAGTTAAATCCCATCATAATAATCCAAACAATATCTTCATATACAAGTCGCATCACTGAAACACACAGAACTATTGGAACATAGACACGATACCACTACCATCCTTTGTCATGTCTCTAACAACAATCTCACTCAAAAGTCCCAGATTCCCTAACGTGTCGTCGTCCGAAATTCCGATGCTGTTACCTAGCACTGACCTGCATCAACAAAAATGGAGAGCAGATCTTTGATCTTAAAATCTTGATTTTACAGAAATTTGAAAATCATCTAAAAGAGGAACACCCATCTGCAACAGTTATGTTAAATCGTCATTGATGATCGCCATTACCACCGGAGCTTTGCTCCTTCTTAACCTGCTACCTCTATTTCTGGACAAGATTATCAATCACTGATTGCATCGCTTCTCGGCCGTCGATTAGCTACCGTGCTACAACTTCCGGATCCTTCTCAAAGCACACCTTTTCGAACTCCCTCGTGTTCTCCTTGAACATTTGTCTCAACAACACGGCCTGCGAGTCAGGCCAGACGAAGAAGCAAGTGGGCTGTAGCATGTCTCAATACAGACTTAAGACCTCCCGTCGGGTACTAGTGACTTGTCGTTAGTTCAACAACTCTTCCTCTTCATTATTGAGCAATTTCTCTTTTTTCGCGACGTATCTGTCACCTCATTGACAGTGTCTAGGCCCCCGTGCAAAATCCGATGATTGAAGATTAGATGGGTTTTCGCCAGAACCATCACATATGATGGTAGAGGTGGCGATGATGCTGAAGGTGGTGTTGCGGCAAATGCTAGGTTTGAGAGAGGGAGAAAGAAAGAACCATCACAAATGATGGTAAAGATGACGATGATGCTGAAGGTGGCGTTGCGTCATATGGTTTAAGAGAGGGAGAAAGAAAGAGAGAGGGGTTTCAGGTTTTGTGAAAATGGCTAAAACTTCTCAAGTCTGGTTTTTAAGTGACGTCTAATAAAAATTGAGACCACTCGATAAAATGGGCAGTTGGATGTAGACACTTGGTGTATTTATACTTAACGAGTATATTCATCGAAATATCAACACTTCAAAATTTAAGGATTGCATAAAAACGAGCTTATATTGTCACGATGCACAAATATAGTTATCAAAAAGATTATTATGCAATGGGATATTAAATCTTCACAAAAGTCTATGTTTTTCAAAGGACCCACATCATGAAGACAAACTTGTACGATTACATTATAAGCCCAAATTCAAAATTTCACATAGTTTTGCAATTCTTAAATTCTAAAGTAACGGTAGAAAAGATACTGATATAAGTATCATGAAATTAAAACTTATAGTAAATAAATAATGATAATAAAATATGAAAATTTTGGTACCTTTACATTTTAAATTTTGAATTTTATCATTTAAGAAGTTTAATTTCTATTAATTAAAAGTAAGATTAAGTATTCCTAAATTGACGATTCGAAAGTTTGTTGTTGTTAGTTCTGGTCAAATACCCAAATGGGCACATCTATGCGGCCTTGTAATCTTCTGTTTTAATTCAGTGTTCTGAAATTCGGACGGGTCATCGAATTGGAGGTCTTATTGGTCATCGGTTTGACCGGTTCAACCACCGGTCGAACCGGTGTGACGTCATAATTATGTAATAATTATATTTAATTATATATAATATTAAAAATATTAAAAATATCAAAAAAATAAAAAAAATTTCGTACAGGACCGGTCCGACCGGTCCAACTGGTTTTCACCGGTTCGAACTGGTCCAATTCAAGACCGGTTTTTAGGGGTGGACTGGACCAGCTAGCGGACCGGTCGGACCGGCCGGTCCGGTCCGGGTTTAAAAACAGTACTTTCAATAATCCTATTTCACGTACAATACAACATCGTTTTATAGTTAAAATTACAGGATGCGTCACTGGTGTCATATAAGGTGAATAAAATAAAGGCATTCAGAGGTAGACAGACAAAGCAAGGTTGGGTTACTTGGAAGTTTCCTGTTCCCGCCAACTTCTCAGAGAAAGAGAAAGAAGGAGATGGAATTTAGTGTGAGCGGCAACGCCCTGAAGACTTTGGCCAGGTCCATCACGTGCCTAGCACGCGTTGGCAGTGAACTTGACATTCAAGCCTCTCCTTCTCTGGTATTTTCCCTCATTTTCCCTTTCTCCAAACACCCCTCGCACCCTACAACTTAGTTACTTCATTGCTGATTTTTACTTGCATCAACTGCTTCTAATGTTAGTGGTATCTGAACCTATGGTTCTAGGTTTTGAATGGTAAGTAAAAGTATTCGTTTACATTGGTCCAGCTTAGTTTGAATGGAGTGTTCAATCAAGTTTTATGTTATTTATCTTTTTGGGCTTATTTACAGCTCGCTTTTCACACCATAAATTCATCACGATCTGCCTATCAATCTATTAATTTCAAGCCCAGCTTCTTCGATATCTACACTATATCTGATAATCAAGTAAAGTGCAGCCTTCTTTTGAAGGTTTGATTGTTATCCTTTCTTTAACTTTCATTAGGATACGATTTGGAATTGTTAAATTTTACTATCCTTACTGAAACGAGTGTGGAATTCAGGCATTATGTTCTGTTCTTAGGACGCCAATTGCAAACATTGATCATCTCACTGTACAGTTGCCTGCTCCCGATGCATCAAAAGTGCAGTGGACTTTGGAATGCTTCAGTGGTAAAGTTTCTGTTTAGTTAATTAATAAAGGTCAACACCCAGGGATAAGATGTCGGTCTTTTATTTGGTTTGTAGTGGTAGGTGTTCAGTGGTTGATGGTTTATTGTTAGCTAGTTAAAAAAATTCACCAAGCACCAAGGTATAGCGACTTTTGGTTCAAATTATGTATTCTAGTCTTGTCATTTCTACCTTGCACTTGCCTCTATCAGTCTGCTTGATCTTGTTAAGGTGCATCTCTTCAATTCCTTCTAGGCTTTAAACCAATTCATAATGCCACAGGTTCAAGAAAAACCTATTGGATTACTTGCAATGTTGAGCCCGACATTCAACACTTATCCCTTGATAGGAGAGGATTCCCTACTAGCTTAGTAGTAAGGCCTCGGGACCTCAATAGATTGCTGGGTAATTTTCAATCATCACTCCAGGAGATTACTATAATTGCAACAGAAACTACTTCTTTACCTTCCGATGCTGCAAGTGAAGTAGGAGGAAAAGCTGTTGAACTTAGAAGTTATATAGACCCTACCAAAGGTGAGTAGTTCATTTGTTTTGAATTGGTGACTTATCACATATTGGATATTAATGTTGTTATCTTCTAACTGCAGACAATGATTCTTTGTTTTGAATTGATAACTTGTCACAAATTGGATATTAATGTTGTAATCTTCTAACTGCAGATACAGATTCTTTGTTTTGAATTGGTGACTTGTCACAAATTAGATATTAATGTTATAATCTTATAACTACAGATAATGATTCTTCATTGCATACTCAACTTTTGAATTGGTGACTTGTCACAAATTAGATATTAACGTTATAATCTTATAACTACAGATAATGATTCTTCATTGCATACTCAACTCTGGATAGATCCCACAGAAGAATTTGTTCATTATACTCACATTGGAGATCCTGTAGATGTGACATTTGGTATGAAGGAATTGAAGGTGCAATTTCCAAGCCCTTCAATATTACCTGCTACTTTTAATTACATTTGTTGAATAAAGTGTTAATTCTCCTGGTAATAACCAATGGCACCTTGTAAGCAAAAACTCTTACAACCTAATCATTGTTGTTATCAAGGCAGTCCTGATATATTGTTTCTGGGTACAGTATATAGTTCAATGACCAATTTGGTTCATCTATTTGTCTGTGTATCTTGAATTGCAGGCATTCCTGTCTTTCTGTGAAGGTTGTGAAGTTGACATTCATTTGTACTTTGAGAAAGCTGGAAAGTAAGAAGCTTTTAAGTTCAGACTCTCAGTGGCTTACATTCATGGCTTTGCAGTACACTAGTTGTTAATTGGGTACATTAAGACCATTGCAAAGAGAAAGAAATGATGCCTTGAGAGTTGCACAGTATGCGATTTGGGACTTTCCGGAAGTCTAATATAACATACTTATGAGAGATAAAAATAGTAAATACCACTGACTTGTTACCTTGCTTTCTGTCAATCAGAGCTAGAATTGTGCGTTTATAATCAGCAGCCATTAAAGTATTTAGCTATAGGCATACATTTCCTTAGATCTGCATTTCATCTGAAACAAGCATTTGTGGGTTGGTCCAATGACACTGTTTATTAAGAAGAAGAAATAAAGAAATAAAGAAAAACAATTCAATTCCTAATGTGGACCATATGCTATCACATTGCGAGTCCAAATAAGTCCACAATTCTTATCCAACAAATAACATCTCACCATCCATCACTGAAGATAATATCTCACTTGAAACAAAAATTTCCATCACTCACTTTCTTGATTATTATCAAATTTGAAATGGAACTTGTATGATTCTAGTTTTGTGAAGCAGTTGAGAGTTTGGTCCTTAGTTGATTACATTCCTTTAAACGAGAATAATATGGGCGTCACCGGTGGTTGTCATTAATGCAGAGGGGTTGACTATCATTATCATCAGTGTTCTTAGTGTTGGTACTCTATAACGATATGAATTTACCTATGTTGTTGACTAAATTATTTATAAGATGGCTCTTATCTTGGAAAACAACATGCAATGATAACAGGCCTATTTTAATGGCACCACAATTTGGTCTAGATGATGGATCAGCGTCAAACTTTGATGCTACACTTGTATTGGCGACTATGCTTATATCCCAGCTTCACGAAGGAAATATCTCAGATCCTCTCCAACAAACAAGAACAATGCATGGTCCGGCTATGCATGGAGTCGGGTCTCAAGGACAAGAAGAGAGGTGCAGAGTAAATGCCTCCGAGCATCCATCTGCTCACACAAAAATTTGGTCAGATCTTTCAGGTAAAATCTGTATTGATTCATTTGCCATATGATACTTCTGTGCTTCAAACACTTATTTAGTTCAAATTTGTGCAGGGGGTGGAGCAAGAAGTGTTGGTGGCAATGAAGAAAGACAGGCTCAAGTTGAAAGAACTTTGGATGTTAGTGAGGAGAGGGAAATTCGTGGGATTAAGACAATGCAACTATCAAAAGATTCAACTACAAGGGAAAATGTCCTTGCAGATCCTAACTCGTATCTGAGATATTACGTTTTGCTTCCGTAGTTTTTCTATTCAAGTTTTGTCAGCCCCCTTGGACTACTTAAGTATTTTCTCATACATCTTCCCTCTTATTGCTAAAATGTTTATTCATGCATCCAGGACATCAAAGTACTGCTGTTAGATCCAAGAATCATTCCTTTTCTTTTTTAGCCAGAAGTCCAACTTGATGATACTGAACTCCTACTTACCTTTCGTTACACTTGGCATTGATTATATATGGCCTCATTGCACCATATAATTGAATACAGTGTTATTACTTGAACTACATGATTTCTGTTTTATGTTACACTTTCTTGACTGCAAAAATTAGCTGCCACCAAATGGAGAAAGATCGCGGCGGGCATGTCCAAGGTTAGCACTCATTGATTGATTTTTGGAAATAAACATTTGAGGAATTTTCGCCTTTTGTTGTAAGCTCATCTATTTGTAACTTTCTGGTCTCAGATAGGTCACAAACTAATGTCCATGTTTTTTCGCAACGTCACCCTAGTAACTGGGTAGATGCAGTTGAGGATGATGATGGTGATGATGGAACCAATGAAAATGACTTATGTGTTCAGTCAACACCTCCATACTTTGAAGAACAGTAGTCATGAGGAACTGCTGTATCTTGAAAGGTTGCTTGTTTCCTTTCTTCTGCTAATAGTGCCTTCTCATTTTCTAAATGTGTGTCTTAAAGTTTTCTTTATTTTTCTTTGAGGCTAGTCAACTGATAGATATATGACTTTTGATTGGTGTCATATGCCTTCAAACGAGTGCCAAGTTACTAATGGAAAATGGACCGTGTACATCCATTACATGTGAAATGGAATATAAGTTCATAACAATGCAAGGGAAGACAAGAAAAAAGTATTATTATACATGACAGTATTTCAGTGTCATTTGAAACAAAACACCTTTGCCAATGCTAGCAATTGCTTCTGGTTAACTGAAGGTTGTAACACCCTTAATTGTCACACAGTCTAGAAAAGTTCAAATATTAAGTTCCAGGATTAAATTTTCGGGAAAACATTTGTCAAGGAGCATAAAATAGCCTTAGGACTCCTGTATTTTTACTGGAGCAAGAAAGTTAGACAAATCCATCTTTTTTACCTCAAAACACAACTAGTTAGATTCTGAACATTGATTTGCTTGAGCTATTTGTAATGGCTTCATTATTTGTGGACTGGTATACTTTATGACGATTGTTTATCAAAGAAAAGTCTTTCTTATGCTGACATTTCGTGGCCAATTTGCATTCATGGATAATATGATTTACTCACATGTTGCTTAATGCACTTGGAACATTACTTTGTGATGTGTCAGATGGATACTTCGCATGTCCTGGATAGAAAATTTCGGGTTAATTAATGAGCGAATTTGATTGGCCTTTACCTAAAACTGCTTCTGGAATTGCTAGAGATTGTTACAGGATCCTACTTGAAAATTAGAAATTTGGTTTCAATGAATGTGGTCTTAGCTATTTACAGCCTAGAAGTTTTATTGAAATTGCATAAAGTTTTGAATGATAGGGGCATGCTGACCTCCCGAAGAAAAGTTATACAATCAATAGATGGTTCAAGACCTCACATGTTATATATTATCTACCTTCAACTATCAATTAGCTATGGGGCTCCTGTTGTTTGTAAAGCATATGGACATTACTAATGCAGACAGATGTTTACTTTGAAAAAGTGATTCATTTAGCATTTTCTTGTTAGTGAAGGTGAAACTGCCACTTGCCTTTATTACATGGGAATGAAATTGAGCACAAGTTGGAGTAAGGGATTGTGAACTGATATCCTCGTTGCTAGCTAGCTTTGTACTTATTACCCTTTGCAGTTCTTTAACGTAGTACGTCAAGTATTCCCTTTTGTGTGTGTTTGTATGTGAAATCTTGAGATAGCTTTTGCGAGAAACTTGTAAGCAACATGTGTAGTGTTAGTGGTGGCAATATTCAATTCCGTTACAACCGAAATTTTGTTGATACAGGGGTTTCAACATTTTGGGCTATTTGGAGGAGCTGGAACATTGAAGGTCTTTTGATTCTGATGTCTTCAAAATCTACAAAATGGGCCCATCAGTTCATGGTGTCCTAACATAACCACTAAGGATCATTTTTTTGTTTACTCTCTTCGTGTTAGCACGATCCCTGAACATTGCTTACATGACAGGATGTCATAGGAGCTAACTAACCATTTGTACTTCACATGAGAGGGATTTTATAGTCTGGAAAAAAATTGTGTTGCTTGAAGTTGTCTTTGAAACTTGTAAAATATTTGGATAGAGTTGTTTGATTGTGGGAGGAGATACCGACCTTTTGACTTTGATTATCTGTGCGGATTAGTTGATTAGCTAAGTTAGGGTGTAGTTGGTATGGACATCAGCTTGAGGTTGAGGCTTAAAAAGTTGACTAAGAGAAGAGTTTTGAATTATTAGGGGTCTAACCTGTTATTGACGAAGGTAGAAGATATCTTCTAAGATGATTATGTTAATGACAACTGATTTTGTTTTGCTATAGAATATATAAATCAAATTAAAAGATTGATGAGGAGACAGCTAGCTGTAGCTGGGCTTATTAGGTAGGGTTTGTTTTTGGGACGCGCAAGCACCGTCTTGGTGATCTGTAAGGGTCCCACGCATGCTCGCAATTTAACGGCGACGTGCCACTCACATCAACGCTATTTTTGGTTAACGCCGTCCTTAAATTTATTCACGTGATGTGAATCTGGGGACGGAGTCACAGGCACAGCAATTGGCATACACGCGCTTATATTCTTCTTTCTTCTAGCCGTTGTACCCCTTTTTAAAATTTGACAGCGCTCTAAAATCGGGCAGCAGGTCTGCTGTTCCTTGCTCTGTCCTTGAATAAATTCCAATCATTCATTGGATTGTTGGGATTTATTTACGGAGCACAGAAGAATAAGAACAGCAAATCTAAATGGACCCAAGTAAAATAGGATCGACAAAAGGAAGTTGAGAAAGAAATTGCAATCTCAGTATAATGGCCCAGTTTTAGCTTCCTTAACGTAAAAATTAAATAAATAAAAAATAAGACTTGCTTTCATTGGATATTTGGCTGGCAAAGGGCATGTATTTTATCATAAACAGATATTCTGTTTTTATTATTCTGTGTCTATTCTGTTTTACTAGTATAAATTTAATGAATGGATATTCACAGAATAAATTGGGCAAAAGATGATCTGCAGTTATTTAATATAATTGGAGAACGTTTTTCATTTATAAGTAGTGCAATTCACGACTTGTTAAGTTGAAGGAGTCTGGGTGTTTTGAAAACGTAGGAAATCTCCAAGAGGAAAGTTACAATGAGGATGAGAGTATATTTAAAAAATTAGAAATCGAAAAAGGTGTAGAGATGGGATCCTTTGAAACGGACGTTTCTTGGAAGAATAGGTCTCTCCAATTAAAGAAACAAAAATAGACCCTCCGTAAGTAAACCCTACATGACATGCCCTCATTTCTCGTCTTTCTTTCTGTTTTGTTTTTTAATTTCTTCTCCTCTCCCCATTAAAAAGATAACAAGTATCACATGTAAATCTTACCTCTGGACTTCCCTTTATACCCCATCTAAACCTTCGTGGCTGTCCATAAAAATTTCCAATGGCATGGTGGCATTTTCGTAAATAAAGATCCACATCAGAGTCATTTATTCACCTCTTTTTCATTATAAGTCTCCCTCTCATTCTCGGCCCAGAGTCTTCAATTTCTATGTCCAAGAGGAGAATAGAGGAAATCTAGCTCTGCAAAACACAACCCCTATCTCACCGCCAGTACCCTCTCACCTCCAAACAAAAGGACTGGATCTTTTGAATCAAAAACCAGAAGAAGAAGGATCACACTGTGTTTCAAAGAAAGCAGAGGGTTCAGTGACCAACAATGGCCAAGTTGTTCAGTTCTTGTTTCCTGATTTGTGCTACCCTGTTCATCTTGATCTTGACTTCTTCCACTGTCCAAGCAGGTGGGGACCTCCAACACCATCTGGGTTGGATGCCCATCAGATCACCCTGCAAAGGGTCAATAGCAGACTGTCTGGGCTTCGATGCGGATGAAGAGTTTGGGCTTGACTCAGAGTTTAGCCGGCGTATTTTAGCTACCACCAAGTACATCAGCTATGGAGCGCTTCAAAGGAACACTGTGCCTTGCTCTAGACGTGGTGCTTCCTACTACAACTGTCGACCTGGTGCCCAGGCTAATCCCTATAGCCGTGGTTGCAGTGCCATTACAAGGTGCAGGAGTTAATTTTATCTCCAAATCTATCATCTAATTCTTTCACATTTCATCTTTATTTTTGTTTTCCCTTAATTTCACTCCTGAGATGGTTTGATTTGTTAAACTTGCAAGTGAAAGCAAAGAGCAGAGGGAGTTATGAACAGTGATGGATGTTTGTTCTTTTTCATGGATATACACTTTGTTGTAATGATATTTGGAATGTCTTATGTACAAGTTAATTGCTTTTATTCTTTTCACTCACGCAGTCCTCTCTAATGTCTGACCCTTTACGTTTCCTTTATGCTTCTTCCCATGTCTCTGTAAATTCCAGATTGATCAAGATGATTAAGAAAGAAAGGTTTACGCTTTAAGTTGATTGGTTTTGATTACATCTGGGATCTGTGGGAAAGTAGTGAATCCGTTGCCTTGTAGGCTTTTATTACTCATAATCTTGTCCCAATTAGATTTGACTGACCCTTTGTAGGGAGTAGGAATTTATCCTTAGCGGACTCTGGGATCCTGAAGAGCTTTCTTTTGCTGTTTGTTCTGTAAAGGATTCATCTTTTCTTCCATCCTCTTTCAAGATTCTAGGTTTTGTCCCTAGGACAAAAGAAGAACAGACTCTAGGAATTGGTTATTTCCTACAGAAGATCATTTCTGACACTAATATCATATAAGAAGTTGTGCAACATTTCCATTGAGAAGAGAGATTGCTGTGTACTGTGTCCTAAGGAAATTTTCTCTCTCTAAATTTGACAAACCAGTGTAAGCCTCTGTTCTCTCTCTGTGTATGAGGTAAAAGTGAGCATCTATGACATGAAAGCTGACAGGAAGATAGAAAGGATCTGCAGTTTGTTCCCTGACTGAACCATTAAACATAGGATCAAAACAATTTAATTAACGGTTCATAATTAAAACCGTGCTGCTAAGTCAGAAATGTAGTAACGGCGTTGTTTTAACGCAGTCGTGTTAACATTAGCTGTAAATGTAATCGAAACTGTTATGTCATCCTCTTTCCACAGCCAACTTTTGTAAATTTCTTAGCCTCCAAGTCCTTGTAATCGGAAGGTGCATGATTGAATTATTGAAGGTACTCATTGGTATCTATGATTGCTGTGGGCTGCATGTTAGGTTTCCTACAGATCTAACGCTTTTAGAAGAAATCAATTCACTTGGTCTGGCTGGTCCCCTCTCTAAATATGGTTTTGAATTCTCCTTTTCTTTCCTTCTCTTTCCTTGAAAGGTCCCTTCTCCAAAATTCTCACTGGTCATTTATTGTTCGCTTGGTGGTTAAACAAATTTAAACATCGAAATTCAGTGTGATGGGATATGAGAATCAGAACCCATCTCTTGCAATGGGTTGCGTCAAATCAAGCGGAACTCTTTGATGACAACAGATTTCAATTAACCAGTTTTTACTTTGTTTCCTGGCCCACCTCACCGAATCGGATTCTCCTTTTCATCATCAGGTCTGACAAATCAAATGGGCTGTAATTGCGAATCATCAGTAAACCAATCCAGCATGGATGACTGTTTTGGATAACTTTTCTAATAGAAAACAAACTATGATTGTAGCGTCGTCCATAAAATAAACTTATTCCACACTAGGTCAGTTCTTGGTAGAGACGAAATGGGAATCCAATTTAAGAATATTGGCTGATTATGCAGCCTGGAGAGGGTATCAGGGATGCCTAACTGACCTGCCAAAACTTTGGTCGGATGGAATCCCAAATATTAACAAATCCAACTTGCGATATCTTTTCGGGCGACTAAATCATAACAGCAAATACAAAACTATAATATGTTTGATGATGTAATATATTTCCTAAATACCATTTCTTAGGTAAATGTTTATTTAATAATCACATTATCAAAAATTAACATTTTAAACTATATTATTAAGTGCTACTAATAAGATTTCTGATAGAGAAAGTTGTGAAGAGAATAAAGTTCTTAAGAGGAAAGATGAGGGTTGTGTGCCTGTAGCCAAGAGAGCAGAAAGGACTTTGTTGTCTCGTCCATCATACTTAAAACTTACCAATAGTCACACAAGAGATCTCAAGTTGTTTCACAATTGTCTACCAGATACCTCAGTACTTACAATCTGACTTTGCATAGTTGATGGTTTTGTGTAAACGAGTTGTTTTAGCCAGTTTGGTTGTCGTACTTTCCTGTGTGCCCTTGGGGGTCCTGTGTTAGTATCCAAGCTAGAACTTTCACATCTTGCCCGGTGATAACATTGTCTCTTGAATATTCTCAAAGTAAGTAGGGAGAGAGCCCCTATGTAATGGAAACACTGCCAAACGACTCTGTTCATTTGTCTTCAACCTTATCTATGTCTTCTTTACCTTCTAGTGTAAAGCGTATGTTATCTAATCGTATAGAAAGTCTTGTAGAAATTACTCATGTACTTGTAAAAAAGCGTGTTTGTGAGTCGTCTTTACCTTTGTTGAGTTCGTACAGTATATATTGTGAGTCGTCTTTACCTTGGACAAAAAGTATATGTACTATCTTGTCTATTTCTAGATCTTGTGTTAAAGAAATCATCCAGAGTTCTAGATTGGAGCAGTGTAGTCTCAGATCTACAACAGCAAAACAATACATGAAGCTTTAAATCCCTAAAGAGTTTATCTCTTTATGGAGGGAACAAATCATACACATCTTTATGTTGGAGCTATACGCCTTGTTTTTACACTTTATGGAAGAAAGGGAATACCTGCTACAGCTAGGATATCGCTTATAGATGTTGCCTACACAACGTGCCAAAATGCACTTATTGGTACCTTGCTGACAATGCTCAATAATGGAAGTGTCGTCTTGACCATAGCACCTGATTTCAACATCAGGTTGGATGATCCTACTTTATATGAAAGTCTACAAGTTTAGATCCAGATCACTGGAGCAGATCAAGATCCTATAGCCATTATGGCTACTCTACATCAGCAGATAATTTATCGTCTACAGAATCATACTTTGGACCTTAATTTTCCAAATTCCACTTCGGCTACTCTTTATATGATTGCTGATTGTTCTAATGATCAGACTACTATCATTTAGATCCTGAAGCAACTACCAGAATAGGAGCTTGAAAAGTTGATGCCTACCGAATGGATCACCAACTATTAAAAGGTGTTCCACGTGCCTCACCGACATTCTTTTCATACTACAACTCCTCCAATTCTGAAGACTTTGAGAGATGGAACTGTTAAGTCCATCTATACACGACCTAATGAAGATTCATCTGGACCTTCTACCTCTGGGGCAATACTTATGATCCAGCCCGTATTTTCTCATACAGAAGGTAAATTTGATCTTCCTATTCATTACTTCAAATATAACAGAGATCCAATTTATGTCAGTCATCATCGTGGACAATTTGTATAGGATGTTGACCCATCTATATGTGAACCCAATTGTGAAGTCTGTCTCAGTCTTGATTCAGATAGTGATGATGATGATGAAAGATATGCAAGAAGGAGAAGAAAGAAGAAAAAGCCAAAACCTCATTGTATGCCTTCTCAACATTATCATCCACATAGGGATGATTCAAATCTAGACGAGTCTAGTTATCTTAAAGGTCTATTAATAGAAAGATCCAGACCTAAATCTCTTCGTGAGATGTTGAAGTCGTCTACATGTCAAGTCAAGCTAGTAGTTCCTATTATGACTCCTACTCCTATACCCTGTATGATGGCAAAGACATATAAGGAAGACTTTCCTTCTTTATCTAGGAGTACTAATGAATTAACAAGGGTTATCTATAACCCTTATATCCAAGCCACATGAATCACTTCACAAGCTACACTCATATCCAATCCTTCTGACGAAGTGCTTAACTGGAAAACATTCAAAGTAGTAGCACAAACAAAGTTTTGAGAAGAATTGGTTCTAAGCTGGATGGAATCAATCAACAATACGTTGCTACTCATCATAAAGTAGATGCAGTCTTTAAGCAAATCCAACAAATGTATCAGTCATACAAAGCTCAAATTCAGCGTCTTGATGTCGAACTCAAACATTACATCTTGATACATTATATGGGACCTGACTTCGACGTTAAAGTTTGTGAGATACAAAAGATACAAGGAATTGTGCAACAAATGGAAGCCGACATGCATTTTGCAGAGTCAAAGACAGTATATAGCTCATCCTTTTCATTATTCCCAAATACTTAGCTAACATACCCGTCTCCTATGTATCAAAAGTATCCAGAAGAAGCTGACTACTCAAAGGTATTCAAGTTCAATTATCCTTTGATTAGATAGTACATTCATCCTCAGGCAACTCAAGAAAAAACCTAAGAAGTCAAAGTCAATGAAAAAATCTGACAGAATTCCTGAGAAAAGAGTTAATGAGAAATCAAGGGTTCCTAAGCCATCATCTTCTTATACACCATTTGAACTAGTCTATCAGTGGAGTAAACTGTTACAGATTCATACATCTCCATCATCTCCACCGAAAATTCAATGTTCCACATCATCTACTAGGAAGGACAAAGCACCACAAACAGAGTTCATTGCAACTCTCGCATATGAAGATATTGCAGAAGATTCTTGTTCTCAATTAGATAATACAGAAGTTTGTTCTAAAACCTCTGTCCCCACATCTGAAGTCTCTGCAGATATCTCTGAATCAATATCATCATCTAAACAGATCTCTGAATCGTCTATTGATTCTTCAGCCCAGTTAGCTGATCTATCATAATTATCTAATGTTCTGATGACGATGCCTCAAACTACGAACTTGAACCTGAAATTAGTGAAGAAGAATCCACAGGTACTGAACCTTTCAGACCTGAACCAGCACCACAAGCAACACCAGATTAGCCAGCTGCACAGGCTCAAACCAAGCCTACTTCAGGACCTTGGTTTACTTTTAATGATCTACCTTCGAAGAAATGGAGAGACAAAATACATGAATTTGGTGCACGGATTGATCTTGAAATGACCAGACCAAATCATCCTTTGCCAGATATTTTGTCTGAATTTACATCTCGTTTCATTAGTACTTTGCGAGAATAGCGGCAAAGTATAAATGATTAGCAAAGATTCAGTACATCCAAGTCACTACCACAGGAGGACTTCTTGGAATAATCCATAAAGAATTTATTGGTGACTTTCAGCTTATTGACAAGCAGATCCGTTAAGAATACTTCATAATGAAATGCTATTCACTTGATAAGCGTGATATTCAGAAGCATTACCAACGAATAATAGAAAGGTACTAAATAGATGGAATGATGTTAATTTGTGATATATTTTATCTCAGCCCTTCTAAATCAATTGCAACTGGAACTACAAAGGTCCATAGTTTCTTTACAATGAGATATGTCAACTATATCTCTTGGACAAATCTACCAACTTACTTTAGCTTCTCTTAATAAGTTATGTGATCAACATACCTTGTTCAAGAATATCATTAAAGGCGGTCTAGTTCTTAAACAGGTTTGCAAGAAGCCTTATCTCCAGATTAAATGCAAAGACAAAATGACTTGTGAGTGTCATAGCAAGAAGAAATCTCATCTTTGCCAAGTCTACCATAGAAGAAAGTTCCGAAGACAAATGGAAGGCTACAAGCCTTGGAGAAAGACATATCAACAGAAGAATGGCAAGAAAAGAAAATTTGTTAGGTTCTTCAAGAAATCCTCTCATCGTCAGAAGCCTGATCGATATTTTCTCTGTGGACAACATGGACACATTGCACACACATGTCCTTATAAAACGAAGAAAGATGTTAAGTTGTTAAAGCAGATGCAATCTATTTTGCCTATTCATTATGCCAACAACTTTGAAGAATTAATTGAGGAACAATCTCAAGAAGATGAGGAAACCAAGTTTGCTATTTCTGTCTCAACATTAGAAGATGAAAAATCCTCTTCTATCACCGATTCTCAAGAGAACGATTCTTTATAGATGGTACAGCAGACTTGTATAAAAGTAGATCATACACTAGTTCAACGACCTTATGTCCAGATCCAACTCTTTCAACAAGAAAAATGTGATAAGCCCATCAAAGCTATTGGGTTTATGGATACTGGATCCAGTCGAATGATTATGAAGCCCAATATCTTATCATCTGATGCATGGACTTCTCATTATGAATATTTCACTGCTGCTAATGGTAACTCTTTTAAGATTAGGTTTATCACAAAAAGAATTGGCATTCGATTCTTTCCTTAGTGTACAGTTTAGACTAAAGTTCTTAGAAGCAGTCTACCTGGCCCAGACAGTCTCATTGGTATGGATACATACAGTAAAGCCTTACCATTGCAAATCCTACCGATAGGCCTTAAGTATCGCTCATTTTTTTAGTCCATACACTGAAATAAAAAATGTGTTTGAACTTACCAAAGTTCCTACACTTTACACTGCACTTCGAGATAAATTGTTGGAATATTGTCCTGAATCTCATGCACAGTTTACTCACCCATATCATTTGTGGAAATTTGGACTTTTTTATAAGTCTACCTTTTAAGAAGAATGAGGATATCAATCCTACGAAAGCTACACATCCAAGGATGAATCCTGACGATCTAAAGCTCGCACAAGATGAGTGTGCTATCCTTTTGAAGCAAGGGCTTATTGAGCCCACAAAGTCAGATTGGGCTTGCCAAGCATTCTATGTCAACAAAAGTTTGGAGTAGAAATGTGGAAAAAAGAGATTAGTCATTGACTACAAACCTCTGAATGCTTTTATGTAAGATGAAAAGTTTCCTCTTCCAAAGATCATTACTCGGGTACTATTTCTTAAAGAAACTGTTATCTTTTTTAAATTTGATCTTAAAGTAGGATTTTGGCAACTGGGTATTCACCTAACTGAAAGATATAAGACAACATTTTACATTCCCAATGCACAGTACCAATGTACTGTTATGCCATTTAGGCTTAAAGTTGCCCCATTACTGTTTCAGAAAACAATGACCAAGATTTATGAGCCTATCCTCTGCAATGCACTCATTTATATCGATGATATCTTACTGTTCTCAAAAACCAATAAGAAACATCAGGCCTTATTGCAACAATTCTTGGATCTCACTAAACAATATGGAATTATGCTTTCAGCCTCGAAAAGCATCATTAGCACTAGTAAAATTGAGTTTTTGGGTATGCATTTCAAAGATGGATTCTACCAGTCTAGTCCACATATTGTAAGAGAGTTGTTAAATTTTCCTGATAAACATCTCACTGTCAAACAGATACAATAATTCTTTAGGATTGTCAATTATATTCATGAGTTCATACCACACGTGGCAACTTACACTTCAAGCTTATCCAAGCTTTTGAAAAAGAATCCACCACCTTGGACAAAAGAACAAACAAAGGCTGTCCAGTATCTAAAGCAGATTTGTCAGGATCCCCTCCTTTAAATATTCTTGACACGAGACAACGCATTTTACAGACTAATGCTAGTGGCAGTCACTAGAATGCTGACATTTCATCTTTATCCAACTTGCTTCGACAACATCCACTATGGCCTCCAGATCCTTCAGATACTTTTTCTTTCTATAAGTATCTTCTTTCACTTTAGCAAAATATATTCATAACTCATTTAGCTTCTCAACAATTTTGTCAAGTTAGTATGGCCAGTCAACCTCTCTTTACTTTCACAAAGAAGTCTTTTCCTTTTATAGCAAGTAGTCCTATTAATGTGTCTAATGTTGCATTAATTGCTCGTATAAGTTTGTTTTATTATTCACATCAGTTTCTTCGTGAACATAACTCTTTTGGAAATCCCATAATGTTCAATCTCAAAGCACCTTACCTTAATGTGACTTTTCTCCATGATCCTTTTTCTGAAAACACATTATGGTATCTTTAGGCACTCTCAACCCTTTATGCTTGTGCTATCATTATATCTCCACTTCAGCTCTATCAACATCTCTGTGACATAAAAATGGAAGCTCTTTACTATGGACATTTCTAGAATTGTTTCAATCATTAGATCAATGGAAGCAACAATGTTCTCTTATCATTTCACAACATCGTCTATGGGAAGCCTCAACTAGACGACAATCTATTCATTGTCTCTTCATTCTCCATCATCCATAAATAGTATTATGAGCATAAATAAAAGAAATGTGAGTCACTATGCTTGTTATCCTGTTCACCACCTTCAGAAGCATCAGCTGATCTGTAGGAAGTTCTACTGATGCATGAATTAGAGAGTTATCAAAAGATACCAAAATTCTGCCATTGGGGTGTTATGAGGAATAATGAATTGTTGCCAATTCTCGGGGAAAAACTTGATGAGATTATAATTCTCATTTTTCATGTGGGTTTCTAAAATGCCTGCAATAACTACTTCATTTTCCACTATCTTATCCTTGATCAAATTTTTTTGTGATGGGCATTATCTTCTCCAACATTCCAAGTCAGAATTATCATTTAGAGGAATCCACTGATGGGGATTTTTTTCTTTCCATTAGATCTTCTTTTACTTATATGCTAAAATTCAAGCTTGTCACTAACTACTTCATCCATATTTTCCATATGCTCTTTGTTAGAATTACTTTTTTCAATCCTTGTCTCTTCCTAACTTGCTTTCTTTATCACAGGAATACCAGGTTCATTTTCAATAATTGGCTGATTGTATGCATCTGTTTGATTTTCCTCATGAAATAAGTCCTTGGTTAACTGTGACTTGAAGGGCATCTCAGATTGTATGAGTTCTATGTCAACTTCTATTAACTCCTGAAATTCTCCTATCCTGAAGATCCTACTAGTGGGCTTCCATATCTTCTTCTTTCCTATATTAAGCTTCCAGGCATAACTAGCTTTAACACTATCCTTAATGGGCTGCATATACTTATTAATTCTAATGATGAGAATTTCATCGGATAAAATGGTTAAGGCACTCACCAGAATGAAAATTATAGTATAATTTATTCTTTGAATTTCAGTTATAGCTTGGTCCATGCATATAGGTTTGCTAATGAAGCTAGCAAGATGATTAAGACTAGAGGTGGTACATTATTCCAAAGGTACACCATAGATACAAATCCATAAAGGGATGTGCTCCTATTTAACTTCTTTTATATTCAGGCCTAGTCTCAACAATTAAAGAAGAATGGGCTTATTGAAAATGTGTCATAGACCAACTTCAAGTATTTGCTTAGTATTTTCTAGATGAATGAATTTAAACAATAATACATCATCAAAGTTAACAAAGACCACTTAAAGACCATACTTTCTCTAATTGTTGAAAGCCCATTCTTTCATTACAAGAAATGTAACCCTCCTGTCAAGAAATAATCTAATAACTGTTGCATTCCATCTTTTGCTCTAGCTCTTAAAGTCTTTGAAAGAGGTGAGATAATTCTATGTTCTATAACTTCACTAGGGGGTAGAAGCTAAGCTTAGCTTCTGATTTGTGATCCCCTACCACTTGTACCCATAAATTCTTGATGCTTCACCAGATGGAGGAAGATGAACATCTAAGGCTGAGGGATTACCTTGCTTTCCAGCATTTGGTGGCAGGAAAGAGTTCATTTTAAAAGTGAAGGCTAATATCCAGTGGACAAAGGTAGAAGCAGTTGGACAATGAGCAAGAGGAGGTCTTGAGAAGAAAGGAGGAAGTTGCAAGACGAAGATGAAGTTGAAATGAGGTGGGAGAGAAAAAATCAATAGGGGAATAGATAGGAAGAAAGGATATAGAAGAAGCAGAACAATCAAACATCAGCAGTTATAGGAGCTACATTCTCTCTACTTTACATGCAACTAGGTTCCTATGTGAGTTGATATTTGATTTCAAGGTTACATGGATATTAACTTTAGAAGTAAGTCTTATTTAAGGTCTATTTTACTTATAACAATATTATTTTGAGGTTAGAAAGTTTCCAACATAGCATTAATTATTAATCAAGTTATAATACATATGTTTATTTAGTAGAAATGATTATTAAAATTAAGAAGTTCTTTAATGAACTTAATATAGTTTCTTGGATTATTCAAAGACATTAATTGATTGGTCAGTTCTATACTAATATTAATTTAACCACAAGTGCACGGTGTAGTTGTAGCTAGCACAAGCAAGTATAAATTGATCCCATGAAGACAGTAAATACCAGTAATTACCTTTCTCCTCTTATCTAGCCTATGAATTATACATTGATTTTTTAATTAAAAATAAAACTTAAACAAACAAAACAAAATAGGAAACAATAATGAACAAAGAACAAAAGGAATTGCTTAGAAAACTCAATATCAAAGATTAGTGTCTAGTGATGAATCCCCCTAAAAACTTTAATAATTAACCTTTTACCCTGTAATTATTTTATTGATTATTGGAACATGAAAATTCCTATCTTATGTTAATAACTCTCTCGAGACTACTAACAACTAATCCGTAGGTTAATTAACTAAAATCTTTCTAGTTAAAGTTCTTAAGATTGCATTATCGATTGGTTTAGTGTAAGTGGAAGATTGGTAGTTTTTGCCCTAAAACCAATCAACTAGTTATGCTTAAGTTACATAATTATTTAAAAAAATTCTTTATTTTATACATATTTAGATGTATTTGGTAAAGTCCACGAGATTAAATACATTACAAATGAAATTATGATGAGATTCTAATTATGAGATTTATATTGTATTTATGTATTATCTCTAAATCATTCCTAGTTATTATTCTATTAAGGCTAGACATTCATATAGTGTAAAAAGACTTATACATATTATGTTTCTTCCTTATAAAGGATGCACTTGATCTCATAAACTAAAGTGTAGAGATGCTTAAATAAAAGTTTAGGTGCTTTTTGGATAACAACATTACTAAATTGTCCCTATATGAAATTCCATAGGAAACATTATTTGTATGTCTATGAAAATTCTCATTGTGATGATTGTATAAGTAGTCCTTTAACTTGAAATCTCTAAAGTATCTTACATAAGGATTGTTATGCTTTGATACCATGATCTATTATTGTCAAAAATAGCTTAATCAGTAGTTGTTATGCCCAAAATAAGTTCTAAAAATACCTAGGCTATCCTATTCCCAAGTATACGAGGTAGTTATAGTTGATTGCCTAGGATTGTCTCACGCGGAGGTAAAATTAGTCCACTCAAATTAGCCTTGAGCAAAAATAAAAACAGATGCAATCCTAAACTAATTCTCAATTTGTTGAGTGAAGGCTTTAAAGAAAACCAAAAAATTAAATTGAGAAGTAAACTAATTTAATTGGAAACAAAAATGAATAGATTAATCGAATTGGGAAACTCTTGAGAATTAATTTCACTAATTTAATCTCCTATGCATGATTAGAGGGAAATGATTGGGTAGTCGTCTTACTAAAATTAACAATTGGGTTCTAAGATCAACTTGAATATGTCTAACTTTTGTAATCGACAAGCTATCATCTAAATTAATTATTGAAACTTAACTATTAATTACCACTTAAGTTAATATATTTCGAGTTCTTAACCTAAGTGTCTATAATTTCTTATTCTATATTAAACTTCTTTTCTCGATCCTTCATTTAATACCAAAAATAATGCAAAGTTTAGTCATGCTATTACATTCATTCAATTCAGAAACTACAGCAAACTTAAAGCAACAACACAGTCCCTCAATCATGCATATTTAACTAAAATAGCTACATTAATCCTCAATAAAAAGAGATTAGCCTATCACGGAAATAACAAAATTCATCATATTTAAATACGTCAATCCCATCTTTATTAGTATAAGAGAATTATTTAATCAATAAACTAAGTAAATAACCAAATTGAACTATCAAAAGCTAACAAAGTATTAAGTCTATCAACTAACAGAGGAGTAAGTTCCGTAAAACAACAGAAAAATAATAAACAAAATGAGCAAAGAGTTTGAATGAGGGAGTTTTGGTGATCTCCCGCTCTCAAGCTCTCTGCATTGGCTCTTGCCTTCTGTTTCTGCTTAGTCTCACCTAGATGCTTGACTACTCACATTGCTCCTACCTGTCTGTTTTCTTCTTCTTCACCTTACCCAACTAGTCTCTACTTTCTCTCCTCTCTTCTTTGCCTTCTTTCTCTCTATTTATTTTGTGTCCACGAATGTTCCCAAATGTGTTTATGGGGTGTGTAGTGTGATAGAATGTTAGAATGATCGAATGTGCTGCCACCCTCCTCTCTTTTTTCTATTTGTAGTGTCATTTTAGGTGTAGATTTTCCAGCCTTCAACCTGCAGATGCCACGCAATAATTAGATGAAAAAACATGTCATGGGGGTGACTTTAGTCACCACCATGACTAAATTGTATAGTCACCACCTTTCTTTATTTTTTTTTTCTTTTCATGCAAAATTTACGTGAACTTTCACTTTTCATGAAAAATTCACAAAATAATCCAATTAACATGCATGCAATATTCACACCATTTTCACTCAATTCATCTCTCATTTGGATCAAAACATAAGAATTTGTAACCAAAATCAAGATATGAAGGCAAGCCAAGTCAACAGAAATTAAACATAACAATTCTCCCACACTTAAACTATGCTTATTCTCAAGCAAAATAAAGAACACTGGATTATAAAATAACAAACAATAAAAACAATTTTTTGCAAATAATAGACAAAGATATCAACGATCATTTCAATAAACACAACCTGAGAACTTGAAACTCATAATATTCCATGAACAGACTATTCTCTACATGCTTAGCCAAAATTAACAAGTACTTTAACTTAATGACCATCAACAAGTGTGATAGATACTCACTGTACTCTCCATCCTCTCAACCATTCAAAGGTAGGATATGTATTCACTCATAATTCATTTCATGTAAGGCATCTATCATAGGATTGCTTACTGATCCAATCTCCACCACTGTTATCAAACACAGACATCAATCCAAAGGTCTTTATTTTGGTTGTAATAGGGCTAGGCTAAGGGTAGGAAAAGGAAAATCATAATTTAAAACCATATAATAAATTGAGAATTTAAAGTAATACAAACAATGAAGCATAAAACACTCAATTCTTTCCTTTCAAGTTAACAAGATTAGCTCTCCCCTTTTTACGTCTCTCCTCTTTATTCCTTTTTTGCTTATCTTCTCTTCCTTCCTTTTCCTATTCTATTTTTCCTTTTTCTTTTCTTCTTTCTTTTTTTATATTTTTATTTAGAACAAGATTAATTTTAGAAGAGGTAAAATGTAGGGGAGAGATACAAATTATTACAACCATACCCATTCCTAACTCAAAAACCAACTATATCCTATGATTCCCCCACACTTATTCAAGCAATTTTTCCCTAAACCCAATCATACCCATTCAAATGCCCAATTCGTCCTTATGGTAGGTATGATGAAAAAGTTAAATAATCAAGGTTGAGGCTCACATTTGGGTCTAAAGAAGAAATGGTTCATGTTAAGCTCAAAAGAGGCTCACTAAGGGTAAAATTATAGTGGCTTTTTAAGCAAAAAGGGTATATGCTAATTGCCTTCATCATTTCAATGTTTGCATAAGATTATATGATCCCAAATAGTATTTGTAAGCAAGTCTTAGAGTTCTTTAATTATGAAAGAACACTGTTAGCAAAGACTACTTGAATTTGGTATTAAATATTTCAAAAGGTTTCAAGTTCTTACCAAATGAAAAGTTTCATTCATCTATCACAACAAGCTAATATCCCTTTAATCGAAATCCAAGTCAATCAGCCTAAGCATACAAGTATACTCATTCACTCATATTATACATTTCTAATCCAGATCAAGTTCATTTAATAACCATTTATCTCTAACTATTAAATGGAAAGAAAACAAACACACAATCACAGAAAATAATTTTTTTTCTAACTAATGCTCCCCCCACACTTAAACATCACATTGTTCCTAATGTGATACAAAAAAGTAAACTAGGGATCTAAAACACAAAATAACACGAACAAGGACAAACATTAAAACTAAAAGATATTAAACTAATAAGCATTAAAAATAATTAAAAGAAGAGGGATAGAAATACGTTTTGAAAGTGTGGGTGGTGGCTGCATTAATGCGGTATGAAGCATGGAAATAAGCACGGTATACTACATTAATTTTGAAAGTGGAGAATAGCTGTGAGGAAGACAAATAGAAGAGAATGAAAAGTAGGCCCATGCACACAAAGCAAACAAATTGAGTTGAGTTTTACTAAAAAGGAATAAAAACAAATAATTGAAAAACATAACATAAATTATATAGGTTGCCTCCCATTTAGTACTTCTTTAATGTCTTTTAGCTAGACATCTAAACTGTCATGCTCAAAATGGATCGCCAAAGTGACTGACTTCACTGTTTGCTTCTCTTCATTGGGATTTTTCTCCAAGAATTTGCCAACCTCTTCCTTAGTTGCATCGTCTAGCAACTGATAACGTTTATCAATTTCTTTCACCAAGCCTAGTTTATTTTCTTCTTCTTCCTTCAATACAAAATCAAGGTATGTAGAATTAAATTGATCAACAAAAGAAAATTCTTCACCAACAGTAGTAGTAGGAATGTGTTTCACATTAAAGATTGAAAATTTAACTGTTTCTCTCAAAACAGTCATGCTCAGTTTCCTATTCTTCACATCAATCAAGGTATTGGTAGTGGCCATAAAAGGCCTCCATAGGAGTATCGTGTGCTCCTTCCCTTACTGTTTAACCTCCCCCATATCTAAGACCACAAAGTCTACAGGGACAATCAATCCTCCAACCTTTACTAACGCATCTTCCATTATTCCTTTCAGATAACGAATTGACCTATCAGCTAATTGTAAGCATATATTGGTAGGTCTTAACTATCCTAGATCTAGTTTCTTATAAGTAAAGTGAGGCATAAGGTTTATACTTGCTCCAAGGTCTACCATACTCTTAACTTCATCGCTATTATTCATTGATACTTGCACAAAAACAACTCCCTGGGTCTTTCAATTTGGGGGTAATTGGTACTGAAGCACCGAAATTGCAACCTCTAAAACCATCACCTTCTCGTTTGGCTCAAACTTCTTTTTTTGGTGCTTAGTTCCTTGGAGAACTTCACATAAGCTAGAATGCTTTTAATCACATCTAACAAAGGCAGAGTAAACTTTGGAAAAATGTTGTATAGATCTTAAAATTACTTAACCTGTTTTGAATCCTTAAGGCAGCTCGGATATAGGATCAGTGGTCTATAAGGATTAGTTGCCTTATACAGTCTTGGTCCTTCATTGCAGTCGGTTGCATGCCCCAGATTTTTACTTTTTGAACGTGACTTGAAAAGTTGTCGTCCCTATTTCTTTCTTCATTTTTCTCACCTTTTTCATTAGTAAGGCTCTCCTCCTCTTGATTACCTACACCAAACATACTAGAAGGGATATCAACATGATTATAAATCACCTTACCACTTCTCATAATAGTAATTGCTTGGGCTTGCTTAGGCTGATTGGGTAACTTTCCTTTCTGATTATTATGCATTTGAGCAGCGAGTAGCCCTACTTGGACCTCAATCCTCTTCATAGATGCTCGAATCTCTTATTGTTCGTTTACTGATTTGAGTTGTGACCTGAATAAATGCATTCAGGCTTTCCTCCAAGGAAGGCTTGCTTGGTGGGTTTTGAAGTGAGGATTGCCCTTAGTAATAATTTGGCCTCTGAAAATTTTGGTATTGTGGTTAGGGTTGTACTGGTAGATTGTTGGTCTTCAATAAAAAATTGAGGTGGTTTCTCCAACCAGGGTTGTAGGTGTTTGAGTACGGATCATTTCGCTTCCTTGGTTGTAAACCATTGAGTGAGGTCACTTGTTCTTCCCCAACTGCAAAAGGCTCACAAGAATACGAACAAACATGAGCTCCATGACCACAAGTTCCATATATACCATATACCTCTTGATTTGGAACGTTTTGGGGTAGTCTTGTAGTTAGCATTTTTACATACCTTGTTAACTCAGCTAACTGCATAGTCAGTTCTTGATTCGAGCTCACTTTATGAACTCCAGCTCTTTTCCCCCTCATACTCTTTTTTTGAGAATTGGCCCCCAACATTTCGAAGATTTCATAGGTTCTTTAGTCATCTTCTCTCCCACAGCTCCCCCTGTTGCATTGTCCACTGTGTATGGACATTTTTGCGTTAATCCATCATAGAAGAACTGATTTTGCATATGAAGTGAAAAATGTTGGTGTGGACAGTATATGAGCAAGAGTTTATAGCATTCCACCACCTCATAGAACGACTCTCCCTCTATCTAAGTAAAGGTTGCTATCTTCGTCCACAACTCAGAAGTCTTTTAATGGGAAATAGAACTTTCCCATTAATTTATTGTACACCTTCTCCTGTGTAGTCAATGAATCGGGTGAAAGGGTCATCAACCATGTTTTGGCCCGATCCTTCAATGTGTATGGGACGCACCTCATCCTGAGTTGATCTTCATTTAGGCCATCCAAAGGGAATGTCTAAAGAGTGGTGTAGAATTCCCGAATAAATTTTAAAGAGTCTTCATTGGGAACCCCATAAAAAGATGGCAACATGTTGTAATGGATGCTCTTCAATTCATAGTTTCTGGTAGCCTCTCCCAAACATATGCACGAAGTGGTAGTACCAATTACTAGTTTCGCGTACACCTTCCTTATTGGCTACCTTTCACCCATCTTTTAATCTTCAAGCTTGAGTTCCTTGAGATTGTCTTCAAAGTCCCTTTGGGGTCCTCTTATCTAATGTACATTATCAATAAAGGGAGCAAGTCCGCCTTCCTGAGACCTCCTTCCTCACATAAAAATAAAAAATAAAAACAACACTGAATTAGTAACAAAACTGCTAAAATAACTCAATGAAATAACATGACAAAAATGTATGCATGAACAGAGAAAACAATCAAAAAAATAATCAAAATTAAATCAAGTGCAAACACTAAACACCCCCTAAGCAATGGCGCCAAAAAATTGTTATGCCTAAAATAAGTTCTAAAAATATCTAGGCTATCCTACTTGCAAGTAAATGAGGTAGTTGTAATTGATTGCCTAGGGTCGTCTCTTATGGAGGTGAAATTAGTCTACTCAAATTAACTTTGAGAAAAAATAAAAACATATACAAGCCCAACATTCTATCCCGATTTGTTAAGTGAAAGATTTAAAGAAAATCACAAAATTAAACTAAGAAGTAAACTAATTTAACTGAAAAAAAAGAATAGATTAATCAAATTAGGAAATTATTAAGAATTAATTTTACTAATTTAATCTCTTATGCATGACTAAAGGGAAATGATTGGGTAGTCGTCTTACTAAAATTAACAGTTGGGTTCTAAGATCAACTTGAATAATAAACTAAGTCTAATTTTCGCATTCAACAGGCTATCGTCCAAATTGATTATGGAAATCCGCCTACTAATTACCACTTATATTAATATATTTCTTTATATTAATATATTTCTAGTTCTTAACATAAGTGACTATAGTTTCTCATTCCATATTAAACTTCTTCTCTTGATCCTTCATTTAATACCAAAATGATGAAAAGTTTGGTCATGCCATTACATCCACTTAGTTCAAAAACTATAGCAAACGTAAGACAATAACACGGTCGCTCAGTCATGCATATTTGACTAAAATATCTACATTAATCCTTAAAAAAAAGAGATCATCCCATCACGAAAATAAGAAGATTCAACATATTCAAATACTTCAATCCCATCTTTATCAGTATAAAAGAAATATTTAAGCAATAAACCAAGTAAATAACTAAAATGAACTTTCAAAACCTAACAGAGTATGAGTCTATCAACTAACAGAGGAGTAAGTTCGATAAAACAATAGAGAAATAATAAACAAAATGAGAAAACAAGAGTTCAGATGAGGGAGTTGCGGTGACCTCCTACCACTCTCAAGCTCTTTATATTGGCTCTCGCTTTCTGTTCCTACTTGGTTCTCACCTAGATGCTCGACTACTCACACTACTCCTACCTGTCTGTTGTTCTTTGTAAGGCCCCAAAATATACCCTAGATGAAATGTTACATATTTATGAAAGTACATATATGATATGAGTTAAAATTGTGCTATCATTTGAAAGTGAAAGGCATGTGACTTGAATTTTGGTATTGATGGACCATAGTTAATGAATTGGAATTAATTGAAGCCATTAGAGAATTGAGGTATTTAAATATACATTTGGACTAGGAAAAATGGTCAAAAGACAAGTTAAGTTGGTATATACAAAATAAGAATGATTAAGCCTATAGGTTAGTGACATTTGGCATAGTTTATGCCTTGACATTTGACATCAGCCATTGTGTGACATTTGGCAACATAATAAAAGGACAAATGGCTTAATTAAAATGTTACAAATGGCAGCTTAAATGGTGGGCAAATGGACTTCATGCTATGGTGTTAAGTGTCATGTGGTGGTAATGACACCTAGCACTAATAAGTGCTGAATCACCTAAGCCATTTGGTGATTCTGCGGCACTCTCTTGACTCTTGCATTTTCTCCACCGAAAACCACTCTCTCTTCCTCTCAACTTCTGGAATTTTGCTAAGGTTTGAATCATCAACACTTAGAAGCTTTGTAAGTTGTTTTATTATAAAGATGGTCTTGTAATTTTATGTGTTATTATCTTGTTGGTGTTAAAAGTTGCAATCTTAGATAAAAGTTGACTACTAGGAAATGTTGTTGTAGCTGGATCTTTGTAGTGATTTGGAGTTGTTCTTTGGAGTTTAAAGAGGAAAGGGAATTCTAAACTTGGCATCATGTTGGAACATGTATTGTTTGATATTTGAAGTGGATAAAGTGTGTATTGAATTAATGAAGAATTAAGGTTAGAAACTTGATACATGCAAGATACTTGTTAGAAGGAGTGGGTCTACTGAACAGGCATCAGTATTATAGCCATATCTTGACCTTTAGACATCCAAATGGGATGATTTTAAATTCATATTAAACTAGAAACATATATATACAACGTTCATAAAGGAATCAAATTTGATTTTTGTCACTAAGGGTTTTGAAATTTGGCTTGAAGTTAAGTTCTAGTTGCTGTCAATGGTTGAGAACAGTCTGTAGTATTTTGGGTATAGCTCTCAAAATAATGATCCAAATTGCATTAACTTTATTTATTTTGAAACTTAATTCATAGAGGAACATTGTTTTAGAAGAACATATTGTCTAAAAATGTCAGTTTCTATGTCAAAATGGCCATACAAAACTGATACAAAAACTTGTCCTGTGAAAACAGTTGTTTGAAGGTTTCGATTCACTTATCTCACAATTGTAGGAAATGGTTAGGAAGATGAAAAAAATGGGATTTTGTGCAATTGATCAACTATATAAGGTTTATTTAATTTATTGGGTACAATAGGACTTAAATGGACTTGTTTAAGGTATGTTTGAACTTAAAGTATTCGATGTAATTGAGTAATAGTTAATTTGATTATGCATTATTAATTGAGATGATAATGTAAAAGATGTATGGTTTAATAATGATGAATACAATGTTGAATTGTTTGGTGTGATCATGAATGAATGAGTTCCAAAGGCTTATATATTATGAATTGGATATGGATGTTTGTGAATTGGGAATTTCTGCAATAATATTGTGATAATTCCAGACCATCAATTATCCAAGGAGTTTGATAATTGGGGTTGAAATTGAAGTGCTTTCTAATTGGGTGTAAATACATAATGTGTGATGACTTAACACTTCTATTGATGCATAATTGCACATATTTGTATTTATAAGGTATGTTATGTAAATGTCAATGAATAAGTTCAATTGGAGCAAAATAGAATAAAGATATATGTTGTACTTCATCTTTTACATAAAATCCTAAAATCTAAAATGTTTTGTTTTAAAACTGTTGAATCCTAGTCGTGGGTAAATAGGTATGCCTAAAAGGATTAGCAGCTGCTTCTGTAATTAGACTTTAAGCTGTCTCCTGTGATAAGACACTTCAGTGTCTTCTGATTCCAGACACTTTTATGTCTTATGTTTCAGAGACTTAAGTATCTTATGTTTTAGATACTAAACATGGTATCTTTCGTTCTGGTCCCGTTGCCCACTTCTATAAAAAAGGATTAATAGGCTAACTTGTTTTGTATTTTATTATTTGCTCAGCTCTGTTATAATCAAGCTCTGTTTTGAAATGACTAAGCTTTATTCTGATATAAACAAATTCTATTTTGATACAGACAAGTTCTATTATGATACTTTAAAATTATGTTTTTGATATTTTTTTTATTCTATTATGATACTAGTGAGTTTTACTTTTTACCCTGAAGCAGATATATTCCACTCTGATATGATTTATAATGTAATCTGATTTGTATATGTAAACATTAAATGACTGTCAAAGACAATTATCATTATGTATCTTGTTTAGTAATTCCCCACTAAGCTATATGCTTAGCATAGTGGTTTTGTCCCGTGTAGGTTCAGATAAAAGGGTATAAAGACTGGGACAAAGACAATTGCAGTGGCCAATGAAGA
Source organism: Erythroxylum guanchezii (assembly GCA_025629825.1). Taxonomy (NCBI): domain Eukaryota; kingdom Viridiplantae; phylum Streptophyta; class Magnoliopsida; order Malpighiales; family Erythroxylaceae; genus Erythroxylum; species Erythroxylum guanchezii. The sequence goes on from JAOTAX010000007.1 coordinate 5,868,729, forward strand.
TTGTGCTTTGTTTGAGTTGATCAGTTTGTTTTGGGTTATTTAAGTTATAAATAATGAAATATGAGACTTGATGTAGTTTTTTCAAAAGTTTGTAAACATTGTATTATAGGGTGGATTTGAACTTAAGCTATGTATTTTGTAAAACTCCATCTCTATGATATGTACTGTTTTGTTAATGATTTGTAATGTGATAACCTGAATTTAGAATAGTTTTGGATTCGAAGCATATTTTGGATAAATTCAGTGTGCTGGTTAAATTCTATTTTAAGTCAAATATAAATGAAATGCTTGGTATGTTTCAGTCCTATATGAGGTGACATATGCATATCCTTTCAAGGGTATATGGGTGTTACATTCTTCTCCTTCACCTCACCCAACTGCTCTCTGCTTTCTCTCCTCTCTTCTCCACCTTATTTCTCTCTATCTATTTTATTTCCCCAAATTTTCCCAAATGAGTCTGTGGGGTGTGTAGTGTGATAAAATGTTAGAATGATAGAATGTGTCACCACCCTCCTATCTTCTTTCTATTTGTAGTCTCATTTTAGGTCTAGGTTTTAAAGCCTTCAACCTGCAGATGTCATGTAATAATTAGAATGAAAAACATGTCATGGGCGTTACTTTGTTTGACACCCCCGTGAGGGCTAATCATGGTGGTGACAAGTTAAGTCACCACCGTGACTAACTATTTTAGTCACCACCTTTCTTTATTTTTTTTCTTTTCATGCAAAATTTACGCAAACTTTCATTTTTCATACAAAATTCACAAAATAATCCAATTAATATTCATGCAATATTCACACCATTTTAACTCAGTTAATCTCTCATTTGGATCAAAACACAAGAATTTATAACCAAAATCAAGATATAAAGGCAAGCAAAGTCAATAATAATTAGACGCAACAGTAGCTGTTGGATATAACATAAACTATATGGAGATAGTTAAGTGGTCAATATAGGATTCATACCCTAATGATAGAGAACTATTATGATTGAATTCTAATAGAGAAAATATTATTTCTATGCTCTGTATCTAATTGGAACATTGTATGATGAAATGATTTGATTGTACAAAAAAACATGCATAGAAATGTTATTCAAAACTACTTTCACATTCATAATATTTGAATGTTCATAATCCATTGTTAGACGTTAATCTTGATCTATATGTATACATTATTTAATCGTATAATTAAAGAAAATTTAAATGAGTTTAATTTATCTAATCCTAAATATAATTTAAGGTTATAATCCCATTACTGATGTGTTTAGGAACTAATACATCATACAAAAAGAATGATTGATTAGAGAAAAACTATTGTACTTAAGTTATACTTGATTATAAAGTTTGAAATTTTTTGGTATTAAATATGTGACATTTAATAAATAAAGACTAATTTGAGATATTAAACTTTATTTGGTCTAATTGGTATTTAACTTGAGTTAATTATAATTATAATTATATTATATTATAAATACATATAAAATTTTATTTCAATTAACTAGAGGATTAAACCATATTATAAATAGGATAAAGCTTTAAAAGAAATAATACTTCTTTTTTTTAAAGATAAATAATTCATTAACAAATAGAGTGTAAAAAGAGTTCAACAAAACACTTACCTTAAGTTTAGTTAAGTTTGATACAACAATATCACCTAGACATGTTTCTAACTTGAACCTATTTAATAATTTAGCCTCAAGCCCCAGACAAGTTTCCTTCTCCTGATACATGTGTTGTTTCCTGTATAAGTTCGAGAAACATCCATCTCTGGTACTTCAATTCTCCATTTTTCCTTCTTTATGTAATGATTTTTAACTAATTGTGTGTAGCAGAAGGGTGTCCAATTCTAGGGCAACAACAATTGTTACTGTGAATTTGCTTGGAGCCATCTTGCACTAACTAGCATCAAAAGACAAAATCTATGAAAGAGCTCACTATTGTGGGAGGTAGACTTTTTGTTGTGTTGAATATCACCTTTGGTGTTATAGGATTACTGAGAGAGTAAATTGCATGTTGACTTATGTAGTAGTTGGCATAAGTTCCATTTTCTGTTATATTTATTTAGGGTTGTTCCTAACGTTTTATAGGCCCTAGGCAAAGTAAAAAAAAAGGACCCCAAGAAATCAACAATATATAAATATGTAAACTTTAAAAGAATATTTTAATTATTAAAGAGGCCATATTAAGCCCCTCATTGTGACACAATTAAAGAATCTAATGGGTTGCATTAATTATTAACATTAAGATTTAGATAACAACTCAAAAAAAAATCAAATGAAAAAAATATGTAAAGAAAAAAAACTAAGAGAATTTGCCTCATTTTGCTCTTTATGAGTGTCAAGAGTGAGTTGGGCCCTATTTTATCTCATTTTACTCTTTATGAGGGTCAAGAATGAGCCTTGTTTTGTCTCATTTTGTTCTCGATGAGAGTCAAGATTGGGCCCGATTTTGTTCTTCATAGGAGTGGGCCTTGCGTAGGTGCCCTTCTTGCCCTTGCCCAGGGCCGACCTTGGATTTATTATTCAGAAGTTAGCATTATAATACTTATATATTCTTTTAATACATTTATGTGGATATTTTTAGATACGAAATAGGTATACAATTATAATAGTTATAATGAACTAATTTTAAAAACGATTCAAAAAATAGTAAAAAAAGAATTAATTTAAACGATGAAGTATAAATTTATGATTAATACTTTTTATATCTATGAATAATTATATTAGAAATTTTAGATAATTTTAACTTTTAAAAAATCAAAAGAGAAAATAGTTTATATTTATTCCAATAGATAAAAACAACAATGATCTAAAAACAACTGACTAAAAGTGGAGTTTGGAAAAGTCTAGTATATGCAACCTTACTCCTAATTAAGGCTAAATGCCCAAATTGGGGCCAAACTTTTTTGTGTTTGATCAATTTAGGACCAAACTTTTTAAGTTGCTTAATAAAGGTCTAAACATTCTCAAGTCTGCTTAATGTTAGGCTATTTTGGACGAAAATTAGGTAGCGTCATACATGCGTTATTATGGGCATGCTAGTTGGTCTTTACAAGTGGCTTACGTGGATTTTCAAAAAAGAAAAAAAATCATTTCAAAACCTAAATTTATTTCTAGTCCTTGGTATATTCACACTCTCTTTGTCTCTCCGAAACTTACCCAAATCTTGTTTAATCTGGTGTCTTACAGGTGAATGATATTTGTAGTATATTATAAGCATGTACTGGATTATGTCAACAAAATACTCTTTGTTTGGTGCCTGAGGAGTCGGAGACACTCTGGTTCAAATTACTAGACTCGAAACTGTAACTCAAATGTGATTTTATTAATTCCATAGTCTTTAATGCTAATGAAATACTTGATAAAGCTATTTATGGCTTCTAACTATGCAACTATTACATCGTTAAGTCAGTGCAAGGATCGATCATCGTTTGCATTTTCTACATTACTGTCATGGAAGTTATTATTCTGTAATCAAACATTGAATGTTCATCAACTCTTT
>JAOTAX010000007.1:5894543-5910118 GCA_025629825.1 Erythroxylum guanchezii
CAAAATTGCCAAATCACTATTTCACGCTCCAAAATCAATTTTCGATACCCATAACCCATAAATCTTAACACAATCATATCCACACCCAATACCAATAGACTCGGAGTATCAATGCACGCATGTACACTTATCGCTAGGATTTACCAGTCTCGTACATGTATCCCTTATGTGATGCATGAGCATGAGATGTGTTGACCCAATTTCCTTGGTTAATGACACCGGTACCAAATGTTCGGGGTTCTAACCCCTTTAATGGGGAACGGGATGTTACATATCCTATGTCTATTGTTTAGGTATTGTGAAAAGATGATTTGAATGCGTTCATTGGATCATTTTATTACAAACCCATTGCTAGAATTTCAATATAATCTGTAATTGTTATGTTGAACTTCATTTGTAGCGACTAATGGTTCATAATCATTAGGGATAACATAACCTAGGTTAAATGACCCCATCGTATGTGATTGTTGTCTTGATTAAATGGTTTTCCTAATTCATAATGCGGCTACCCAATTGAATCTAGAGATCGTATCCTAGGTTATTCGGTGGCTAGATTTAATTAACGATTATATCTTGATTAAACACAACCTAAAGGAAAACTAGGGTTAGTAGAGCTTATCATTAACCCACGATTAATAATTCAGGAGAGGTAAAAGAACAACAAATCAATGAAATATGTTTAATTAAGGTATAGGCCGAGATAGAACCAAATAATTGGATTCCTAACGAATTCACCACTTTCATTATTTTTGCATGTTTTCTTTAAATTGTTTTTGTTAGTTAATTTAGTTTCATTTTATTTTCTTATTTTAAACCAACCACCCAAAACCTAAACATTGATTAATTTCATTTCGAAAGCTAACCAAAGACTCTCTGTTGGATCGACCTAGACTCGTCATTATCATAGTAGTAGGTCTAGTTTATTTTGACGTAGCATAACGGCGCACTGTTGTCACTTTCCCTAGTCAATTTGGACATGATCTTGTTAGAGATGTTACCAGAGAGGAAATAAAGGAGTAATGTTTAATTTATAACCTAACGAAGCCCCTATTCCAAATGGATTCAATTCTAGGTTCTCTTAAAGCATATGTGAACTAATATGTGATATGATTATCAACATAATGAAGGAATTCTTCAGTAATGGAAATCTTTTAACTAAATTGGCATGACTTATATTTGCCTTATTTCCAGAGTTGTTAATCATTTCTCTTTGTATGATTACAAACATATTACACGTTGCCAGGAACTATTACACATTGCCATGTTATTTACAAGGTCATTTCAAAACTTTTGCCAAAGTGGCTTAATAATGTGCTACTAGAGATTATAAGCCTTTGTCAAAGAGCTTACATTTAAGTAATGAGCGTTGTGAATAACATATTCATTGCCGATAAATTGTTCAAGAGCTACCAAAAAAAAAGAAAGAAATTAGGAGTGCCTTAAAGATAAACTTGACTAAGGCTTTGGATTCTCTAAAATGGAACTTCCTACTTAGCTTAACGGATGTTATTGGTTTTCCCATCAAATTTACCAACTAGGTAAGGAAATATATCTCATTTGCCTCATTCACAATTTTAGTGAATGGATAACCTATTAATATCTTTAGAACAACTAGAGAATTGTAGCAGGGAGACCCTTGGTCACCCTATTTAATTGCACTTACTATGGAATTATTCTTTAGACTAATAAGGCTGAACATCTCTAAAGAACCTAGGTTTAAATTTCACTATAAGTGCAATAAACTTGACATCTTTAATCTCTCTTTTACTTTAAATCCTTATCAATTTCTGAGCTTCAACCTATGTAAGAGTTCTTTATATTTATATGCTAGTTCCATTAACAATGCTAAACTTCTAGCTATCTCTTAGAGCCTTAAACAAAGTCCCTTTCAAGTATCTAGATGTCCCTATAACCACAAAGAAGCTCACATTCACATATTGCTCTCCTCTCATAAGCTTATATAAGTTTGAATAACTAGTGCAATAAGCCCTTTTGTATGGAGGAAGGCTTCAACTTATTATCTCTATTTTAAGCAATCTCAACATATATAATTGCTCCTATTTAGCTTTTCCAAAAAGATCATAAAGACTATTGATAAGATGATTAGAAATTCCTATAGAATTGATTAGAGAACAAGAAAAAGGTATCTAAGATGGAATGGTTAGACATATGTTTGCCAAATGAGAATGGCAAATCATTGAAATTCGCAAATTCTTCATATAGGACCTTCTCTTAAGGCCTCAAATAAGGACATGTTGGTTTAAACTAGATTCTATCCTAATCCCTTCCACTTCTTTTATATTATGGCTTGCTTTCATGTTTTGTTCTTAATATGACATAGTTTTGCTCAATACTTTTTAATAATTTGAGCTTTTCTACTAAATTGATGTGACGAGTTGAAGAAAAGAGGTCAAAATTTAGACTCTAATGAGGTGTTTTATTAACTGGAACATTATATTCCTAATATATTCTTGATAGTATGCTTTTTTTTTTGTTTGATTGAAGAAAACATATAGAATATATAATTCAATTATTTACTTATTCCTTGAGTTTGAGAAACAAGTAAACACATCCCTTCTATCTTTATCTATTCCATGAGGATTAAGAATAAAAATAACGGCTTGTTGGACAAAAATATCCTTAAAGAATTTACATAATTAGTTAGCTATAAAAATATAATTTTTAAAAAATATAATTATCGGAGACTAATAGATATTTTAATTTTTTTATTAATTATTTCTATATCATTCTAAATTTATGTTTTTTAAATTAAATAATATATATTTTATTATATTCCTTATCTCTTGTATTCGTAAAGATTCGTCACCCTCTTCTTTATCTATTTTTGCATGAATTAAATATTCTGGAAGAGATTTTTTTTAATAGAGCGGTGAAAAATCTCGAGGATAATTGGATCCTAACAGGGTAACGTTGTGTAGAAATCGGGTCGCTAATACCCGATTCGCAGTTGAACTCCACCACTAGCAGCAGACTACAGACGAGAGAGAGAGAGAATTGAGCCATTCCCGTGGAAGGTGTTTTGTGGACGAAACATGGCAGCGACTGCTAGCTTCAAACTGATACCTATGGCTCATTCAATTTCATCATCTTCTTCTTCATCTCAGCAATCACTTGTTCATAGAGCAGCAGCATTAACCAGAAGAAGAAGAAGAACAAATCGTTCAATCGCCCCTAAATGCTCCGCTTACATTCCTATGCCACCTATCAACCCGAAGGACCCTTTTCTCTCTAAGCTCGCTTCTGTCGCCGCCGCCTCACCGAATAACGTCCTCGACCGCCCCGTCGCTTCTGATTCTCCTCCTTACCTGGACCTCTTTGACGGTCCCCAGCTCATGGCTACTCCTGCTCAGGTATGTTTATCTTCACAAATTCCTTTGCATTTCCGAGTTCCTAATTTTGTTGTTTTTAGTAATTGATTACTTTTTCAAATTAGGTTGAACGCTCGGTGTCCTATAATGAGCACCGACCGAGGAAGCCACCGCCGGACTTGCCTTCGTTGCTTCTCCATGGAAGAATCGTTTATATTGGCATGCCGGTACACAGCTTTGTTTTACTTCTATTAATAGTCGTAGGAAGCACCAAAAGAGAGAAGATCATTCTGTTATGATTCTTGTTGATTTTAGAAATCAACTCGAAACAAAAATATAGCTGTTGGCCAATGGTATGTCACGATAAAGAAAAATAACCAGCCATTACAAGCCATCTGCCCTCTTTAACTACTAGACTTATACATACTAAGGACAACATTTTATTTAAAACAAAACCAAAATGAATCATTCATCATTTTTTGAACATAATAGCTATAACAATCCTCGTTCCTTCGAAGAACCTTGTCTATAAGGTTTAAGAAAGGAAATCGCTTCTATAGTTCAAATATAAATTCCCAAGTGGCTTGCTTTATTGATGTGTCGGAACATTTCACCAGAACTCTGGTTTGTTTTGTCTTTTTCACCGCTCTCCTCTCAAGTATGGCTATAAGGGTCGCTTTTTCAGTAATCAAATTTGCTAGTAAAGCCAAGAAGAATGAAGTGGCTATTGGAATGTGCTTTTTTAGTTGCAATACATGAAACACATTATTTGCTTTGAGTGCTTGGAGGAGATTATAATTTGTATGTCACTGGACCAATTATGTGTAGCACTTTAAAAGGACCATAAAATTGAGGGGCTAATTTTTAATTACTTCACATGGTTGTTCTTCCTTGTTTGTATGGCTATAGCTTCACAAATGTTTGATCTCCAATATGAAATTCCTTGTCAACCGTTCTCATATTTACCTGTTGTTGCATTTTTGTTTGAGCTTGTTTTAGATGGAATTAGATAACATGGATAGTTGCCTCTCTTTCTTATAATGCTTTATCCACACAACTAGCTTGAAATCCCCAGTGAGGTAAGACATATGTACTAATGGAGGATAACCATAAAGGGCTTTAAAGGGGTACATGTTAATGGTTGAATGGTACGCAGTAACACCATTCAGCTAATGAGAACTACCGTGACCACTTGTTGGGAAACTCTCCTATTATGCATCTCAGATATGTTTCTAATGATTTGTTAAGTACTTTAACTTGGTTTGTCAATCTGGGGATGGTATGCAATAGACAACTGAAGTCCCGCTCCTTGCAAGTAGTAGAACTCTTGCCAAAATGTATTTAGAAATACGGGATCTCTGTCACTAGTAATTGTTTCATGCTTTCCATGCAGTTTAAATACATTAGAAATGAAGGCATTAGCTACAATTTTTGCGGTGCAAGGATGTTTGAGGCTTAAGAAGGGAGCATATATGCAAAATCTGTCTATGACTACTAGAATTACTTAATGATGGTTTTATGTTGGCAAGCTCTCAACAAAATCAATATTAATATTAGTCCAACATTGTCTAGGAATTGAAACAGGTTGCAACAAACCTGTTTGAGGAGACGTCTCATTCTTGTTGTGTTGACAAATTGGGCACTTCCTTACAAAATTTCTAACATCGATTTCAATGTCTTTCCATTAAAAGCCGAATGAAGCTTCTTATATATATCTAAGAACCCAAAATGACCTCCATCAAATTTTTCATAATATAGAGATATAGACCATAATTGAATGGAAAAGGCCACCACCACCTTATCTTTCCACCTAAGGATGCCCTCTTGTTGCTGATACAAATTGGACAATAGGTTCCTAGATATAGCTTAGTTATTATGTATTGAATTGAAAGATCCCTCACCTAATTGTTTTTAATTTCTTCTAACATCTGAATTTTCACTTGGGATAGCACCAAAGCATAAAGCTCAATATTGGTGACCTTAGAGAGTGCATTAGTAGCATCATTTCCCTTACATTTTGCATTTGATCTTAAAATCATAAAGTAGTAGCTTAAAGCCAATTTTGTTGGCATGGAGTGTTCATCCTTCATTCCAACCTAATCTTCAAACTCTTATGATCTATACTGATTATGAATGACCTTTCATTCAGGTAATGATGCCAATATTTAACAGTCATCACTACTAGTCAATGATTTCGCTTCTATACCAAAATGTTTGATAAATCTTCTCTAATAACCAGCTAAACCCAAGAACCTAAGCTCTATCACATTATTAGGAATAGGCCCCTTGGAAACTGAATCCAACTTCCTAAGATCAGAATATGCAAGATGCATTCTTAGGAAAGAAATATATAAGAAGATGATCTTGATTAGGAAGTAATTGCAGTGGTTATCTTATTTAGTCATCTTGTTTGGGAGGTTTATTATTTTCATAAGTTTATTTTTAGTAAGAGAATAAGTTAGCAAATCTATATTCTATTTTACTTCTTAAACGCTCTATGTGTTGAGTCTATTTAAAGGAGAGCTTTAGCAAGGGAAAAGAAGGTTTTCTTGTGAGTCATTCTGTGACTAGATCCTACTTAAAAGCACATATCAGATCAACAGCAACTCTTGAGACAAAAATGATGTCCCAAATATTCTATTCAAGATGCCACAAAGATATGTTGCACTGTTTAGCTAGAAATTGATTATGAGCCAAGATCTCCAAGGTTAACTCAAATGCCTCAAATGATCCTTAAAGATTCTACTGTATACCAGTATGTCATTGAAGAATGCTAATAATATGAACCTTCTTAAATGAGCTCTAGACAATTCATCCATCAAACTCCGGAAAGTTGATGATGCATTGGTGAGCCCAAATGACATCACTAAGAAATCAATACTATCCATGATGATTTCTAAGAGCAGTTTTAAGATTGTGGGGTGGGTACATTTAGGTTTGATAAAAGCCTGATCTCAATTCTAATTTTGAAAATCAAGTAGCCCCATATAGCTCATCCAGAAGTTCTTCACGTGCAAGAATTGGAAATTTATCTTTAATGGTGTTTTTGTTGAGCTTTCTATAGTCAATGTAAAGTCTTCGCGAGTATCCTTTTTCTTAATTAACACCACAGGAGATGAGAAGTTTAGGTATTAGGTATGACTTAGGAATTTGAAGTTTGTTGGAACACCTGTCACACAAGCACATTATTCCTTCATGCTACTGGTCTGATGCAAGTCTTTGAAATCTCCTACTGGATCATCAAAAGCTTCCTTTTCAAATCTTCGAGCGATAGCTGCTATATATTCACTCCAAGCAAGATCTTCCATAGATAATTGCTGCCTCAAAAACAATTGATGCCTCTCGGAAGCTACTGCCTCCATGTGAATAATCGCAATCCTTACCTTCGTCTTTGACGGTATTCTATCTACCATGAAAAATTGCTCTGCTCTAAATATTTGGTTATGAACATTAGAGCCATGGAAAGATGGCATCCAGCTTGTTGAATGAGTTCGGCTATATATTAGGTGAGATTCCACGTTAGTGCCATGTGGTCCTATATGATGGCTCCGCTGTTTCTATATTAGCACTAGGAGACTGAGATTGTGACTAAGGTTTGTGGATGAGCACATATTGTTGGAACATTTCCATTAGCTCAGATATTTCCTAGCCTTGCTTCATTTGAGTCTCTGAAGCTTCATTTGTGCACCCAACATTTGTTTCTGCATCTCCCTAATGTGGTTATGCAATGATTCCTCCATTTTCCAAACATCCTGTCCACGAGATTTGTCCATCATTGATGTTGTAATTGGAAGCTAATCAAGTGGGTTTGGACACAAGCAGTATAATCACTGCTTTGATATCAATTCTTACGTGATTTCTGAGTAAAAGGTTCGAGAAAAGAGAGAATATAGAAAGAAAGAAGAGAGAAGATAAAATATGTTAGGATTCTTGCTGGTTTTGTAAAACATCCCGAACCAAACATGTAACCATTGGCCAATAGTATATAACAGTAAAAAGAAATAACCTGCCATTATAAGCCATCTGTCGTCTTTAACTACCAACCCTATATATGCTAACGGCAGCAGTTTATTGAAAACAAAACTAAAACGAATCATTTATCATTTCTGAGCATAATAGCCATATCATACTTACTTTCTTAGACATTGTAGGGCTTGATTTTTTAAGGATTTGAACCCTAAATATTGTGCCTTTTCAGTTGGTCAATGTGTTAAATGTGCATTAATACTTGTTTGATGCAGTTGGTGCCTGCTGTTACAGAGCTTGTTGTTGCGGAGTTGATGTACTTGCAGTGGATGGATCCTAAAGAACCTATTTTCATGTATATAAATTCTACAGGAACAACACGTGATGATGGTGAAACGGTAACCTTTTAGTTGCTTGTTATTCTGTACAATAATTTCTTTTGAAATATATGATGTATTTCTTTCTTCATTATCAGAATACACGTTTACTGGATGTTGCATCATCTATATAGCTGTATGACATTTTCAAAATCATTGTATAATAAGATATAATTTTGTTGATCGACTTTGTCTAGGAATGGATATGAATCTCCTTTTATAAAATTTAATTAAAAGTTTGCTTCAGTGTATTTGTACTGAAGCACTCTAGAGGCTGTTGAATTGACATTAAGTTTTGAATCTTATTAACATATTGCTGGATAGAGTGCCATACTAAAATAAAATTTCAACTATAGTTTCTACTTGCTAGTGTCAATGTCCTTATGGTTGATCTCAGCTGTAGATGTTGGATGTAGCTTATGCTAAGAATTAATCAGTTATCTAATTCCTTATGGTTGATCTCAGCTATAGTTGGTATCTGATTTAGCCTTCATAGAAGGGAGGAGGTTGTATAGAAGTGGAGGCCTCCAACTGTCTGTCTGCCTGTTGCATGCTGATATTTATATCAGGAAATTGGCATCTGCATCTAAGAAAGCAAAAAGATATTTTTGCAAATCTAACTTACTTTATGCAAAGACATTAGGGATAATTTGTCAGAACCAAGAAAGCACTCTGGTATACGTTTAACAGACGGCAACCTTGTGCTTGGTCTTCAACACGGAGGCCCAAGTGAGGACTGAATAAAATACCACTCACCCTCAGTATTCTCACAGTTCATGCAATCTAAAGGATAGCGGTAGTGTAATGAGTTGATAGTAAGTTGTCATTAGTGGCTTGCCTTTCTTCCAAGCTGACTTGTTATGTCAAGCCCATAGGCTGATGATTGTAGGACATCTTGTCCTCTGAGAAGGCTTGTAGGCCAATATTTATGGAATCCCGAGTGTAGGATTGTTTCAGTTAAATTTATTCATTCAATGGTGGACATCCTATATAAATGCTGAAGATTTGAGGATTCACAAGTTGGGATTAAGGAACAGTTTCATATATCTTGAAACTCATGACAAGATTTCATGTCTCCACAGTAACATGGTTATTCGTTTCTTTTCTTGTCTGCTTTTATGGTTCATTCATATCCTAATTCTTCAACTTATTGTTTCCTTATTCCTCATGTCAGCTGTTTTTGATTTTCGCCATATAGGTTGGAATGGAAACAGAAGGTTTTGCCATTTATGACTCCATGATGCAAATGCAGAATGAGGTAAAGACCTTTTCTAGAAATGTGTTGTCTACATTTCGTGGTGGCAATATTGTCAGTATGAATATTTTTTGACTTGATATTAGTCATATAATTTGGCTGGTTATGAACTTAGAGACCAGTTTGTGGTAATGTATCATGTATCTGCTGTACGATTTGTATGTTGAGCAACAAACATAGATAGTCATTAGGTAAATGCCACTGGAATTTTATAATCTAGTTCATTATAGGAAAAGGAGATACTTGCAGTTTTCCAGTTAATATCATTCCAATCTTTACATATGGTGATAACTCCTTATACAATTATGTTACTCATGCAGATTCATACGGTTGCTGTTGGAGCTGCTATTGGCCAAGCTTGTTTACTACTTGCTGCAGGGACAAAGGGTAAACGGTTCATGATGCCACATGCTAAAGGTATGATAAATTTGTCTTGCCAGCAAGCATTGGAGTTCCATATGTCCTTCCAAGCTTTATCCAATTTTTCATATTTCAGCAATGCTCCAACAGCCTCGTGTCCCATCATCAGGCTTAATGCCAGCCAGTGATGTTCTTATCCGTGCAAAGGAGGTTAGTTGAATTATTTCACTAGTGTAATGGAAACCGTCAATGTCCATTGGCATTTGGGTACTGTTTTCGTGTTGCTCCAGTTTCACCCAATAGCAGTTTCTGATTTCCCGTTGATTTGTGCCTTTGCTTTTACTTATCTTGCCCTAAAAGTGTAAGATGGCATAAGATAACAATTCTGGTCCTTAATACTTGTTCATTTATTGTGTTGCCTTCTTTCTTCCTGAAGCCTGATTTGAGGACCTTGCAAGACTAGACCTTTTTCTATCTTTACTGCTCTCATTGATTATGCAGGCCATCTCAAATAGGGACACTCTTATAGAACTGTTGGCCAAGCACACTGAAAATGTGAGTATAATTCCTCAATAATGCGCAATGTTTTGTGGTATTGTTTGAGAACTGATCAAATAACTTAATGATTCATCAGTCAGTAGAGACTGTGGCTAATATAATGAAAAGGCCGTTTTATATGGATGCTAGAAGAGCTAAAGAATTTGGGGTCATTGACAATGTAAGTTCTTTATCTTAAATGCTTGTACAGGTTACCGTGGATAATGGTCTGATTTTATTTGGTGTCTAAACTGGTGGAAGTTTTCGTACTTACAGACTAGTCTTGATCTTTTAATACTGTGTCCAGATTCTTTGGCGAGGTCAGGAAAAGATAATGGCAGAGGTTGCTTCACCAGAGGAATGGGACAAAATAGCTGGCATTAAAGTTGTAGAGCCATTCTAGTATTGCACATTCTTCATTTGCCTTTTAGCTCTTTACTGGGGAAGGATGGTGCGTTGGAAGCGCGTGGGTGAGGAAAACGAAACCGTCTTCCCATCTTGCTTGTATTTCTTTTGACCCTTTACTAAATGGATTGGTTACCTCCAATAAATGTAGTATTTGGTCAGAGTTATGGAAGCTTTCAAATTTAATTATAATTTGTAACTTTTTGTAATAGTTTTTAAGAGATTAAAATTTAGCTTTTTAATTTCAATTAACAAAACAAAGAGGAATATTATGATTTTATATAACTGTAAAGAATAATTTTCATAATATAAACATTTAGTTTGAAACATATTAAAATAATCATAATAATCTTCAAATTTTTCTAATTTAATTGGTTCAAACTCAATATTTTAACCAAAATTTAGCATTAATTGATTGAGTATGATACCATTCTATACAATATTTTAAAAATTGAATTGTGAGTCAAACCAATTTAAGGAAATACTTAAGATTTAATGGTTACATTAAACTGGTATGTGATAATGGAAAAGTAAAAGTAAAAATAAAATATTGCAAATATTTATTATGACATATTGAACTAACTAAAGTTTAAATGTCACTTTTTAAAACACTCTAAAATTATCTTAAACAAAATTATTTATCTATACTAAATTACTAATTAATAATTTTTTAGTATTCTTTTTTAAATATACTTCTATAAAATTTAAATAAATTTCTATTTTGTTTTGATCAACAAATAATAATATTCTTAACGTCTTAAAATAATTAAAAATTATATTTTTTAATTTTACTATTTATTTTAAATATAATATAAAATATACGATAATAAATTCTAATTAGTCATAAATAGTAATTATAATTTATTAAGTCTACTTTCAAAACCAATGTACAACTAGACCTCACTTTTATGAGACACTAAAAAAGACAGCGCTAACAAATAAAAACCCATCTTCTTTCATGTCTTTCCGGTCATTGCTTGTCCTAATGCTTCATGTTCCATTTAAAGTATTAAAGAAAAATGAGTTTTTATGTGAAACACTGAAAACACACAGATAGCTTTTTGGGTGTTTTTGTTTATTCTGCAATGGCTATTTGTTTGTTCTGCCATGCCTCTTCTCTCCTTTGGACCTTCAGTGTTTTGTTTGTTCTGCCATCTATGGGAAATTTTGAAAGGCTCATCACTAATCATAAGTGGTTCTCTTCTTCCCTCTGGTGTTTTGTATGTTCCCTACCTTGTCCTCTTTGGATTTTGCAATTTCTCTTGGTACGTTGTGAAGGAACCTTGTTATATCCTTGTTATTGGACTGGTAGAGGGATCACTGGTTCTTCACTCTATTCATAAAGCAAATCCAAAAGTGACCAGTTAGAGGAAACTTGCTCAAGCTTCCGGAAGGAAGATGGCTTGTGTCTATCGGTGACCCATCGTAAAGAAGAACATAATTTACTATTCAAAAAAACCGGTCAGTTAAACAATAAAAATTGAACCGAAAATGAAGCTAGTTCAAGCTTAATTCGGTTGAATCAACCGATTCGGTCTAGTTTTAAAATCACTGATTTTATATCAATTAAATGATAGAAGTAAGTTTAGCGAACAAAATTATACTCTAAATTAAATAATTGAAATAGTTATAATTATTCATCTTAGTTTTTTATATAAGTCAAATATGTAAATTCATAAATAATCTATTTGTTGGTTGTACTGATCCTTTATGATAATTACGGATTACCAAATTCATAAATAGTTATAGAATAATCAATATTATATAAATTTGTTAGGTGAATTAATATTAATTATTCATGAAATATAAGAATATATAACAAGAAATAGTTGAATTTAAATATGAATATAAGTTTAGAATAAAACCTCACAATATTACAACTAGAGTTTTGAATTCCCTTAAATCAGAAGATTTGGATTAGCTACACATGACTTTATTTTTAATATCAAAACTAGAAGAAAGATAAAAGATTAAAATAAAACTAAGAAGAAATGAAAATGAGAGTGTTGAAAAAAGTGAAAGATGTGTTCTCTCTCTCTTTCTCTCTCCCCTACTCTAAACCTAATCTCGTTTTGTTAAGATCCTTTCTAAAACAAATAGGGAAAGAAAGAAGTTTATCAATTCATTTCCAACTCTTTAAGCGAACATGACATTAGGCATGATCTCATTTTATTCACTGCAATAATTTGTCCACTTTTTTCAAAATTTGTAATTTTAACCGATAATGTTTCAATTTGATGCAATCTCCACTTTTCATCTCTTTAAAAAAAACATTAATGTTCCTATTTAAGCACCAAAATATGTTTTAAAAAACGAAAGATATAATTCCAATTAACATAATAAAATAACATCTTATCAAAGTCTCCTACACTGGACTCATGCTTGTCCCCAAGAATACATCAGTTTAATACACCAATCATCTTTATAACAACCTCTCATCTTCTTTTATATTATCCAAAAATATCCAAAAGCTAATTCACATTAAAGTTTTAGGATGAAATAACAATCAAGAGAAAAAGCACTCATAGGACGCGTCGTTAGAATTAAAACATAACATCTCATCAATTCCATCAAAATCAAATAAACCAAGACTTAACGCCCTCTTATGGATTTCACTCAATACACTTAAAGTGTTTATAGTTTATTAAGCTCTCAAATCAAAGTATAATGAGTTATTTCTATAAACTTAGTTTATTAAGCTCTCAAATTAAAGTATAACGAGTTATTTCTATAAGCTTCCTTAAGAATTATATCTCCACAACTTTAAAAAAATGACCTTAATGCATAAATCAAAGAGACTTGAAAAAAGTTGTAACATGAAAAGGTATGACAAAATGAATTTTTTAGGTTAAATAAATTGAAGGAAATCATTCAAACTTATTCACACAAGTTTTAACTTAAATTAATCTAAAACTCACTTTATTCAAATAACACCATTTTCAATCACCTCTTTTTTTCTTTTTAAAACCTTTTTTTGTTTCTTTGACAAGAACATCAAAGAGGAGTTTTTTGTTATACGTCTCCCCAATTCTATAAAAAATGAAAAGTCCAAATAATGCAACTTGAATTAACTAATTTACTCTTCATGGAAATGGTTGAAATCTATACTGATAAGCATTAAACAATTCCTTCAATTTAGGGGGCTCAAAATCATTAAAGACATAAAAAAAAAAGGTAAAAGTGGCTTGTAATGAAGTTATTATCCAAAAAAAAAAGCAAGGTAAAGCTCAAATTATTTTTTTAGGGATAAAAAGTAAGGTAGACTTGTTTAGGTCAAAAATGATTATCCTAAGTGCCCTTGTCATGTTTATACACAAATTCATTAAAAATATGGTCTCAACATGAATTCAAAAGCATGATCTAGGATAATCAAGCTATGTTTGATAACACACAACAAAAAGATATTGATGAGCACAAATATGATGAATGCTCTTAGGCTCAACGCTCATATTGGTATCTATATCAAGAATAATCATCGATAAAGGTAATGAAGTATACGAAACTACCTTTGGCATGTATGGACATCGGACCACATACACTAGTATGTATTAGGTCCAAAAGTCATCAAATGCCTTCTTCTGCTTCAAAGACTCCAGATAGGCCTTACAGTTTCTCTTCTAGTGGCCATCCTTGCCAAAGTAGAAGCAAGTTTCCTTCGAGGTAATCTTCTTTACTTTCTTGACACCTCTCTTAGGCCTTGTGGACTTCTTCTTCTTCTTTTGGATCTTTTTCTTCGAACCAAAAGAGTCCACTAGCATCACAACCTTGTCCATGTAGACAGATGGCTCAACTTCCTTGAACATGTTGACCAGCTTAGGAATTGTTCTGGATATATTGTTCATCCGATAGTTAAGCACAAATTATGAATAACTATCGATTAAACTTGTCATAATTAAGTCAATACTTAATTCATGATCTAAAACAAAACAAGAGGACAATTGCTCTATGTAGCCATTCATCTTCATTGCGTACTACACTGGTGATGTCCCCTCAACCATATTGGAGTGGAAGAGCAATCACGAGATCTTGAACCTTTCGAACCTTGGTTGCTCATCAAAGAGCTCCCTAAGATGATAGACTATGGTATGAGCATCCATAGCCTTGTACTACTTTTACAGCTTTGGTGACATAGTGGCTAGCATAATACAACTAGCGATTTCACTATCATCGAGAAGCTTCTTATATGCCCTTTGATCATCATTAGAGGCATCAACAGTAGGGGAATCAAGAAGTGGTTCTTTCAAGGCATAACCAAGCTTCTCGGACTTGAGAACTATTCTCAAGTTCCTGAGTCAGTCAAGGAAGTTTGGTCCAGTTAACTTGTTAGCTTCCATCAATGATCTTAGATTCACAATAGTACTCATGGTGTTGACTCGGGCAATGGAAACTTTTTGTCAAAGGGAGCAAAATTAAAATGTACTTAGATGTATGTCTATAAGGACTTTAATAACACACGTTATGGCTACCACTATTTTTCACGAATTCATAACCCTCAATATAAATCCGAGAGAACTTGTAGAGAAATTCTCCTAGTGGGTTGATATCCAGTATCCCTGAGAATGACCTTGGATTTGCCCAATAAGCCACCTTAGTTCAACTGGTAGGTATCGATCGTACTAATTGCATCTCCAATGTAACTATCAAATCTAATACTATCAACTATTGATGTGTGCATACTCATTGGGCTATTAACTTTTAACACGTGTACATCTAATGTACACTATCCAACTTCACCTCTGTCCACATTGATCTTGGATTTACCCAACAAACTAACGCTTCTGGTTAAAATTGACCTATTAATACGAAAATCCTATTTTTATAGTTCGAACATATCCGTGTAAAGTGGGCTTAGGTTTGCCCAACAATCCTAACTTTAAAAGAACTTTGGTTCTCACCATATTAAAGGAATGCGTTAGTTTTAATATTCTAAGTGAGGGGTTTGACTAAGGTCTCATCTAACTTACATGTTCTTATACATATAACTCATATATATATACATATATATATATATATCTATATATACACATACATATATGTCTATATATACACATATATATGTGTATATATACATACATATATATATGTATATACACATATATATACATACATATATATACATATATAGATACATATATATATGTGTATATATATATATACACTTATATATACATATATATATATACACATATATATATATACATACATACATACATATAGTTACTATAATTACATGGCATGATATGTACTACCCAATCAAATTGGACCTAAACCCATAACCATCCATCATGCAAGCCCACACATTCTCCTAACCATGCATTCTCTAATGCATATATGTAAACACATCAT
>JAOTAX010000007.1:5935970-5952367 GCA_025629825.1 Erythroxylum guanchezii
ATATATGTACGTATATATAAACATAATTTTAACATTTTATTTATTAATTAGATATATAAAATATTAATTGGACTTAAATTTAAAAAGGTAATTATTACACTTATAGTTGAGAAAGAATTCTATACTATATTGAAGTCTATCATCTAATAAATTGCGACATATCACATTTGCAATTGACAAGACTTACTGCTAAATTTTGTGGATAGGCAACAAGGGGTTTGCCGTTTGCGTGTAGTATTGGGGTTTTTGATGGTGTATATCTTAGGCATATCAATTGAAGGCAAGAGTTAGTCTCTTGGGTGTGGCGTCAACTGCGCTTTTCTTTGAAAAATAGCAGAAGTCTTTTTTTATATATATATATAGTTTTCAAGCTTATGATGATACACGGTTGATTAATTTTTGGTTGAAATATGTGTGTTTTGTGCCATGTAGAGTGATTGGAAATTCTTGGTGTTGGAAGCTTGCATGTGAAATACTTGGTAGTAAGAGTTGCAGGCTGTTAATTAATCGTGTGAGAGTGAAGCCTTGATATTCACAAATTGGTATTGAGTTATTAAAGTAACTCATAGTTGGACAACTTTTGAGTATTACGTGTGGTTTTTTTGGCTTGGGAGTTTATCGGTTTTGCATTGATTTATCTAGGAGCTATTCATGCTGAACATTCATCTCCTTGAATGTTTCACAATTGAGCTTTTGAGGATTGAGTGTCTTCCGTTGTGAGTTACTTGTTGACTGAGCAGTTATGACCTGATTTTGAAGTTGGTGTGGATCAGCTTAATAGGTGGATAATTATTCAAATATATTTGAAGAAGCTGAACCTATGGGAAATCTTTTTATTTGAAGTGTATTGTTATTTTTTTCTTAGTTGATTGATCACTTGAGTTATTTTAATTAATTGTCTTTCATTAAAAGTAGTAGAGAAAATTCTTTGTTAAAGTTAACACGAGTCGGTCTTGTTATCAGGTGTGAAAATCTTTCAAGAGAAAGTGAAGTTGAGACATAATTTCAAAGATTAAGTAATTTCGGTTTAAAAAGGTCTTGTGTAAATTTATTGTACTTTTATGAAAGTGATTAGATTGGATGAGAGTCCCGCAAACATAAAAAGATGTGTCGAATTGCATTACTAAATTTAGGTATTGATCTGTTTAATTTTGTATTTATTTTTCTGTTTTCGTATGGTATAGAAAAATTAACAGTTGCTGATACAATTACTTTATATATAATAATCGACCGATATAGATACAATTAACTGCAACAGAATTTTACAAATAACTACGATCAAATTGAAATTTTTGCGGTTTTTTTCAGTTTGAATAAAAAATAAAAAAAAAAACAATTAGACAGTTTTTATATGTATCTTTATTAATTAGCGAAAAATGAATTTAAGTTCCTAATGTGGTTGCGGATCATCCCTTTCAAATTTCAATAACATTCACGATGCAATGAGCGTTCATCTTCATTTAATCATGATTCATGATCATCGTTCGTTCTTTCAACTTAGTGAAACCTAGGCATCACATAAAACTCAATAATATTTTAATTAATATGGCAACGGAAACTTCTCGAAGAAGACGTCATTATCAAGACATTGGGATTAGATTATTTGGAGCTATCTGCAATGACATAAAAGACAAAACATGAAGTGAATGCCGGTTAGGCACTAACATTAAAATAACCCAAAAATATCGGACGCAATCAAGGAGAATAGAATTCACGAGTGAAAGTTACCTACCGTCACTCTTTTTTGTTTTCAAAGACTGGGTGACTACGTGTTGATTGCTGCGAGTGTACAGGTGGCGGGAGAGAGTGTGGTGGGTCCAGTGAGAGGGACCATGGGCCATGATTGTTGTTGAGGCCTATCAAAAGAAAGTGGTCGGCGGACGATGATGGCAACCTTCGCCTATGATCTCATCACACGTATGCCTCATCTCTGACTTGGACTCCATTCTCTTTAAAGTTAAACCATGGGAAACTACCAAAGCTGTCAAATTAGTTGCATTATTACTAAAATACAACGCGTAGAATGGGATTTGATTACGTTATAAGTTCTTGTCGTAAGCCTTAATTTAAGGGGGCTGTGCCATGTAAGGCCTAAGACATTAAAAGTCGCATGTTTTCAGTTGCTCTCCTCCGACATCATTAAAATTTTAGGAAGATTGGGTTTCTCATGTCAAAATGTTTTCGATGTCAATTTCAATTTCCTTAATAACATTGCCAGAGGAAAAGTAGTTCTTAAAGATTAATAATCACCTGTAATTTAGCTTGATGCTTGCAAAAGTAAAAGTAGTTTAAACTTGTTATAATTTAAATTATGGTATATAAAATATCATATCTTTTAGTATATCTATTTTCTTTAATTTAGCTTGATGTTTACGAAGAAGTAAAAGTATTTTTAATTTGTTATAATTAGAATTATGATAAGTATATGATATACCTTTTTGGTATATCAAAATTTATAATTGTAAGACTTTATAACTCAAATGAAATATTAGGGTTGAAAATGATATTTGTTAATTATGTTATTTATCTATTAAAATTTTAATTTTATTGTTCAATAAGGAAATGTACAATTTGAAAAAAATACTTTTTACTATTATCCTTCCGCTTTTGTAGTATTTCGAAGGCCCATAATGATAACTTTAGCAATTCTTTCGTTTTTAAGAATAGAATCAACCATTGAGCCGAAAAGGTTAAATGCCATTAGATTTCTTGAACTTCCTTTTTCGACCATTCGTTCAATTAATTTGTCTTTAAATGAAAAATTAAACCTGAGCTCTACAATCTTGACTTAAACCTCTTTATCTAATACTACGGTGACCTCTTTAAATCCTTCATATAATCACCATCATCACTTACACCCTTGATGGCTTCATATATTATCCTGCCAAGACATAGCATTATTACTCTTTAGTTTCAACTCCATTTGTTGTAAATCTATTTGTTCCTGTAGAAAATGCTCTCCAATTCCTTCACGTCCTATTAAGAAGTTGTTCTTAAACGGTTCTCATTTAAGGTGTCTGAAGAAAACTTAGAGTTAGGTAATTGAATACTACTCATCACAAAAAAAGCTAAAAATTTTTCTTAATATGTTAGATGGTACCTCTTGTAGAAGTCCTCAAAGCAAATGCCCTAAGATGGAACACCTCTTTACTTGTTATTTAATTGACAAAATGCTCTCATTCCCCAAGTTCATGCATACCCGAAGCCTTGAGAAACATTGATCAATAAGGTTTCTTATATTTGAATTTGGAAGTGAACATGCAGAAAATCAATGAAATAGGTCATTGGCATGTATATGGGAAACCTCTTGTGATTAAAAAAATAGAAGCCTAGGATGACACTTTGTAAAAATAGCATGAAAAGCATACCAATTTGGATTAACTTTCATAATGTTATGCTTATCAAATTGATCTATCCTGCTACCTGCATTAGAATACCAATTTACTTGGATGGATATATAATTGGGTTAAGAATAATATGTATGCTAGAATTTGTTTAAATTATATATAACAAAAAATTACCTAAAATTTTAAAATTTTAAAAAGGTAGATGAGGATGGAGGGGTAGTGAAGACAAAAAATTGTGATCTCCTATCAATAAAAAGCTTCTATTTAGCAACGAACAAAAATTTGAAAACCTATAGGAAAAAAATTCACAATAGGAGAAAGTTTTGAAATATTGAGCTTAACTAATAACGATTGCCATATAAACTCAATGAATAAAAACAATCTCCTCTTTCGACTAGGAAGATCAATATTGAATCAAAAGAAACAACCTCAAATGCACTAAGAGATCCGCAAGATAACTCTGGTTCAGCAGGAGAGAAAAGTCACGAACATTGGTAACTATAGATGGTGGCGTAAAACTAGATCATCATAAAGATCAAATATAATAGGTACTATTTTTGATTGATATAGAGAATAATTCCTCAAATCAGAGCTCTAAGGAAGCACTAAAGTATACCTCCAACATAAGTTAGAAAGCTAAGCATAATAAGGTTAGTTATTCAAACCATTATGGAAAGATGCAGAGGAAGAGGCATTTGAAATAGTAATAGTGGTATGAACTAAAACAAAGTTAGGAGAAAAAGCAAAGAAGAAAGGGCATCATACCTTAACTTGATCTCTATGATTATAGCATAGAAATGTAGGAGGTATGAACTACTAAAAAAAGTAGAAAATTCATGATTATCTACTGTTAAGTGTTAACCATTGATTTAAAGAAGGCATAAGAAAGGGTCTCTAAAGAAATCATATAGAGGGGTTTAAAAGTTAAGAGAGTTCTTATGAACTATGTATATGTTATAAGGGATATGTATAAACATATAAAGACTAGAACAAGGACGATAGAAGGAAATACAAAGCTTTTTTCTATAGATGTTAAGCTACATCAAGGCTCCTCATTGAGCTCTATTTTTGTTTATAGTGATGATGGATGAGCTCTCCAAGAATATCCAAGAGAATGTGTCTTGGTGTATATTGTTTGTTGATGACATTGCTTTAGTAGATGAGACAAAAGAGGATATCAATGTCCAGCTAGAACTTTGGAGGGATACGTTAGGGTCAAAGGGCTTTAAATTGAGTAGGACTAAGACTAAGTACCTATAGTTTAACTTTTTCAGCTATAGGGTAACTTCTGATGTGAAGGTAAAGATTGGTTCTCAGAAGTTATACTACAAAAAGAGTGTTTTTAACTATCTAGGATCTATTATTCAAAGTAATGGAGAGATCAATGAAGATATAGTTCACCTTATTAAATTGAGGTGGCTTAAATGGAAAAGTGCATCGAGAGTTTTATGTGAAAGAAGATACCACCCAAGCTCAAAGATAAATTCTATCGTTCAGCAATTAGGTCATAGGGCAAAGTGTTGGTCCATCAAATAGGTGCATAGTCATAAGTAAATAGTGGCATAGATAAAGATGCTCCATTGGATAGTCAACCTTACTAGAAGAGATAAGGTCATAATTGTAATGGTAAGAGACAAATTAAAGATGACTAATACTAATGAAAAATTAAGAGAGACAAGACTTAGGAAGTTTAGACATGTTAAGAGGAAACATCCTAAAGCTCCAACAAAAATGCAAGAAGATTGTACTTAAAGACTGTAACAGAAAAAAGGAAAGTCTAAGAAGAACTAGGGATAGGTTATCAATAATGATATGACTCTGCTGGAACTTTCCGAGGACATGACCCCTTAATAGAAAACTTTGACGTACTATGATAAGGACAAAGCTTATCACATAGAGAGATCCTTCTCTTTCTTATAGGTCTTTTAAACATTTTCCTTTGCGTCTTATATGTTGTATTTAGCCTAAGTATTTAATATGCAGTACTTCCCTCTTGAGTATTTAGCTAAACATTTTCTTATTTAGCCTAAATATTTTCTTGTAATGACTTGTTTGATTTATCTATTTACTTGTCTTCTTTCTTGTTTGAATACTTATGTACTTATTTTATCTTTTATTTTTATTCTTTACATTTTTCTATATTTATTGTATTATTTATTTTACTACTTATGTTATATTTTATTTATACGTATTTATTTATTTATATATTATTATTATTATCTTCTTTTTGTTCAAAGTAAGAATACGTACTATTGGACCTCTCCAGACCTCGCATTATCAATAGCTCTTTCACTAGATTTTTGTTGTTGTAAAGAAGCCATGCATTGTTAGACTTCTTGAAATAAGAATTAAAGTAAATAAGCTCGAAAATTATCATTAGTTGTTTGGTAAGGGATGTAATTTATTAACAATCACCAATCTCATTGTAATGGAAGAATTATAACTGCCTATGATTTTAAAAAGTTATTATGCACTAATCTATATCTTTCATCAATTCACCCGTATACATATAAGTATTGAATAAAACCCTAGTTACCTTAAAGTCAATTACATTTGTGTAGCCAATCAATAGTGTTCTCTTTGCATAAAAAGCTGAAGAAGAAAATTTATGCAACAAGATAAGAAATTGGTATCTCTCCAATTGTTTGAGTTTAATAAGCTTAGTAAACATGAGATATGATGGAGCTTATTTCACCTGGAGAAATAAGTAAGAGGCAATACGACTCATAAGAAAAAAACTAGACAAATATTGAATTAACCCTTAGTGGCTCTAAAAGTTCACTAACAGTGAGGCATATTTCTATAGCCCTCTTTGCTCATACCATTACCCCTATGAGGTTTTGACTACTACCAAAGCTGGAAAGTTAAAATCCTCTTTTAGGTTCAATAACTAACAAAGATGGACGATTTTGAAGAGGCAATAACTAAAGGTTTAAACTATAAGATTGAGGGTTTTTAATCCTATAAATGCATTAAAAATTTAAAAGCTATGAAAGTTTAATTGAAAAAGCTCCATATAAAAGCCAATGAAATAAGAACAATAGTTGGCAAGGCTAAGGAGGAATTATGCTTAGATTAAGAAGAACCTTATTTCTAGCCAAAAGACGCATCCTAAAAAGCTAAAGAAAAAAGGCTTTAGATAACTACATATAGGCGCTAGAGATTAGTACTCATCATTGAAACAAAAAGAAATATCCAATTAACTAAGGGAAGGGGATAGAAATACTAATTTCTACCACAACGCAATTTTGCACCAAAAAAAAAACAAGATATGCTATTTTGAAGAATAATAATGGAGAGATCACTTGGGAGTAAGTAAATCTAAAATAAATGGCTTTTAGCTACTTTAAGAATGTTATTGAAACTTCTAACGATGTTTGTTTCCATGTGTAAGATATTAACAAGTTTATTTTTGACTCCCAAACCCAGTAGTTGAAAGAGATGTTAACAAAGCCATTCAATGCTGATGATGTCAAAGAAAACTTTATTTAAAATGAACCCTAATAAAGCTCAACAAAATTCTTTATTAGGTCTAAATACTTTGTTCTTTAATAATTCTTAGTGTTTGAAAGGGAATATGAGCATGAAAGCTATTCTATATTTTTTCTTAAGTGGCAGGATGCTCAAGGAGAAAAACCTATATGTACATTATCCCTAAAAATCCAAATTTAAGTTATCTACATGATTAGATACCAATATCATATTTCTATATGATTTATTATAGATGCTTGTAAAAATGCTAAAAAAAAGTGTGGAAGAATATCATCAATCTAAACTAAGGAGCATTTATCCAAGGAAGGAGCATAGGAGATAACTTGCTTCTAGCTCAAGAGTTTTTTGACAATTATCATTGTAAAAATTTGCTAAGAGGCCACTCAATGAAAATTGATTTCGACAAAACTGTTTAAATTAATTGGATGTTCCTACTTAAATCATTAACTGATTTTGTTTCCAATTCAATTTATACTATATATAAGGCCCCAAATTACACCATAGTAGGAATTTTTCATGTCCATGGAAGTATATGTGATAGGAGTTACTGATTATGATTTGAATGTGTTGCTTATGTTTTAAATTTTGGTTTGATGGATAATAATTAGTAACTTGGAATTTATTTGTTACAATTGGGGAAAATTGATGAATTAAAATGCACATTTGAACTAGGAAAAATGTCAAGTGGTAAGACAAGTTGACACATGGAAAAATTAGGATGACTAATTAATTGACAAGTGGCCCTAGCCTAATGGCAACATTTGGCAGCTTATGGAGTGGACAAATGGGATACATGCTTAGTGACAAATGTCAAGGGAAGGAAGAGACATCTTGCACCTAATTGAACTAAGCTTGTGTAAAACATGGTTCTGTTGTGTCTTCTCTTCTTTCTTCATCTCTCGCCACCAAAAACCTATTTTTATCTTACAATTCTGTGTTTTACTTAAGTTTTTCTGAATTATCACTACAAAATACTGCATCAAAGAAGCTAGATTATGCTATCTTCTATGCTGTTGTCTTTTTAGTGTTAAGATTGATCCTACTTCCACCTTGATCTTGGAATTGTGCTTGTTGCATGGAAGGCTAGATTGGCTTCTTCATTGAAGTAGGAATTTAAGTTAAATATGTAAGTGGAATTCTAAACTTGATGGCATGTAGTAATACAAATTCTATGATGATTGAATTGGCGTTGAATATGTGTTGTGTTGATGATATAATGAGTTCTGGAAAATGATGCTTGTTTGATAGATTCTATTCTGGTTTTTGGTGCGTAGAAGACAATAGTTTGTGAGCTGCCAAATGAATGATTTTGAATTAGAATTGGACATGAAATTGATGAGGAATTGAAGCATAATTAAGGTATAATTGAGGTGAAATTAATGGACTATGATAAAGGTGTTCTAAATTTGGTATAAAGATGTAAGAATACGGAAAATTGATGGAAATTGGACAATGCACCATTGGCTTATCTATCCCACGATCGTGGGAGCTAAATAAGCTCCTTCCCACGTTTGTGGGCAATGCCTTAAAGTGAGACAAGTTCGGTTTTGCATGATATTTGAACCAACTAAGGATAAGTTACTTTACTTAGGTTCATTTGGACTTGATTGGGGCTTGAAATGAACCTAGTTTGATGTTGGATTAATTGGTTAAAGTTTGAATAAGTTTTGGATTGTTAACTGAGGTGATAACTTAAGGAATGGATTGTTTGATACCAATGTATCTAATTTTGGAATATATGAGTTGTTTAAGGGATGAAGGTGTTCTTACGAACACAAATGTGATCTAAATGATATAAGAATGTAAATTGGATATGAATGTTTGAGAATTGGGAATTTGTGTGAACATATATAATGTGTAATTACTTAATGATATCATTGATGTATTGATGCAAATGCTTAAATTCGTAAGGCATATTGAATTTGTTCGGATATGAATGAATGTATTCAATTTGAGCATAAGGGAATAAATTCATATGTTATGCATTATTTCTCTGTTATGTGATTCTTAAATGTGATATGTTTTGTTTTAAACCTGCTAATTCCTAGTTTTGGGTAAATAGGAATGCCTAGAAGGGTTTGCAGCTGCTTCTGTACTTAAACACTACAGTGTCTTCTGTTCTTAGACACTACAATGTCTTCTGTTTCAGAGACCTAAGTCTCTTCTGCTTCTGTTGATACCAATCATTGATATCTTCTGTTCTGTTCTCGTTACCCACTTCTGAAAAGGGATTAGCAGGCAATTCTATATGTGTTTTAATATTTGTTTTGTTCTGATGCATTATATCCTGTTATGATACAATTATGTTCTATTCTGACATAATAATGTTCAGTTCAGATACAATTGTGTTCTGTTATGTTATGATGAAATTAATAACTGAATTATTCTGTAATGTGGATAATCAAAGATTGCTTGTGATATGACACGATTTAGCATATGTAACTACTAGATGATTGTTGAAAGTAGTCATCATCTTGTATCTTGTTTAGTTATTCCCCACTAAGCTATATGCTTAGCACGATGGTTTTTCCTTCGTGTAGGTCTCAATAGAAAGGATTAAGGCTGGGACAACTGCAGTGGCCAAAGAAGGATGTGTTATGTTTTAGAAGATGTTATGTTTAAGTTTGTTTTTGAGTTGTATCCAATATTATGAGACATATTTGTATTTTGCATAAATGGTTTGTAATAACTATAACACATAATGGTTTTGTATTTAAGGCATGTATTTGATATATACAATGTGTATATTTTGTTCTATTTATAATTCAACAACTTATGAAATGTAAAGTATATTGCCTTATTATCTAGGAATTACTGGAATATCTTGGTATGTTTTAGGTTTATTTTGTGTGGCATCTATATATCGTCCTAGGGGGTATTACGGTATTACAATGTTTGGTATTAGAGCATGGTTTAGGTGATTCTGGTTTAACCAGTGCTTAAATATTACTTGTACATGGAAATAAGAGTTGTGTTTGGCCTAATGCGGGTTGTCCCATGTTTTGGTTCTAGATTTAAGTATGGAAAGATCTCATGAGGCTGTTGATGAGGTTGCTGAGAGTAATAATCCTGTGCGATCTCGTCTGTGTATATCGGGACCCTCTGGGGTAAATTGTAATGAAGTTGAAGCACCACCTCCTCCTCCACTTTCAGCTTAGGGGGAAGCTTTATTTAAGTTTTCACAAGACATGGTGACTTTAATACACCAAATGACTGCACCCAAGGCTCCGATTGATCAATTGCGAAAGTATGAAGTTGAAGAATTCACTGGAACATCTCTGGAGGAGTATGAAAAGGCTGAATTTTGGTTAGAAAATGTGAAAAAGGGTGTTAGATGAAGTTAGTTGCTCACCTGAACAGATGGTGCATTGTGTTGTCTCCCTTCTTCAAGGAGCAACCTATAAATGGTGGAAGTTTGTTTTGAGGTATAGCTACTAGAACCTCTAACTTGGGATTTCTTTTCCTAAGAGTTTAAAGCTAAGTATGTTACGGAAGCTTATAGAAAGGAGAGGTGGAAGCAGTTCTTGAATCTGAAGCAGAGAAATCTGTTTATTGTTAAGTACGACAGAGAATTCAATCGATTTAGCAATATGCACCTGAACCTGTGGTTACTGAAGATTTCTAGTGTCATTAGTTTGAGGATGGTTTGAATGACTCAATCAAAGAGCATCTTGCGACATTCACTCTCTTGCAGTAAGTGAGTTATCATCAGCTGGTACAAGTTGCGATTAAAATAAAAAAGCAAGAGATGGATGAGAGAGACAAAGTACAGCGAAGAGGATTTGCTAGAGGAGGTCAATCCTCGAGTAAGTCCACTACACAAGAATTCACTCAAAGATCTGTGGTTAGAGGAAGGCGATAAGACTTTCCTTCATCGACTGATTCTAGTAGGGGTTCCTCTGTGGGCCGAGGTTCTGGTGCTCCAGAGTGCCCTCATTGCTCCAAACACTATTGAGATACTTGTAGGAGGACTACGGATGCATGTTTTCGATGTGGCAATATAGATCATTTGATAACAAATTGTCTTATGAGACAGTCTCAGACGTCACAAGCTAGTAGAGAAGTTTCTTATGCACCTGTTAGGAATAGAGGATGCGGTAGAGGTCGTGGAGGATCTAGCCTATGTAGGCCTAATCCAAGTACTCTTCCAGAAACTGTTGATCGACCTGCTGTACCTTCTGCGACGGCTCGAGCTTATGCTTTGAAAGCTCGTAAGGATCAGGATGCACCTGAGGTCATTGCTGGTACTGTTTCTCTTTTTAACTCTGAAATGCATGCTTTGATTGATCCTGAATCCACCCATTCTTATATCTATGTTGGAGAAATTCCCAATAAAAAGGTGCCTATAGATCGATTAGATTATGATATTCTTGTAACCAGTCCTCTGGGTAGTATTGTGTTGGTTAACCAGGTTTATAAAAACTATCATCTTATGATCCAAGGAAGTGAATATATAGCGGATCTAACTGAATTGTCTTTTTTATGAATTTGATTTAATTTTGGGTATGGATTAGTTGTCTAAGCATCAGGCAGTGGTTGACTGTAGTGCTAAGACCGAAGTTACGAATACTGTATCGGACTTGATACCATATTAGGTTCTGATACGATATTGTACCGATACCGGTTAATACCGGGTATCGTTTCGGATAATTTTGTAAATTTATGAAATAGTCCCTATTTTTTTTAAATTACAAAATAGTTCATTGTTATATTGTACAGTTGTATTGTATATTTTTAACTCTATCTCCAAAAATCATAATAATAAATAATAATCACAATTTTAATTTAATTTATAAAATTAATTTAATAATTATTAATAAATATAATTACATTTAAAATATATTTTAAAATAATTGAACGCAGTCGTCATCTTGTATCTTGTTTAGTTATTCCCCACTAAGCTATATGCTTAGCACGGTGGTTTTTCCTCTGTGTAGGTTTTGATAGAAAGGATTAAGGCTGGGACAACCACAGTGGCCAAAGAAAGATGTGTTATGTTTTGGAAGATGTTATGCATAAGTTTGTTTTTAAGTTGTATCTAATATTATGAGACATATTTATATTTTGTATAAATGGTTTGTAATAACTATAATACAAGATGGTTTGTATTTAAGGCATGTATTTGATATATACAATGTGTATATTTTGTTCTGTTTATAATTCAACAACTTATGAAATGTAAAGTATGTTGCCTTATTATTTAGGAATTTCTGGAATATTTTGTTATGTTTTAGGTTTGTTTTGAGTGGCATCCATATATCCTCCTAGCAGGTATCAGGGTGTTACATTATAGATTGAGCAACGTATCTCTATTGCTTTATTTACCATTCTAGTTAATGGTGAACCACTTTAACTTTCAATCCAAATGATTGATATTAAAAAAACCCTTTTTCCTTATTTATTCACAATAAGCATTATGGTACAAACAAAAATAATTGCTTATAGAAAAAGTAGGGACAAGGATTCAAATATCACCACAAATGCAAGAAGTTGAGTTTGTTTAACCTTTCATTTGCTTATGATCTATTATTGTTATGTGGAGTTGGCCTTGTTTTAGTGCAAAGTCTGATGGATTCCTTGAAAATTTTTAGCTTGATTTACAGTCTAACTATAATCAAAGGTAAGAGTTGCATACATATTTCAGTTAACTCTCTAGATCTAACAAGTAATCTCTTAAAATCTTAGGTCTTATACATTAAGAGTTACCAATCAACTAGCTTAGAATTCCAATTTTAGAAAAAAGAATCTTAATAGGAATTATTAGTATATATTTGGCAACTTTCATAAAAGATTAAAATATTTGGAATAACCATCAACTCTCTTATGCTAGCAAGCTCCAACTGATCAAAGTTGTGCTAAAAAATCTTCATATCCATCAGTATTATCATTTATATATACCCCAAAACCTAATCAAGGATGTGTAGAGGCCATTAAAGAACTTCTTATAGTCTGTGAATTCAAATAATGATTTAGGGATAAACTTAAATAGATTGAGATTTTATTATCAAGAACGAGTGTTATTTAGGGATAAATTATATAAGAAACCCCAATAAAATGCTAATTGCTAAAAAGATCTAAAGGGTGGTGGTTTAGGGATAAATATATAAGAAACACCAATAAAATGTTAATTTCTAAAAGGATATGGAAGCTCTTTTCAAACTAGGAATCTATATAAGTCAAGTGGATCTATACATATACCATAAAGATCAAAGCTTTTAAAAAAACAAAGCAAAAAATTATAACTGTTATACTCTCAACCAAATGCTAAAGTTAAGAAACACTATATATCATAAATTGAGCTTATAGTTGGGAAAGAGAGAAGATAATGGTTTGGTTTGAAAATTGGAATAAGCTAAGTCCTCTTTGTAGAATTCTAGGTTTGGAGAACTTTAAAGTCTTAATCCCTTTGAAAGCTAAATGAGTGTGACCATGTTTAACAGAGAACTACATTATTGATATTGAAGTATGTAATATAATTAAGAGCTTTCTTCTAATCACATAATAAATTTCAAAGTAGAAGATATGATAATCTAAAGGAAATACTGACAAATCTTGTCTGAGATTATTCAAGGTACCAATACAAATAACAATTCCTTTAAGTGTCCTTTATTTTGGCTAGTAATTAAGGAAAGGTTAAAAAATTTAGACAAATTTAAAGTTATTTCTCCTATCAACACCTTGCGTAAACTCTATAAATAAGTATTTGAAACACTAAATCACCTCTTATTTAGTTATTCTTTCTGTGTTTTTATGCATTGCAATAACAGGTTTTGAAAACCAAAATAATTCATTTTTTCTTTGTTTTTTCTCCTACTGTTGTTCGCCTTAATTTGTTTCTCTTATTGTTTTATGCTTAGCTTTGTTTCTTCTATTGTTACAATGGCTTGTGCTCTTCTTTATCTCTTTATTAACCAAGTCCTCGTCTCTCTTTTCTGTGTTACTACATACCTATACTTGTTTGTTTTGTTTGGTTGTAGGATAATGATAATGTGGGTTTATTTTATGAGTTATTTATAGTTTTGGAAATTTTTGGCTTTTGATTTTCTAGAAACTTTTGAAAAATTGATTTTTTAGGGGTGGGTTTCTGGAAAAGTCTAAAAAAGTTTGTATGTAGAAGTGAGTTCTTAGGTTTTTGGGTTTAATTATAGAATTTAAAATGAATCATAATATAAAGGCAAAAAAGTCCTCCTTGAGTTGTTCCTCTCATACCTACTTACTATTCCTAGCTACTTACAAATAAGTTTTTTCTATGTTCGTATATGCCGACAAGTAATATTAAGGCAAAAGAATAGAGAGACAAAAAGAGATGGGTTAATGCTTATCTAACAGAAAATTGCATGAATTATATAACGTAGTAAAACAAGTGGAGAAATTGCTTTAAAGTTTTATTTTGTATGTAATCTACAATAAAATAAGAAGTTAAGATTAGGTGACAAGTGAAGGAATTGCTTTAGAATTTTTTGCCTTTGTTCATCTTGAAATACGTCTTGTAAAGGAGCTAAAGTCTGTAAGCATAGTGTTCATATTATAATTATCATAGATAATTCAATATTTTTCTTCTTACCACATTTAGGATATATGGTTTCTTAATATTACAAAATTTTATTTTATGTAACTCAAAGAAGATGAGGGTATAGGGCTTTGATTTATGTAAGGGTGCCAAAAAGAAGGTACAATTTTTTTTAGATAATATATGTGTATACTTCATATCTATTTAAGTGATTTCATGAGGCTTATATAAAAATTAGTTGTTTATAAATACATATATAAGTGAGATTTATTTCCTACTAATCCCTACATCAAAATAAATTAGGTTTAACCTTAATCATATTGCACCTGCCTTGGGCCAATTAGCATAACTGTCATATGGGACATCAGATTAAGATCATCTTTGGACTCTTGATAGAAGACTTCAAGATCTACAACTTTCATGAAAATCTCGAAGACAGATTCTATCGTCTAAAGGGTCAAAAATGGAGTAGACGACAACAAGAAGTAGGCGAAGCAAAAAGCAGACAATGCAAAAAGCAGACGATAGTAAGAAGCAAACGAAGCAAAAAGCAGATGATCAGAGTCAACTTAAGACGATGCAACTCTTAAGACGAAGTGGAATCAACTTAAAACGAAGCAAAGTCAACTTAAGACGATGCAACTCTTAAGACGAACCAAAGTCAACTTAAGATGATGCAACTCTTAAAATGAAGCGAAGTCAACTTAAGACGAAGCAAAGTCAATTTAAGACGATGCCACCCTTAAGACAAAGCGGAGTCAACTTAAGATGAAGCAAAGTCAACTTAGGACGATGCAACTCTTAAGACGAAGCGGAGTCAACTTAAGACGAAGTAAAGTCAAATTAAGATAATGCAACTCTTAAGACGAAGCGGAGTCAACTTAAGACGAAGCAAAGTTAATTTAAGATGATGCCACCCTTAAGACGAAGTGGAGTCAACTTAAGATGATATGACATCATCACAGACAATACGTCTCTACAGACAATACGTCTCTACAGACGATACATCCTTACAGACGATACATCCTTACGGACGATATGATGTCATCACAGATGATACGTCCTTATAGACGATATGACGTCATCATAGACGATGTGATGTCATCACAGACGATACGTCCTTACAGACGATACATCCTTACAGATGATATGACATTATCATAGATGATATGACGTCATTACAAATGATACGTCTCTGCAAACGACACCACTTGATACTCCTAAGCATCTCCCCTTCTAAGGGCCATAACTTTGAACTCTGATGTCCAAAAATTACCTACTATAAACCGTTGGAAAGTTAGAAGAAAGACCTACAACTTTTTAGAAGGTACATTTGCCTAAATCAGCCTAGGTTAATCCATATCTTCCCCTGACATCCGAACATGAACTTTTTCCTTATGCAAACTTAAAAATGCATTGTATAAACTTGAGAGGAAGTCATGAGCAAAAATGCAATCTTATTCCAGCTGCATCAAAAGATAAGAGTTCTACAAAGCTTTAGTGGGCATTTCAAGCCGCAAATACATTAATATCTCAAAATCTCAAAATATAAAAGATATATGAATCATGAGTTGCTCAAAATGTAACTAAAGCCTTTCTTTACAAGATTTGCTTCAAATACATAATAATCAAATATTAGAGTGATGCCTTGGCCCTTGATTACTCGATATCTTGTTCATCACCTGGATATGGGGGAGGAGAATGGGGGGTGAGCTAAAAGCCTATGGGTAACACTTTTATAATTGGTAACAAGCAAAACCATTTATAAAGTCATTTTCAATGCAGAAAATTCACGTTTATGCAAAATGGGTATACATCATACTTATCAACTTATCATGAACATATAGCATATCAAAACAGTTTAGGTAGATCCATAAACATGGCGCACTATACATTTCCACATAATGGTCCTGTGTAGCCGTAAACTTGAGGGAGTCCATGAAGGAGCCTCGTGCCACTAGTGGGCAGGCGGGAGAAGCCTATAACTTGGTCAACGTGCACGTGACATTCTTGAGGGACTACCACAAACCCACATAACACATATTTCA
>JAOTAX010000007.1:5980444-6002874 GCA_025629825.1 Erythroxylum guanchezii
GCGCATGATATGACCCAGTCATCAGACCAAACCATACAGTTGAAGGCTAGACCATGTCAACTATTGAATGACGATATTGTTGTTGATTTTGCTAATGGATTCCTATTTTTTGTGATTTGCTTTTTAGTTATTTGTTCCTACTTTGCTGGAGAAATCTTCTCAATAATGTTGTCCAGTAACGTTATTTTATGCTTTATCTTTTTCTTGTAAATGGCTATAAAAAGCCTATTGCAACTTATGAAATAAGATATCATACAAACTATTTCACAAATCCTTCCTCCTCCGGATTCTTACCTTCTCTCTATCACTTTAGAAAAAATTACTTATCATAGTTTTATGCAAGGTTATATTGTTAATTACTTGCATCGACTTATTATGTTATCCTTTAATTTGTGTGGCAGTTTGGATAGTTGTGTTTGTACAGAATATTATGTGACTAACAATCACCATTTTTGGCACTAATGAAGATTTTGATAATTAATGATACAATTGGGGAACAATTTGCATAATTGTAGTTTAAGAATGATTGGAGCGTATCAATACGAGTCTTTGTATGTCAAGAGTCGTTTTCTTGGTTCTGTTGCCTGGCACTCCCCCTTTATCTAACCATACGACCCATCCTTCAATATAATCAGCCTCTTTTAGTGTGTAGTTCTAGGAGATTTTCAACCTGCTATGTTTTGGTGCATAGTCTTGTATGTTTGTTACTAGTGATTTGATTGAATTTTAATTTCATTTAAAATTCAATCGAATTGAATTTACTAACTAAATTGAATTCAGTTGAGACGAATATTTTTGTCATCTTAGCAGCAATAACACTTAGAACATTTGGAATGCAAGAGTTTCACGAAAATTTTATAAGCAGAAATTGAAACTTGCCATTCCAGATCAAAGAGGTCAAACTGGTTTTTTGATTATTACATATAAAAAGACAACATTGATGAAATTTAGGATAAACAGATAAAACCTATGAATGTTTTTCTTCGTAAAAACAAAACCTGTGGTATCTAATTGCCGAGGGCACTAAATTTCAGTATAAGTAAGATTTAAGGTGTCTAATTCAAAGATCATGAGTTGTCAACTTTGGCCTGAAGAAGTCCATGCCCTTGAAACATCCTAATTAGCAGTCTAAGATACATAAAACTTATTATTGCATTGTATTTTCCATTTGAACTTTTTTTCAGGCTTTTGGCCTTTCGGATTTTATAATTCTCATACTATAAGTAACGTAAACAACATCATTAAGTTTTTTATGTTCCAAACGATTTTGTTTTTTTGTATGAATATGTTAAAAAACGCTCTAATTATGCTCATAACTTGACGCAGAGGTTGCTTAACTGAGTAGTCTAATAACCAATTTTCTTTATATTTGAGCACTTTTACCAAATATTCTTCACCACTCATCTATATTTAAATTAATAATTATGAGAAATAAAATATATATGATTAATAAGTAAAAGATGAACTAAAAGTATGAAAAACTTACTAAGTTAAAATTTTTTTCATGATAACTTCTCTCTTTGTTGATGATCTAGCAAAATTCCCTAAACCCTCACGATAAATTTTAATTTCATTTATCGCTTTTGTTTGCTCTTCAATAGAGAAAATACATTTGTATTCGATCACATCAAAGAGACCACCCATAATATCATTTGTAGATGCATCTCCACTATATAGGCAATAAGGATCGAGAAAATAAGATGCTAAGTAGATCCTTTGAGTAAGATGCTTATCCCATTGCTAGTATAAGGCTTATACAATTTCCCCTTCCTATTAAAAAGATTCATAATTGTTTCATAAGCTCTATACATACCATCATATATGTACCCCAAAGATAGTGTAACACCCCACTATCATAGAGCATATATATGAACATCCAAAGGACATTCAAGAACATACCCTATGAGAATGACATGTTATAGCAATCACATTCACTTCATATGACATCATAAAAAAAATAAGTATTTAAAATATTAACATATCTCCTTTCATTAACAAAACATGTTTTACATTATCATTTCATTACAAACCATCCATATAATTACAATACAAACACATTTGTGTTCACTCTGTTTATACAAAATATTCTACATGAGATGAAAAACTATACAAAAGCACTCTATCTAAACTCCTCAGATGATAGCTGACTAAACCTTTGAGTCATATCTTGATCCCAAAATGGATAATAATAGACACCAACTAGATTGCTTTATAAGCAAGGTATCCTTTTAGTACCTGAAAATTTCTTAGTTATGTTGTATCAAGAATTGTATCTCTCAACTACTGTATATTGTACATGTGAATTTTAGAAATGAAATAACATCCAAGACTGTATATGTTTGTAAATAAAATGGAACAAAATGATAGTGACTGAATATGATTATGAATGAAATGATTCAAAATGAAGATTTGAAATGCTTTTGTTTTGAAATGATTAAAATATGTAAAGAGTTGATATGTGATGCCTTTAAAATTTGGAAATGTGACCGTCTTAACATGCCCTTTTATAGAGTATGTTCCCGAATATCCTTCAGTATGTTAGGCATATGCTCTATAGGAGTGGTATGTTACATTTTGGTATCAGAGCCTAAGCTTAGTATCTTATATAGGCATTTGTCATAGTATATGTCAAGTTACATGCATCTCAAACACGACATACATTGTCATTTTCGAGTAATGTTCAATTAGGCATGCAGTGGCAACTGATCCCTAGTCTTAGTTGCATTTAAATGAGTCACATACATGAACATTTGTTAAGAGTCTGCACTGTTAGAAACAATAAGAAGAATGATGATATGTGACAATGTGAGAAAATGGAAATTTATTGTGATATAAGAGATACTACATGGTTCGGTATATTAGAAATCGATTTAATGTATTTGTATTTGTGGTTATATCATTGAGTATGACATTAGTGTTGTGTTATGGTTATATACCTTTGAATTGATGTGGAAGTAAATATATTTTCATGGATTTGATGAAGAAAAGAATAGAGATGTAAGTAGAAGTAATGGGATTTAACGTGTGTAGAAAAAAAATGAAAGAAAATCAATTTTCTATTACCTTGAGAGGTTGAACTTGGAACTGGAGGTTGTTTAATTATCATGTTAAGAGTTTCTGAATTAGTATATTGAAATTCATGATGGTTATGTATCTTATAGTTCTAAATTGATTGAGAACATATTTAAGTAAGATGAAATGATAGCGATATATGTGGAAGTCCTCAAGGTAAGCTAATCAGTTATTGTGAGTACACATTTAATAGTGTGGTTACTTTGGAGAATGATGTTACTGAGCACATATGTAATACATGCTTGGATATGGTACAGGGAGTGATATATGGCATATTGAATGCTCTTAAGTCCTAGACTCCATACGTAAAATTCTAAGATGAATTAGAGTGGCATAGTGAAAGTATGGATTTATGTGAATATATTGAAATGGTGACTACTAAGGATAGGTAACTTTTGTATGGTCATAGAATACTTAAATGTTATCCATGATCAATTGAGGTCAAGGTATCCTTAGCTTAAGATATTAATTGGTGACTTTTCGAAAATAAATCTCTAGATAAGATGCAATGATCTTAACGGTACATACCAAGGCATAAGAGTAAATGTACATGCTTATCGTTTCATCGAGCTTTAGTGTATAGAACATTCTGATTATGTGAAATATGATGGTAATTGATCTTATTGAGATATTATGAATGGCCGAAAAGCAGCGATGAACATAATTAACTGATACGGATTTCGTGAACAGTACAGATCATTGAGGAAAGAAAATTTTCTTTTTACGACAAGTTTCACTGAATTGTATCATATAGACCAAATGTTCCATTTTTAGGAATGGATAAATATTGAACGAATCATAAGTAAATATTGGAGTCGGATAATTATGATACTCAGGCACGAGAAGCTACATAGGAAACTGAAGAGAACATAAGACAACATTACCCCCATCTGTTGAATCTGTTAGTTAAGAATTTCGAGGATGAAATGTCTTAAAAGGAGGGGGAATTGTAATGTCTCGTCTCTTCAATTATTAAAGGATCTAAAGTGTTAGACTATCGAGTCACATGAGTGACATCATATAGAACGAATTTGGTACATTTGTAATACGATTTTATGATTGTATTCATATGCATAATATTACCATACACACATGTATTGTGATTTAGACAAATTGCACTCAATTGACTTATTTCGAGGTATCAAAAGGTTAAAATGAACATGATGTGAATTGTGTGTTATCTATGCCTTGCATTTTGGTTTGATTGATTACAAGTAGTAAATTTGGAATTAAATTGGTACAATTGGAAAATTGATGAATTAAAATGTACATTTGGTCTAAGAAAAATACCAAATGGTAAGACAAATGGATACATAGAAAATTAAGATAATTAAGCCTTTGAATAAGTGAAATTTGGCAGAGATGAATTAGTGACATTTGGAGTAAGTTATTAACTGACAAATCTTTCATTGTTCATATTAAAGTGCAACCCAAACAATGTGCATCTCAAAACAGAATATAACATATCAAAATAGGCTATATTGGCTTAAGAGCAAAACTTACAAGTATCATAACAAAATACCATAATATCAGAACAGAACTTTAAAGTACTAGAATAGAACTTGACTGTATCAAAACAGTATCTGATTATATCATAATAGAACTAAGTTATTTCAAAACAGAGCTTGATTATATCAGAATTGAGCATGTAACATAATACAAAACAAGTTAACCTGCTAATCCTTTTTACATAAGTGGGTAACGAGACCAGAACAGAAGATACCCATGTTTGGTATCTAAAACAGAAGATACTTAATTCTCTAAAATAGAATGTTGGCCCCCAAATTTTTTCCTTAATGAATAAGCATGATTTAAATTAATTTTGAGATCTTGATAGATTGATTATTTTTGGAGTAATAAGTATGTCAATCTTAGTAGGATTTTATTGCATGGGTTAGTTAAATTAAAGTGTTAAGAGTGTATAGCATAAAGGGCATTTTAGGCAAGTCACTTAAGGATGAAAGAACATAAGCTTATAAGGAAGGGTAAAATGGACTTTTTGGACTCACTAAGGGTAAAAGGGGAAGAAGGAAGAGTTGTCTTGCTTTTGAAGAGAAAGAAACGAAAATAGAAGAGAGAAAAAGAAGAGAGTGTCGTTGGAGAGAAAAGGAAAGAAAGAAAGCTAAGCTAGGTTTTAATTTTTCTTAGTTTTAAAGAGTGATTTTGGAGTTGTTCAAGAAGGGAAAAAGGAAGAGGAAGATTAGAGCTTCCATTACAGCCAAGAAACTCATTGTTTGGTGAAGATTCAAGGTAGTTTAAGTTTAATCTTTTGGATTTTTGGAAGGATTTTGGTTCAAAGAGTTTAGGAAATACATGGGTTTAAGTATTTTAGGATCAATTTCTTGCATAGGTTTCTTTGGGTTTTCCAATTTGAATTCCTATTGAATAGGAATTTTTGCCCATATTGAAGGGACACAAGAGGAGCAAGACGAGAGACATCCTTGAGCAAGTTTTCAAGCAAGGAAATTAAGGTGAGTTACATTTTTATAATTGAGTTAATAAGCCATTAATGTTTCTTTCAAATAAGTGGAATTAAATGATTTCCAACTACCTTATAAATGTGCATTTATTGTTCTTTAAATGCTTTGAGAATGTGTCACATGTTTTGTATGTGAATTTTATGGATGAATTATGAACTGATATGGGAATGATTTCTAATTGCTTCATAATTGTTACATTTGTTGCTTTTGAATGATTTGAGAAATTGCTACATGTTTGGTGTATGAATTTGATGATGAATTGTGAAATGGAAATGGAAAATGGTTTTGAAATGTTTCATGTTTATGAAAAATCAAGTTTCGAAAAAGTGTCATTTTGGGCAACATGTTTACAAGTTATGAAATGCATGATTATGTGGGTTTGGTTTGGTCCATTCTGTATGTTAAGTGCACTTCGACTCAAGGCTTCTCCTGCCTACCCACTAGTGGCATAGAGCTCCTTCATGGACTCTCCTAATTTTAAGGCTACGCAAAACTATTATGTGAGATTGCGATAGTACGTTCTGTTCACGGCTACACAAGATCATTTGATGGAATTGTGTTAGTACGTTCTATTTATGGACCTATCCAAACCATTCTGGTGTGTTTATGTGATTATAATGTATTGTCAAGTTGGATGGGTACATGACTTATGTAAGATGTGAATTGGTTTGACAAGTTAAGAATTTGAGAATTTTGTGTTTTATGATTCAATGAGAATTTGCTATGATCATGAAGGTTTTTAATAGTTTTTGAATGTTACCGATTATAAAATTATTATCCACGAACTTTAAGATCACCCATCCATTTCTGTCCCATCTTTAGGTGAAGAGACTGAGATCGAGTAACCAAGAGTCGAGGCATCACTTCACTTTTGCAATGCTTTTATATTTTAAGCTGGATTTTGTAAATACAAGACTTTAGTCGCATTTCAAGCTTATTAGTGCAAGCACCTTTTATATTTTGGTTTTTTGGATTATGATGCATTGTGGCTTGAAATGTCCATTAAAGCTTTGTAAAAACTCTTATCTTATGATGTTAATGAAATATATATACATTATGTTTGCTTATGACTTTTCAAGTCTTTATATTGCAATTTCAATTTTTTCATAAGGGTAGGAATTGTGTTCTGACTTCAAGGGAAAAATGTATTAATCTAGGATGAATTAGACAAAGTTGTCTTGGAGTTTTAGCTTGTCTTTCTAGCTTTCCAAGGATATAAAGTATGCAATTTTTTGATATCAGAGTTGAGAGATATGATTATTATAAGTCGGTGATGCTGCATAGGATGTATATATAGAACAGTTATAGTAAATGAAGTGATATTGCTCTAGAAGAGTTGAATTTGGAAAGATTATGAGTGAAAGTGATGTTAGAATGGATGTAGGATCCATTGGGTATGTCTTGGAGGGAGTTTTGCTTGTAAAAATCCGAAGGTTACACGGTCAAGCCGTGTAAATAGACACTGACCGTGTATTCCAGTAGCGAAAAAGCCATCAAACCCGAGGAATACACGGTCTGCCTGTGTATTTCCACACAGTCCATGTTTTGACCCTCCAAATTGCAAAATCTCTCTTCTAGGTCTTCACGGAGTTATAGATCTAGAAGTCTTCTTCAAAACCGTCCTCCTTAATCTGATATCTCAAGTGAAAATTATTCCAATTCTCCGAAAACAGGTACAATATAATTGAGGACATAATCATATTTGATTCTTTTGGCCATAACTTCATCATCTGACCTCCAAATGAAATGATTCTTAAACTAATAGATTCCTAACATATTTTTCTATCTGTCCATAAAAATTGGTAGCCTTTGGTGTTGATTCAAAAAAGATTGATGGAAAGAAAGTGAGGGAATCGATGGAAGAGCATGACTTGGTTATGAACATACTTTGACTTTTTAAGCATATCTTGTGTTGTAGAACTCCAAATGAGATGATTCTTATTTCTAAATAAATTAGAGGCCTAGTGCTACAAATCTTCTGAAGATGTCAATTTGTAATTCTGATTTGAAGATTTCCAAAATCTACTCTGAAGTTGAGGAAAATGAGTTTGATTATGGCGACTGACTGGTGGGGGCACACCACTTTTGTGAGATGCGTGTCTAGATGTCACATAGGACATTGAGCACATGTCTTGCGAGGGCGGGGTGCCCAACACAAAAGACATAGAAATATCTAAAATCAAAAGACACTGAAGTGTCTAGTCGCAGAAGACATCTTAGTGTCTGGTTACAGAAGCAACTGTAGACCCTTCTAGGCATGCATATTTTCCCATGACTAGGACTTGGCAGTTTTAAAAACAAAACATTTCGGATTTCAGAATCACATGTAAGTGATGTAGTGCATAACATATGACTTTATTCCATTTTGCTCAAATTAAACATATTCATTCACATTTAATCAAACTTAACATGCCTTATAAAGATAAATATTTGCAATAATATGCCAATAAATACATTATGTATTTACACATTATATATAATTACACAAATTTCCAATTCACAAATAATCATATTCAATTCACGTCACATAAATCCTTTGAAACAAATTTGTGTTCATAGGGACGCATTCATCCTTGAACACGCCAACATTTCAACATTGGATACATTATTTACTAACCACACATTCCTTAAGTAATTACCTCAATTAACAATCCATAACTAAATTAACTTTTACTCAATTAATCTAACCTCAATTTAAGTTTATTTCAAACCTTAAACAAGTCCAATTAAGTCCTAATGTATTAAATAAAATGACCGTACCTTATATAGTTCAACAATTGC
Organism: Erythroxylum guanchezii; assembly: GCA_025629825.1. Classification (NCBI taxonomy): domain Eukaryota; kingdom Viridiplantae; phylum Streptophyta; class Magnoliopsida; order Malpighiales; family Erythroxylaceae; genus Erythroxylum; species Erythroxylum guanchezii. The sequence goes on from JAOTAX010000007.1 coordinate 5,988,778, forward strand.
ACAAAACCAAGTTGTCACCTTCCTAACCATTTCCCACGTCCATGGGAATGTGCCTTATAAATCCCACGATCATGGGATGAGTGAATCGAAGGTTCACTCACCCACAACCTTCAGTTTGTTTCCAAAATTTAACTTCTTCACATTCATTCGACACACCTTCACCAAAGTCCATCAATTTCAATTCAATTTTACCTTATTCATACCTCAATACCTCATCAAATTCATGTCCAAACCAATTCAAAAATCATTGATTAAGCATATCATAATCCATAATCTTTCAGGTATCAACATCCACAGCAAAAGCTATTAAACAAGTATCATGCTCCAGACCTCAATTCATCATCAATTCAATACATATTCTATCCAATTCAAGCATCAAATAATTCATATTATAGCATGAAATCAAGTTTAGCATTCTCTTACCTTCTTAACTTCAAATTTTAAATCCAAAGAACCAACTATTCCAGTCCTTCCAAGCAATTAGCACACATCTAAGATCAAGGTGCAAATTTCAGCACTAACAAGACAATAACACAGAAAATAGCAAGTCCTACTTCTTAATGCAGTAACTTACAAAGATTCCAAATGAAGGCGATCCAAAATCAAGCAAAATTCAGAAGTTGAGAGGGAGTAAGAGGTTTCGATAGAGAGGAGCAAAGTGTAGAGAGAAGGCTGCAAAAACTTCAAAAGTGAAGATGATTCATCACTTGCCTAACCCTTTGAATGCAAGGTGTCGTGGTTTGCAATGGCCATATGTCACACATGAAAGTGTGATACTTGTCCTTCATTAAAGCAACCTACACATCTTCACATGTGGCAGCCAAATGTCACAATTCAATTAGGCCACTTATCACTCAACCAATGTTGCCAAATGTCAATGCATTAGCTATGTCAAATGTCACTAACTCATAGGCTTAGTCATTCAAATTTTCCATGTACCAATATAACTAACCACTTGATAATTTTCCTAGTCCAAATGTACATTTTAATATCTCAATTCTCTAATGGTATCAATTAATTCCAAATCACTAAATATAATCCATTAGACTAAAATTCTAGACATATGAAATTCACATTCAAATCATAGCACAATTTTAACACTTATAACATATGTACTTTTATGAAAATGTAACATTTCAACTAGGGTATAATTTAGGGCCTCATAAGGTGGACCTATCTATGGGCGTTAATTGCCTCAGTGATGCCAATTGTTGCCATTGCTAGGGATTCACTAGCGTCATAAGCGACGCTTGGTGTCAACAACGACCCAGTGGTGTTGCCAATTTCAACAGATGGGATTGCAACATCTAATTCCCATAATTGCAAGGCCGTAAATCGCAAGGGATTTCAACACAACACATAAATAAATTTCTAGATTCAAATAATAGGGGCGTCATAAATAAGTTTTTAAAATCACATTTACATTTAAAAGATGTAATCTTAAAGCATAACCAGAGGCAATCACAACCAGAAATAAATTCATGGCCTTTTTCTCTTATTCGTGTTTCTATATATCTTAATTAGTAAATGCAAAACAAAATTTTTGAAACCACAAAGGGCAAAACCATTATCGAAAAGCAAAAACCATTTTGTTTAATCGTCCAGAACCAACATACACACATAAGAAACAATTTCCAGATGAAATAATCAAATAGACAGACGCAAAACAAAATTCCAGAACAAGTAAAACATGGAACTAGATGAACAAAAAGATATAAAAATTTAGAATCATACAAAACAATCGAGCAAGTCTAGATTTTAATAAAATCAATAAATCTTAATTTTTTAATCAAAATCAATAACAATCAAGGCTCAATTCAAGTTAAACAATTAAACCTGGCTTTAATACTGTTGTTGGAAACCAACTGTGATCGAATCACAGGTGTAGCGGAAAACAAATTTGACGGTTTCCGATCGAATCTTGATAATTGAATAAACTTAAAAAAAAGGAATATAAATCATAAGAAATCATACCTTATTCGTGTTTCTATTGAAATTATTTTTTTGATTTTTGTAAATCTAAAACACTAGAGTTTGTCTTTTAACAAGTTAAAGTAAGAAAGGAACTTCCAATGTTTAACTTGTACCTAATCAAGGGGAGCCATATTATGATCCTATTGTCAACTACGAGCTATTCAATTGTCCAGGCTCTGATGGTATCCACCGAGTAGCTTCTTAACTCCTTCGAGAGGAAGAACGTAAGAGTGCTAGCTCCTTTTTCTTTTCTTCCTATTAATAGAAAATTCATTAGGGTGGTTTTGTAATTTTATTAAAATTAAATTCCTTAATTGTAATTAAACTCATACTTTAATTATAATTAACTTAATTTTAATAAGATCAAATATAAGATATTTGATCCCTAAAGTTTCTTAAACTTTATAATTAAGTCCAACTTAATTAAATTGATTTTTTTTCACAAGTTGCTCTTTAATATGTGACCCATTAGGTTTTTAATATATTGACAATGATTATAAATTCTAATTATAATTCTCATTTAGAATAAGATAAATTAAAACTCCTTTTAATTTATCTTTAATTCTCCAATTAAACAATTTATAATTATATGTCAAAATTGATGTCTAGCAACATGTCATGACTACCCAAATATCAAGAATGTCAAAGTAGCTTGACTTAACCTGTCCATGTATGGTTACGATATATAATTTAATCCTTTCGTTATCCAGTGTTCTAATTAGACAGAGTATGAATACAATGTCCACTCTTTTCATCCAATCATTTTTGTTCTTGCTAATTCGTAATTAATTTATAATTGATATTTAAAAATATTTTTTCAAATGTCAATTCACTCTAGCCAGAGAATTCTATAAATCACTATTAATCAAGAATAGTGAAATATTCTCTCTAATTACTTTAAAGTGATGAATGCTTTATTGACTTACTCAACTACCTCCATATGGTTCATATTACATCCAAGTACTACCGATTGAATTATCCTAGGATAATTCATAAGTAATATCAAAACACAGTAATCCCCACATGAGATACCTTGGTAATCTCAAGTCTAATGATCAATTATACAACAATCATTATGAGAAAGTCTATAGATACATTAGTAATATTCCATTTGAGATTCTCATAGTCAGGTCAGTTCAATGACTTATTTTTTAATAATCACCTACATATTAGTTTAAGTATTTCTATACATTAATTTACGAGATAAATTACTTTCTTCATAGGAAAGAAACATAATGTGTGCTAGTTTTACCGTTTCATCAATATCATGCCTTGATGAAACTACAACTAAGAACATTTAGGAATAATACATAAATGTAAATTGAATTTCATAATTATGAACTCATCATAATTTTAATTATACAATAATTATTCTAAGGATTTTCTCTTTAGTATTAAAATGTTAAATGTAGTTAACTTAATACATAAGGATAAACAAAGCCTTTATTAATTATTTTGTTACTAAACTACAATCAATCATTTTGCTGTAAGGCATAAACTAACAAGGTTACAACCAATTTGAGTCCAAACATCAAAAACATCCAAGCAAAAGGCTATCTAAGTGCAAGAGCCAGAACTAGAGTAACAAACTAAAGTGATCCTTCTGTGGCTATTGTAGATGAGATAGGAGACAACTTTCACTCTTGAGGATATATATCAAGTTGTAAGGATAATTTCTTTGGCTAAAGAAGTGCGGCTCTTTAAAGAGTAGGGATAATAATGAGTTAATTTTGCTATTTTTAAAAAATAATTTTTAAAAAATTAAAATATAAAATAACATAATTTTTTTAATTAAATTCAAGCTTAAGCTATCGAGACTTAGGTCTACTCGAGGCCTAATTCTTTTAAATAAAATGATGTTGTTTTGTTCTGAATAATTGATTCTGCAATTAGTCTAAATCTGAGTTGACCCATTAAAAATAATTAAATTTAAACTCATAGGTTAAAAATTATCGTCCTTATTAAAGAGACCAAAGAGCCGAATTTGAGTTGAGGTAGAGAGTGAATTGGCTCTCACGTAAACCATTTATGTTTAATACGCTGACAGTCTCTACATCATGCTTTTGGCTATTGAATAATCTAGAATTCTTCTCCCACCAAATAAAGTAAACGATAGTTGGAAAAGCAACTTTGAAGAAATCATAATCATCAGTGCTGCTGGTATCTTTACTGGTTTTATCCATAGGTATGCCTATTACTGCAATGACCCATATAATAAGTTGGTGCGTCTTCTCTTGACTTCCACCATTATCCGTTTCTTATAGTAGTCCATAACGAGGTGTATGTTATTATTATTCAGAAACTTCAGTGCAGATGTATAATGTCCTTCTGGGGGTGTAGTTTCGTCGAGATTCGCTCATTCATCAGTCATCACACATCCAGCCAACCCCGTAAATTTGATAGAATCTTTCTTCAAGCTACAGTTGATATCTTTTCTGAAGCAAAAGTAAGAAGAAACGGCCCATGTAAATGTAAGCCCAACATGACACACAGGTCCATTTAGCAATAAATGAAAAAGGAAGGACTTAAAAAAAAAAAATCGGTGATTGTATCTTGAGCGTCAAGAAGTAGAAATAGAAGAATGCCTTTTTCTCTTTGCTTTAGTTAGTATATAGAAGACTTCCTTCTGGGTTCAGAAACTGAGGAGCAAAAACAAAGCTAATTTGTATTGATATTTGAAATGGCATCTGTTATGGTTGAGGATCCGAACTTCGAAGATGACCAGCTTGCGTCTATGACCACTGAGGATATCGTCAGAGCCTCTCGTCTCCTCGACACTGAGATTCGTATCCGCAAGGTTCGATCTTTGTTCTCTCTCTTTCCAGTTATCTTTTTTTCTCCATCTTATTGTTTGATCATCTGCTCTCAACTTGTTCTGTTCTGGGTTTATGCCTTTCTCTTTTCTTTTAATTTATGCCTCCTTTCGGTTCAATCTTGGAGTTATTATTATTTTTTGTACGCAAAGGGTTTCATTTGTAGTTATTTTGATGGTTGTTTATGATTTCTTTCATGTGATTTGTCTGGTTATTTATTGTTTGCTTTCAATTTGGGCTTCTTGATATGCTTGTTTCTGGGTTTTTAGGAGGAATTGCAGCGGACAAATCTCGAGCTAGAATCCTTCAGGGAGAAGATAAAGGAAAATCAGGAGAAAATTAAGCTCAATAAACAACTTCCCTACCTTGTTGGTAATATTGTTGAGGTAACTTTATTGATAGATTCTCTGAACAATCTCCCTTTTCCTATAATTATTATCTACATATATCTTTTTCACTTTAATCTAAGATTGATCAAGGGTGTATATTCTTCTAATTTTTATGAATTTGGAAAAATTCTCAGTCCTTGAGATAGGAGGATGAGTATATTAGAGTCTAATGGTTTATTAGACACTTTTGAATTAGAAACAAGAGAAGAATAACAAGTAAGTTTCTTTGTATTATCAACTCTTTAGCTTCTCTACAATAACAACTTATTACAACTCGTTATAAAGCCTAAACGTCAGGTGAAGACTCTAGAAATTCGTATAACAATAAATAACGGAATTCTAAACAACACAGTTAATTCTGACCATCCGTCTCTAAAACAACCCTAACTTTTTAAAGAGAAGTCCAAATAACTTGAAACTTTCACTAACTGAAACTAGACTTAAAGAGCTTTAAATCCATAGGTTACACACCCGGAATGACCAACGTTTGACCTTTTAAATTCTCTCTTAAATCAATCTTAAATTATGTCTACTGCAAACACTTTAACTATTGAACCATAGTAAGTTTAGATTTCAAACCTCCCCCTGTAAACTTAATTATTTTCCTTCTTGCATCCCGAGCAACTTCATGGATTTGTTGAAGAGTTCAATCGACAGTGGTTTTGTGAATAAATCCACTACTTGATCACAACTCGCCACGTGAGTCATCTCCATGTCACCATCTTTTACGTGCTCCCGTATGAAGTGAAAATGCACATCAATATGCTTGCTCCTTTCATGATGCACCGGGTTCTTTTCCAATTCAATCGCTAACTTGTTAGCCACTCGAATTTCTGTTGACTTCTCTTCAGCAAAGTTCTTCTCCTTTAGTAACTTACGTAGTTATAAGGAGTGACATACGCATGAAGATGCGACAGCATATTCTGCTTCACAGGTTGACAAAGTAACTATAGGTTTCTTTGAAATCCATGTAAATGGCGTGCTTCTCATGAAAAATACAAAAACTATAGTGTTCTTTCTATCATCCATATCTCCACTCCAATCTCTCTCAGAATATTCAACAAGATCAAACTCATTAGTATGAGAGTAAAATAAGTCATGAGATAATGTACCTCTAATATAACGAAGAATTCATTTTATGGCATTCCAATGTGTCATTTTTGACTCCTCCATGTATCAGCTTACCAAGCCAACTCCATATGCAATATGCGGCCTTGTGCATGTAAGATAACGCAAACTTTCAACTAAACTTCTATGCAATGTTGCGTCAACTACCTTGCCTTTATAATGTTGGGACAATTTCGTACCACTCTTAACCAGGGTGCTTACGGGATTACAATTTTTCATTTTAAACTTCTTTAAAATCTCCTTTGCATATGCTTCTTGAGACAAAAATTCCAAATTTATCTTGTCTCACTTCTAATCTGAGAAAATAAGACATGAAACCTAAATCGTTCATGTCATTTCCAACTTCTCAATCATTTCGTTATTATTTCCCGAAAAAATTAAATCATCTACATACAAGGCCCCTAATAAGATTTCATCTTTTCGTACCTTGACATGGAATGCATGTTCATATGGACATTGCTCAAACTCGTGCTCGCTGAAATATGCATCTATTCGGGTGTTCCATGCTCTTGGCGCTTGCTTTAACCCGTACAATGCCTTACTTTAACTTCAACACCTTGTTCTCCTTATCGGCTTTTACATATCCAACTTCACATGGTTTGACACAACACTATGCTTCTTGTGAGGTAACATTCTCCAAATTTGCCGTTGGACAACGATTCCACAAATAAACCACACATCTGACCGCTTCAACCCAAAATTCCTTTGGCATGTTTTTACGTTTTAGCATGCTTCGAACCATGTTAAGTATGGTCCGATTCTTTCTTTCCGTTACTTCATTTTGTTGAGGTGAATAAGGAGCTATTAAGAATCTTCTAATTTCATTCTCTTCACAAAAATTTACAAACTCTTTTGATGTAAATTTACTACCTCTATTGGACCTCAAAGCCTTTATACACAGACCACTCAAATTTTCATCAAGCACCTTAAATTTCTTAAAACAAAAAATGCTTCCAATTTCTCCCTTAAAAATTAAACCCAAGTTCTTCGGAAATAATCATCAATAAAAATAATAAAGTAACGGTGCTTGCCAAGAGAGTTAGGAGTTATTGGACCACAAATATCGGTATGAACCAATTTAAGCACCTTCTTTGCATGATATCTTACTTGTTTTGGAAAAGAATTCCTTGGAAGTTTTCCTAACACAACCTTAACAAAATTTATCACAGTAGTCTATGTTTGGTATACCATTCACTATTCTTTTATTTGCCAATTGTTTCAAACTACCAAAATTAAGGTGCCCAAACCGCAAATGCCACAACCAAGTTTTATCCTCTATACAAGCTTCTAAACTTCTTGCTTGTACATTCACCAAATTCAACTTAAACATGCGATTTTTGGTCATTTTTACTTAGACGAACAACTGGTTATTTTGATCCCTCAAATAAAGCATTCGGTCTTCCATAAAAATCGTTCCACCACGTTCCAATAATTGACCCAAACTTAAAAGGACATAATAAACATTAGGAATAAAACCTTTCATTTCCATCTTTACATTTAATAAGAATTTTTCCTTGTCCTTTGACTTTCACTTTTGAGACATCTCCAAATGATACATGGCCATCCACAATCTCTTCTATTTTGGTAAACATGTGCTTGTAGCCACACATATGGTTGCTCGCATTGGTGTCCAAGTACTGTACCGAATCATTATTAGGGTCGGCCTCCTCTCTTGCTAGCAACACTACACCATTACCTCCATTTTCTTCCTTGTTCTCATTCTCATTTCTCTTCTCGTTGAAATAACATTCTACTACATAATGGCCATAATTTTTACAATTATAACATTGAACATTGTACTTGATCTTCCTCTTCCCCGACCTCGACCTCGACCTCGACCTCTGTCGTACGAGTTTTGTTGATTCTTATCTTTCTTATTCTCTTGCCATCCTTGTTCTCTACCATTACCTCTGTTGTGACCTTTACCTCGGTCTCTATACCCACCGCGACCTCTACCATGGCTGTCTGACTTCTCTTCTTTTTGTGTCTCCTTGGCTTGAAATGCTTCCTCCAACACTTCTTGTTTGTTTTTCATCTTTCTTTGTTCATGAGTCTCCAAGGAACTTGAGAGCTCATCGATGGTCATCTCTGCCAAGTTTTTAGACTCTTCTATTGCACGCACCGCATTCTCAAAATCATTAGTTAAGGATCTTAGTATTTTCTCTACTACTCGACCATCACTCATCACCTTACTGTTTTTTTTGAGTTGATTCACCACCATTTGTACCCTTGTAATATAATCAGACACACATTCTGACTCTTATTTTTTAAAATTCAAACTCACATTTAAGTGTTTGTAGGTGAACTTGTTTCACTCAGTCCACACCTTTGTATGTTTCTCCAAGAATCTCCCATGCCTCTTTTGATTTTGTCACGCTAGCAATCTTCTTAAAACCAGATTCATCAACTACTTGAAAAAGGAGGTAAAGTGCGGTTTTATCATTCATACGAGTCTCTTTCAGTGTCTTTATCTGATTCGCCGACATATTACCCGTTGTTGTTGGTTCATCATAGCCATTTTCAACTACATCCCGTCTTGTGCACTGAGCAATGCCTTTATTTGTATACTCCAATTGTCATAGTTATTCTTCGTAAGGAGCGGTAATGGAACTTGTTCGAGCGGCGTCATGTCGGAGGTTGTCATGGCACTGATACCAATTTATTAGTCTAATGGTGTATTCGACACTTTTGAAGTAGAAAGAAGAGAAGAATAACAAGCAAGTTTCTTTGTATTATCAACTCTTTAGATTCTCTACAATAACAACTTATTACAACTCCTTATAAAGCCTAAACATCAGATGAAGACTCTAGAAATTCGTATAACAATAAATAGTGGAATTCTAAACAACAAAGTTAATTCTGATCATCCTTCACTAAAACAGCCATAACCTTTTAAAGAGAAGTCCAAATGACTTGAAACTTTCACTAACTGAAACTAGACTTAAAGAGCTTTAAATCCATAGGTTACACACCAAAAATGACCAACATTTGACCATTCAAATTCTCTCTTAAATCAGTCTTAAATTTTGTCCGCTACAAACAGTTTAACTATTGAACTATATTAAGTTTAGATTTTCAACAAAGTATTGCATGTTCTCCCACTTTAGTTGATTACTTAATGTACTTTACTTGCAAGAGAAGGAATGAAACAATCTCAATCTTCTCTTTTTGGTGAATTCTTGCCCTTAATCACATCTCTATATTAGTATTATTTGTGTGATGAAACTAGTTCTCTTTATTAACATTCTAACAGTGCTTGGTGGCCTTATTACATATTCTTCATTCCATATGTGTGTAGATTTTGGAAATGAACCCAGAAGATGAGGCTGAGGAAGATGGTGCAAACATTGACCTTGACTCTCAAAGGAAAGGTAAATGTGTTGTGCTAAAAACATCGACCCGTCAGGTAAAAAGTCTTGCTTTTCTTTCTATTTTCTTGTCATTAGACTAGGAACAGAACGCAACTTGCCACATTCCGTCTTTTGAATGTTTAAATTCTGTATTTTGATCGTCTCCCAAAAAATATATGATTTCATTTCTATGGATTGATCATTAAGTCAAACATGCTTATTTTGATCTAGACTATTTTCCTTCCTGTTGTTGGGCTTGTTGACCCTGACAAGCTGAAGCCTGGTGATCTTGTTGGAGTGAACAAAGATAGTTACTTGATCTTGGATACTCTGCCATCAGAATATGACTCACGAGTGAAGGCGATGGAGGTTGACGAGAAGCCCACTGAGGACTATAATGACATTGGAGGCTTGGAGAAGCAGGTAAATAGGACTCTGGGTACTTTGCAAAAAAAAAAAAGTTTGGTAACTATTTGTAGACATTAACTTCTTTTGGATCCACAATGGTCTTATTTACCTCTTTAATAGATCCAAGAACTTGTTGAGGCAATTGTTTTGCCAATGACCCACAAAGAGCGGTTTCAGAAGTTAGGTGTCCGTCCCCCCAAGGGTGTCCTTCTGTATGGACCACCTGGAACTGGGAAGACCTTAATGGCTCGTGCTTGTGCTGCACAAACAAATGCCACTTTTCTAAAGCTTGCAGGCCCACAGCTTGTACAGGTATGACACATTTTTGTATTCCATCACCTTTCTTCAGTATCTTTCCAAGGCAACTGTCATTGAATTCTTCTTTTATAATGGATTTATTTGCTATGTTGTCTGCACACTGTTTCTGTATATGACTGTTGTTTATAACAACTATACTGATCTTTAATTTGTTAACATAAATTTGTCCATGTTTACCTTTGTGCATATGAATTTATGTTATATTTTATGAACTTCACAGGAGTAACAACTGTTATCCTTTGTAGATGTTTATTGGGGATGGAGCCAAACTAGTCCGTGATGCATTTCAGCTTGCAAAAGAAAAATCTCCCTGCATAATTTTTATTGATGAAATTGATGCAATTGGGACTAAACGATTTGACAGGCATGCTAATTTTCTGGACTTGAGTTGTTAATTTGATGCGATTTGAGGAAAGATAGCCTTTTAAGAAATATAGCCTTTTACTTGACTTTCTTTGATCTGTTTGTGCAGTGAAGTGAGCGGAGATAGGGAGGTTCAGAGGACCATGTTGGAGTTGCTAAATCAGCTCGATGGATTTAGCAGTGATGAAAGAATTAAGGTTAGCTGATACATCACTATGATTTTGGCATCTCTTACCATGAGCATTTTTAGAAGAAGCTGATGGTAGAAGTGCAGCATATAGTATTTAGATTTGACTTATTTTTTGTGCGTGTGCTTTTTTAGTGTTCAAGTCCTCAAACTTGTTATGAATTTCAGGTAATCGCAGCAACAAATCGAGCTGATATCCTTGACCCTGCCCTCATGCGCTCTGGACGTTTGGATCGTAAAATTGAGTTTCCACATCCAACTGAGGAAGCAAGAGCTCGCATTTTGCAGGTTGATGACAGAATATTGTTCTATCCTATAATTCTTTTGTTTTGTCCTTTGGTTCAAACATAGATTTTACTGGTGTAGATCCACTCAAGGAAGATGAATGTTCATCCTGACGTCAACTTCGAAGAACTGGCTCGGTCAACGGATGATTTCAATGGGGCACAGCTAAAAGCGGTTTGTGTAGAGGCTGGCATGTTAGCTCTTCGCCGTGATGCCACTGAGGTGTGCTCTCTCCCTCTCTCTCTCATGTGTCCTGCCACATGTCTCTGCATTCTATCATATAGTAGGTGTTTCATCATAAAAAAAAGGTTACTCATTTAGCAGCCCGCCTCATCACCCATATGACTTAATGAACTATCCTACTGCAGATATATGTTGTTGCTTTTAAATATTTTTATTGCTTATTAAGCATGGCGGGGAAGTCCTAGATGCCTAATACTCTGTAATGAGGAAGTGACTGGTAAAAGTGATTGGTTTATATGTGAAACTAGGTGAACCATGAGGACTTTAATGAAGGTATTATCCAAGTCCAAGCAAAGAAGAAAGCAAGCTTGAATTACTATGCATAAATGGCGAAAAGAAATGTCAATCAGAGGGCAAAGGGAATGGAAAACAAGCTAATTGTGGCATTACATGTCTCCACCATTGATTTGATTGTTGGGATATTGGGGAAGTTGTGGAAGTTAACAGGGCAGGGGATGTTTGCATTTGCCTTTTGCTTGCTTATATTTCTAGACATGGAAGATTACTAGAGATACTAAAATAGAGTTTAGGTGTGAATTGTCATGGAAACCCATACTGCGAAATGCTTCCCTAACATTTTAGTCCCTGAATTTACAATATTTTATTTACAAATCTCTACTAAGGTTATTAAGTTCTTGCGTTACATTTTACTAGGGTACGATTTAAGTTGGTTCAGTCTGATAAATGGTAGCCTATTTTGCGTCGGTGTACTCTATATTTAGTAAAATAATGACGACAAATAAAAAATGATTAAACAATTGAAAGAGTTTCAATGCTGTCTTTGGCTTCCATCTCTAATTACGTAAATGAAATGGGAGGCGAGGATTTTGTATTTTGTATTTTGCAGTCCATAGATGATGAATCTAAATGCATTTTTATATTATTAACACATAATGTATTATATATTTAAATAACTTTAAAAATAAAAGGGTAATTGAATCGTACCTGATTTAAAAAATTTCTACACAAGGTGTCAACCATGAACTATCTATGTGTGTAGCTTCTATACTGTCCACAGAGTAGAGAAAAAAATAGTTAAAACTTAACTATTAAGAGGGGAAAGTAGTGAGTGCTAGTTCTTTTATTCCTTCTTTCTATTTTTATACAAAAAGACACTACGGTTCTTTCATATTAAAATTAAAGCCTTAACTATAATTAAAGTCAAACTTTAATTATAATTATAACTTAATTTTAATACAATCTTTAACTATAATTAATGTCAAACTCTAATTATAATTATAACTTAATTTTAATACAATCAAATATTTCATATTTGATTTATGATGTTTTTCAAACTTCACAATTAATTCCAACTTAATTTAAATTGAATTATTTCTCTTTCTAAATGCACTTTTATACAATCACGTTCATTCTTGCTAACGCCACCTGATTGGACACTCCCGTTTGAGGTCATGTACGAAGCAAGTGACTAAGCTATAGGTTATGTATTGGGTCAAAGGAAAGATAAAAGGTTGCATGCCATCTATTATGCAAGGAAGGTCCTTACGGGACCACAACTTAATTACACTACCACAGAAAAGGAATTACTCGTAGTGGTGTTTGCATGTGATAAGTTTCGATCTAAGAAGCATAGACACGGACACGGATACGGGACATGACACGGACACGGATACGGGAAAACATCAATTTCTAAAATTTGGTGGACACGGACACGACATATACATATATTATAAAATTTAGAATTAAGAAAAAAAATTCAGAATTCATAATAATATATATATATTGATTAATGTGTTTCAAAATTTACAATATCTTGATAGTTCATACATATTTGGTACTTTATAAGCCTCTCTAAAAAACATAGAGCATATATTCCATTAAGCAATTTGTCAACAATCTCCTATCCAAAAGTAGAATTAGTAATTCACATGGGTATTTACAACCAAAAAATTTAACTAAAGTATTTATCCTCTAATCACTTTATTCTCAAACATTGGCATTGCTTTCATCAGCAAAGATCATACTCTCCAACTTTGGTTCATCCAGTGAAAGATTGGCAACTTCAAGGATTCCATGATTATCATCAATTGGTGAAAACTCATCTCTTGCAATATTCCACATCATTGTTTCTCCTTGTTTGTATTGTGAAGATTTTCTTGAAAGGAGTCGCAAATTAATATGAATGTATACTAAACTCTCAGCACGCTTAGGTTTGATCTTGTTCCTTTTAAAGGAGTGAATAAAAGAGTAAGTACTCCAATTTCTTTCACAACAAGACAAAGATGATGGTTGTCCAAGTAACTTGAGAGCAATCTTTTGAAGAATTGGAGCATGAACACCATGAACTAGCTACTAAGATTTTGCATCAATGATACCTTTATCATTTATAGAGTCATAATCATCAAACCCTTGTCTACCATCCGAAAAATTAGCAAACTCAACGTTCATTTTTCTCCGATCTTCTACATAAAAAAAGTACCTCTTCAAATATTTCAATCTCTCATTGGTGAGCTCCACATCTTGATTTAGTGGAACTCGTTTTGAATCTTTACTCAACCATTCATGGCTATAGTACCTATATAGTTGTAAGAAAAAAAAAACGTTATGAATTATTCATCAATTACCATTTATTTATCTCTAATAGAAAAGAAAGTATCAAAATTTGAATAATCACCTTG
>JAOTAX010000007.1:6002974-6015660 GCA_025629825.1 Erythroxylum guanchezii
TTTCCAAAAGGGAAATTATATGGATGTGTTTTTCTTGGAAAAAGAATGAATCAGTAAGAAGAAGAAAAGAAAAAAAATAGACCGGATTTTAGATTAGTCTTAGGGTTTCCAACGCAACAAGCTTGTTTTGTTTTCTAAGATATTTGTTCTCGGATGTTGTAAATCTGTTTCACTTCGATTCGAATTCGATTTGCTTTCGATCCTTTGAATTTGTAAATCCGTTTCTTCGATTTCGCTTCGGATATGATTTGTATTTCGCCTTTTGTTTCCGTTTCGGATCGCTTTGTTTGGTTTCGCTTCCGCATTTTGTTATCCGGATTTCGATTTCGTTTTTGTTTTTCGGTTGGGGTCCGACTTCCGAGGTCGGGTCCCAACAATATGGAAATACATAATGAAGTGGAAACAAATAATCCAATTATACAGGAGGACAACCTTAAGAATGAGAAACCATTTGTTACCAAAGTATTAGAAAAACCTATCTCTATTAATCTGGAAATTCAAAATGCAGAAGTAGCAAAGAATCCAATTATACATATGGACAATTTTGAGAATGAAAGACGAGCTGATACCAAAGTAATAGAGCAACTTGTTGATACTAAAGTATTAACAACTAGCTCAATGAGAAGATAAGTTAATAGAAGGGCAAGTAATAAATCTATAGGGGAAACTCGGCTAGTTGTTAATACTAAGAGAAGGGCAAGTAAACTCAGTCTTTGACCTCATTTTGGTATATGCCTCCAATTTTCAATTCCAAAGACAACTCCTTTGGAATAATTTGCAAACTATTAAAGCTTTTATAAACAATTCCTAGGTGTTAATATGTGATTATAACTGCATACTCTCAGATTATGAAGTTAAAGGGGGGGGGGGGGGGGGTAAGGGTTTCCACTTTGCAACATGTAGAGAGTTATTTGATTCGCTTCAGAAAATAAAGATAACATACCTTAGATTTGAAGGGAGGTTGTTTACTTGGTCCAATAAACAATAAGGCAATATGTTGATAAGAAAAAAGCTTGATCAAGCTCTTGTTAACCATAATTGACTAGCATTGCATTCACAATTGATAGATGAATATTTGACTATATTTTGACACCCATATTTGATGTATTTTGCTTGATATTTGATACATTTATTGTATATTTGGTACTTACTGTGCTTCAAGTATGTTTACAGGTGATAATTGCCTTCGTGGATGTAAAGGAGAGGAATTTGGGCAGAAACATGGCTAAATTAGGAAAAACAACACCCGTGCACTTTTGTGATATCCGGTGTTTTCTAATTATGCACGTTCATGTGCACAGCCATGCATAACCCAAAAACTTAGAATTCAATATAAAAGTGACTAAGTGTTTGATTTCGTGTTTGATCATATGTAACTAAAAATTTGGTTAGTATTTAGGTTAGACGAACCTTCTATTAACACTTTTATGTGATTTGATTTTTTTAATAATGCAATTGGTTGTTTAATATATTGTGATCTGATTATGCGTTTTATTTATGTTCTAATAACTCAAGAATATTAGATCATAATCTGATTTCATACGTAGAGATTGGGAAATCCTAGTGTGAATAGTTCCACCGTAATTAGAAAGAGTTTATTGCAACCCTAGATGTAGAATGACATAAATCTTCCAGATTAGAGTCAAACCTAATTGAAGGACCCATAAATCGATAACACAATCCTATAAGATTTAACCTGAGTAATTTGGTTAAAGACCTTAGGAATAGTTGTTAGTAGACGCAAGGTCAGCTATTATCATACCATAGAAGTCTCCACGGTCCAATACATCAACGAAACAATTATATGATAAAAGATTAATATGTTAAATGTTTAAGGGAATTCAAACCTAGATACTAATTTCTGATAACGATAGTTTTCTAAGTGAATTCTACTGTCTTTGCATTCATTATCATTTCCTATTCTTTAATTGTTTTAGTTTTTATTTTCTTTTTATTAAAAATATAAAATCAATCTGTATGCTTGATAATAAGGGAAAGGTAATTACTAGTATTCATCGTCTTCGTGGGATCGATCATACTTGTTGATACTAGCTATAACTACCTCGTGCACTTGCAGTTATTACAATATTGACTATCACGCTTTAGGTCAATCAACAATCATTTACTTACTTTGGTAAAAACAATTTTTTTCAGATCATTCCTACATTCTCATCTAAAATATCCAAGCTGTTAAAATGACAGGTGCACCTTTTAGATTCTTCAATAGGCTCACTCAACAAGAATTCATTCACCTTATGGAAACTTGTTAGAACCAGAATGTGAATGGCTTTAAGCCTTTTCAACTGATGCAGAAATTGAAAAGGGTTAAACAAGCAATCAAAAGCTTATCTATTTCAAATACCAAGCAAATAAAGGTTACTCGGTAGCTGTTAAAAGGGGCTCAAAAGGAATGTTATAGATCCCCTTATAACAACCACCTGAAGCAAATTGAAGCTCAGAGATTAAAGGATCACCATGAGGCTCTCAACTTGCATAATTCTCTACTAAAATCAAAAGACTTTATGAATTAGTTAAGAGATGGTGACTCAAACACTAAATTCTACTATGCTTTCTTAATTGCTAGATGAAACAGGAACATGATTCTTTATTTGACCAATCATCTTTATTAAAGCTCACAAGGGACTTTTTCTTGCAACAGATGAGCACAGCTAAAAGTTCTAATGATATTCGTAACATCAAAATGATTTTTAACAACCCTTTACCTCAAAACACTACAGAGCTCTTGACAACCCCTTACCTCAAAACACTAAAGAGCTCTTAACAACCCATTTCATTAGCATGGAAATCAACAAGGTCTTATTTGGCTTACACCCTTCTAAATCTCTAGGGCTTAATGGGTTTACAACCTAGTTCTTTTAACAAACATAGGAGATAACTGGCCACCTGTTTATTGAAGTTGTTTTGGAATGTCTATCCTTTTACACAATGCTGAAGCATATTAACCATACTTACATTTGCTTTGTTCCTAAGAAGTTGAATCCTTCTTCATTGGTAGGCTATAGGCCAATTTCATGTTGCAATATGGTTTACAACGTAATAGCTAAAATTCTTGCTAACAGATTGAAAAGAGCCTTACAAATAGTCATAAATCCAGCACAAAGTGCATTCATAAAAAAGAGATTTATAGGGGATAATATTCTCCTAATGCAAAAGATCTTGAAGGAGTACAACTTTGGGAAAAACATCAAGAGTTGTTGTTAGAAAATTGATTTTTTCAAGGCAATTGACACAGTGAATTAACACTTTGTACAAGCTTACTCAGAAGCTCTTGAATTTCCTATTATATTCAATAAATGGATCCTACTATGCATAAAAACTATATAGCAGACTTGTCAATGGAATTCTAACATGGCCTCTAAATTTTCCTAGGGGAATAAGACAAGGGGACCCTCTATCCCCTTATGTATTCATCCTAGCTTTGGAAGGCCTATTTAGAATCCTCAACAAGATCATTGGTTCTAATGGCATATTTCATTATCACCATAAATGTAAAAATTATAAGCTCACTCATTTGATGTTTGCAGATGACTTGATCTTTCTTTCAAGGGCTAATACTCATTCAGTGAGGATGTTAAAGGAACTACTCAAGCTATTTTCAAGCTGGTCAAGGTTGAAAGTGATGGCAGATAAAAGCAACTTGTTTTGCTCCAAAGATGTGAGGAATGTTGAGGAACTATCCAGGATATCAGAGCTGCAGATACAAGATCTTCCTTTTAAATGAGTCCTAATTTTGTATGTAAAACCAAAGTATGCTATCTCACTCATTGAAAGATTCAAATACAAAACAAATACTTGGCAAAATAGATTTCTATCATTAGTTGCAATGGTCACTTTGAATGTTTCAGTGCTTGGAAATCATTTTGTTCATTGGCTCGCTCACAATATTCTACCTAGAAAAATAATCAAAGAGATTGATGCAATGATGAAAGCTTTCTTATGGTTTGGGAAAACTAACAATTTTGAAAAAGATAAAGTTAAATGGAGTGAACTGTCAATTCCTAAGAAGCAAGGAGGATTAGGAATAATTTATATTCCTCTAATGCAAAAGGTACTATTGTGCAAAAGAATTTAGAGGCTATATGATGATAAGTGTGCCATTTGGATAAAATGGATACATGAGACTTATTTAAGGAATGAAAACTTCTAACATTTGTCAATCACTAGGGAATAATCTTGGTTCTTCTTGCAAATGTTGAAATTAAGAAATGTTGTGTACCCTTGGATCAAACGTGGGTTGGGAAATGGAACGTATACTTGGGTGTGGTTTGGCAACTAGTCCAAGTATAGTCCTCTTATCCAAAGGAGTGAATTGTTCCATCTCTCAAACAAACTTCCTCTCAAAATAAACTTGTCCTCACTAATGAAAAGTGGACAATGGATTGGCAACTTTAAAGGATCCAACTTACTGATGGAATATTTTTCTTAGATCACCAATTAGGAAAGAGAGGACATAATCACCTGGATAGCTGATCCTACTGGAGTATTCACTATCAAATCATGTTATAAAACACTGTAGGCAGAGGGAGAGATTGTACCTTAGTTCAACCTCCTATGGAAGAACTCATTGAATCAGAAAGCCTCAATATTTACTTGGTTAGTCATCAAGAACATGATTCGTACTAAGAACAAATGGTTTGGCTCATTTGACCCAATATATGTGATGTGTCAAGAAGTTGAAGAAGATAGAGAACACCTATTCTTTCAATGCAAATACTTCAAAGCTATGTGGAGCATAATTTTACGTTTGCTAATTAATTATTGTTCTTCTTATAATTGGCTAACAACTCTAATTGTTAACTACAAAACTGCTTTTACAACAACAATTTACTCCCTATGGAAAGAAAGAAACAAAAGGAACTACTTGAGTGAGAAAGTAAACAAGCATCAATTAGTTGTAGATATCATCAATTGGGCTAGGGTCATTATGATTGCAAAATCTGTTTAGCATAAACCATATATAGGCATTAGGAATAGTTGGAATCGGTAACTCGTTTGTAATCTAGTATATTAGATTAGTAATTTGTACTATTTTTGTGAATTCATTGTAATGTTGAGATAGCTTTGCTATAGTTAATGGAAAAATAATTATTCTAATAAATTCTTAATAGAAATTCATTATTTTTGAGATTATTTTTAAAAATTACATGAAGTGTAAATAGAAAGGATGATGTGAATGTGATTTCATCAATAAATATGGATTTAATAAGATAATAAATATAAAATTATAATAATTTCTAACACAAAAAAGAAGAAATTATTGCTACTTTGCTCAATTTCTTTTATTCCTCTTCTTAGAAATAAAAAAGATATAATAATTAAATAGAAGAACAGTGAAAATGGAGAAAATCCACAATGCGATCCCCCCAACCTTAACAAAGCAGAAAATGCTATATTTTATTCTTATTTAATCGAATAAGAAGTTATAGCAAATACTCAAAAATCTCCCACTCGCTCCCAATTCTCAATCGGAGCCGTCAATCAAGCCCTGGTTTGGACAGGCAACTGTTAAATCCAACGGCACAAATCGTCTCCGGACAAAAATTCTCCATGGAAAAAGAGAAACAACGGAGAGAGAAAGAGAGGAAAAACCAATAAACAGGGAAAGAAGAAGGAGCAAAACAAGACAAATTTCGATCCAAAACCAAAAAAAAATAGAAAATTGAGAGGAAATCGCCTTCCAGATTCTTTGATGCAAGCCTCTATCTGCTGTTGCAAGTTAATCTAGAGCTAATTGATTATATTTTCTTCGGTTTAATTTCTAAAATTATTGGCAAATAACGACCTAGTCTAGATTCAGAAGCAAAGGAGAGGGAAAAAGGGAGGAGATTATATATTTGGGGATTAGGGTTCTTATTTTTAACGACGTAGTACGATTTGACCTGATGGGATTGGGGGACAGCGAAAATGATGCGGTCGTTGATGATGCGGATGAAGGAGGCGTTGGTGGTGGAGGAGAATGCGGCAAGTCGTTTGGGTCGGTATCTTGCTCGATTTGCCTCGAGGTGGTTGCTGATAATGGCAATCGATCGTGGGCTAAACTTCAATGTGGCCACCAATTCCATCTGGGTAAGATGGAATTCGAATTATAATTTTGATCAATAGTTTGTTTTTTGAAATTTGATGTTTTTGGATGGAAATATGGAGATCTGAATAGTGTTTTAATTCTTGTTTGATTCATCAGAAGAATTAAGTGATGTTTGATTAGATTTTGAGTTCCTAGCTGCTCATTACGGATGGTATATGTTTCCAATACTTCGTTAGGAAGTGGATGGAGTTGATGAGTTTGGTAGATGTGATTTTTCAAGACATGTATCAACTAGATCTTTTATGATCAGAACCTGAAGTTGCTTATTTTCTTCCCCCAATCATTTTTGGGTGATCATGTTTTTTGGTCTGCCTCGACGGTTGATATTCATAATCAAACATGCATCCGGGTTGAATTATGGAAACTGTCATCTAAATTTAAATATTCTCAACTTATACTTCATATGCGGTTTGAATTATGGAAACTGCCATTCAAATTTAAATATTCTCAACTTATACTTCATATGCGATTTGCAGAGGGTTGGGCCTTACATTTTCATTTAACTGGGGATTAATCTTGCATTCAATTGATCATGAAGTGACATTATAAGATTGCTTTGTTACATCATGGAAGGATTTAAGGGGTTTAGTGTTGTGTTTCTTTAATCTTCTTCTATCCATATTTCTTAATATTGAGAAAATTGAATGAGTAACTTCTGAGTCGTTTCTGTACCTTAGCCTTTTAAACTACCCTGGATTGTACTAGCACACAAGGATTCTCTAAGCCTATCTAACAATGCTAATTATATTTTTAAAGTAGATTCTGATGCATTTTATGAAAATATGGATACTATATGTGATGGTGATTACTCGAAAGACTATTCGTTCAATTTTTATTTTATTTAGGCTTTTCTTTCTTGTTTTCATCAGCTTAGATTAGAAGCATTTGTGAATTCTTATTTATATTTTTCCTTAAGCTTTAGAGACTTTCTTGATTATTAATATAATGTAATATTTTCAGATCTGAAGTCAAGAATCTTTCTTTGACAGTGATTCTTATTTTAGGAGGGATTGCTAGATCCCTAAGAGTGATTTTTAAATCTATTTTTTTATTTTGATTCCTTACTTAGGAATTCCAGCCCTAATTCGAAGTTCCAGCAACCTAAATTTTCAGTTTATATGTGCAATATTAAATAGTCAGCATACTCCTCTCCATCCTATATCAATATGTTTTTCATTTGCAGCTGTACTAGTGCTCTTATATGTTTACGTAGCCGAGAATGTTCTATTTGCATAGGATGATATTTGTCTCCCTTCATGTCTTTCTCACCATTTATATTTTTCATAATGCAAATTTACTTTTGGCCGTAATTTATGTTTAATGTCTGCAGATTGCATTGGATCTGCTTTTAATGTGAAGGGTGTAATGCAATGCCCTAATTGTCGTAAAATTGAAAAGGGCCAATGGCTATATGCAAACGGTTGTCGTTCATTGCCAGAGTTTAGCATGGATGACTGGGCCCATGATGAGGATCTTTATGACCTAAGCTACTCAGAAATGGTATGGTATTTAAGATAAGATACTGTATGTTAACTATCTATTTGTTTCAGTTAAATCTTTTGTGGTGACTAATCATGCCTGTTGAAACCTCTCATTTATGCTGTTATGCCAAAGCATTTACTCTTTTCCAATACATGTTATAGTTTTTTTTTTTGCTTTTTCACGATTAGATCATTTTCCTACTTGGGGCTTAATCTTAAAGAGGGTTTAGAATACCATTCATGTTATGGCTTTATGACTTATTTCTTCAGTCCATATACTCTATGTACAACCCCTTTTAGGATAGAAGTTAAATGATAGGATCGAAATTCATTGATACATTATAAAACAACTGTGACAGCTGAGAATTCTTTCTTGCACCCTCATTTGCTCATGTTTAGAAAATATGTTAACAATGAAAGAAAGAGTGGCTAACCTTAAGTTGGCCCCTTTAGATATTTCATATGGGCAAAAGATTGGGCTTAAGCATGATCTGGATAAAAATTTTACACCATCTCAGGGTTGTCTAGGTGTTGTTTCTGTTTCAATGTTAGAAAAAGTTGAAACGGTTGTCACAACTTTTAGTTTCAGACGACTCTTGGCACTAGACAAAATGGTGCAGCCACCTTTTCCCCAGCAGCTGCCTGCCTTGATCTTGTGTGCATTATGTAAATGCCAACTGTTGTGGTAAAGCTGCAGCTAGCAATTACTATAGTTACTGTAGGAAGGGAGGTTGGGACCAATAAACAAGAATACAGGTTCCATTACTTCAACACAGAAAGGAAGGTGAACTACAATTGGAGATAAAAATCATGAAGAAGATATTATTGTTATAGATGCTTTGATAATTGAATGCATATCCATTGGGATCAAGGTATGTCCTAAATGTTCTTAATCAAGCTGTAAAAGAGTTGCTAGTCCAGTAATTAATAGCGCACGCACATCTACCGTTTGAAAGTCTCCCCTGTTATATTATGCAGGGAAATGAGGGCCTTTCTTGCCATCTTGTTTCAAGTTGTGATGTCAATGGACGATAATTAATGGATTACGGTTTCTATGCTGTTTGTTAGATGGGAGTTGAATAATAGATCTTGTTTCACAGTTAGTTCCTGATGTCCTCTTACATGAAGTTATGTGCCATTAACAAATTTTATTTTTAAAAACATTCTTCAGTTTCATCTTTAACATTTTGCATTTAAACTACTGAAAGAAGCTCTCTTTTTTCTTTTAACAGCATGGACATGCTGTTTACTGCGCTCCTTCATGACATTTCAGATATGCATGTTTATAAAATTTTCTATAATTGGATGTTTATGGTGATATCTAAGTGCATATATGACATTCATGTCCACATCTCTAACTCTTTTAATATTTATAGCTTTTTAAAGACTGAAGTTGTGTTCCAGGCATGGAATAATTTCCTGGAAAGAAAATGACGTTAATTTTACTTCTCTTGCTTCTTTATTATATTGTTGTTCTTAATGGTTTTGCAGTCCTTTGGAGTCCATTGGTGCCCATTTGGTAGCTTGGCACGACTTCCTTCATCCTTCGAGTAAGCATCATCCAATTCCTTTTTAGTGCTTAAAGTTTTTGCCGAATCTAATTTGAACAGAGAATTCTTTATCTATTTTCTACTTTCTACTTCTCGAACATATGCATGTGTGATTTATGTGGATGTGCACTTATTCAGGAACCTTTAATTTCAGAATTGGGTGGCCATTAAAAAAGAAGAGATTTAACATGCAATGAAATCATTGAGGAATATACCTTTACCCGTCATAAAATGTGATCCTCAAAATATGAAATACTGAGCAGTCAACAAATACTTTAGTGCAGTTACAGTACACCAGAGCTTGCATTTCATGCCTATATAATATTGCAATGTTTGTAGCCAAATATGTGAATCTTTCTCTAAACCCAAATCTGACAGAGAGAGAGAGAAACGGAGGGAGGGAGGAAGAGACAATAACCAATCCTACTTCAGATTTCCACATATAGTCCATGAGTTGTCTTTTGTTCTTTATAGTTGAACTATCCAGTTTCCTTTTGTTCTGTCTTCTGGGTTGGGTGGTCAAACATTTATCAAAGCTGCCCCTGTTCTACTTTCAGGTGGAAGCATTCCTATTTTGTTGAGGTATAAAGAGTGTAGAATTGTTTAGTATATTTTAACCTTGTCTTAAGAGACTAGGCTTACAGAATTTTTTGTTACTTATAGTTGGTTTATGTTTTCTTAGAGGTACTCTGATTTTGTGTTATTTGATATATATATTCTCAAGTATGAAATTTTCTTCCTTTAAACATAATATTATTTGTTTATTGATTGCAGGGAAGGGGAATTATCAGCACAGACTTGTAAGAAATTCATCTATTCTTTTTAGTGACTATTGATTAAGTTCTTAGAACAGAATGAAATTCATGTTGATGTGACTGATGTTTAAATGCAGATCACGACCTGCTGGGACATCCTGCTATATTTGGGGAGCACACTGCTGTATCATCTGGTAGTCACCCATGCCCATACATAGCTTACGTTGGACCAATTCATCCTCCTCTTTCAACCTCCAGTTCAAGTGTTTCAGATGGTTCTAATTTCAATAATCACTGGAGTGTTCCAACATTACCCAGTGAGATTCCTGATTCATATGCATTTCCTGCCTTGGATGTACATTATCAGAGCTGGGAGCACCATTCCCTTCCCTTCTCTACTACTAGTAATCGGATTGGTAATGTAGATCAACCTTCAATCCCTCCTGTTCCTCAAAGATCTGCCAGAACTATTTCTGCTCTTCAAAGATCTGGATCATTCATGCATCCATTGCTGGTTGGCCACAGGTATACCTTTGGGTTAATGTACAACACTTGGGTTATTAATGCGATTCATCATGACTTCATGTAGCATAAATCTATTTCTTGATATAATAGTTGATTTAGTGTACCACACTGTCATATGCTTTAATGATCCCTAATTTGAGTCATTGATAGTGAATGGTATTGGCCAGTGCTTTCTATAAAGCCACAAGGGCCTCTTAAACAAAAGTTATACCGAATTGGCTTCTTTAGAAACGGCAATACCCATTGGGAGTGTCAATACATTTAAACTGTTCTTGTTCATCTTCTGTCTCTTTCTGGGAGTCTTATTGCCTTTGTCTGGGTCCGAAATTTCCTAGGTGTTTTATTGTACTAGAGCCTGTAGTATTTGTGGATTGTTGATGTTAATGAGTTTGTAGAAGTAGCATTAAAGGCATTTTCTTGTACAGCTCTAATGCAAGAGCTGGGAGTTCAATTGCTTCTTCATTGCTTACACCTTACCAAGGCAGTAATGCTCGAGCACGTGATAGGGTTCAAGCTCTTCAGGCATACTATCAACAACCCGGCAATTCTCCAGCCATCCGCACGCCAGTTGTTTCCAGATCCCGAAGATCCAGCAGTCATAGAGGCTTGTCTCAGGTAGGAACTATGGCTTCATCATCTGATCAGACAGGCTTCTATTTTGGCCCAGGAGGCACATCAGGTCGGAACTTCCAAGAAGCAGAAAATCCTCCTACACGATTTCGGGCATTGGAAAGAGATCATTTGCCATCATTTTCGTTAAGTCAGGTTGACAGAGATTCTAGTTGGGGTGCATTTCATCATGGCGCCAGTGGTTCAGATTCCAACATCAGGTCCAGCAGCTTCCGCCAAAGGCAAGGCTTGGAAAGGATATCACAAAATCGGTCATAGCTTTCTTGATGAAGCAAACTGCCACTAAATGACTGGAACAAAATTATGTATGCGTGAGAAAACTGATATATAATGCTTGGAGTCTGTCAGTTCTGACAGTCTCAAAACACTGTAGAAATGGCCCAAAAATACTTTTTGACAGCCAGGTCTGTGTGATGGACTTTGGTCTCCGGTTTCCTTGCCCTGCCTTTGAGGATACATAAAATAAGATCTCATGTTGGATAATACCTGGTTTGAGAAGCTCTCTCTTATTGTTTTCCATCCATAAGGTTGCCGTGTAAAGACCGAATGGGTTAAGCATCTGATTTTTGGATACGTTTCCACAAGAGTTGGATTTTTCGACATTTGAGTTTAATCAGTTGATTTTTATAAATTAAAATTAATTAATTAATTTTTATTTAACAATATTTTGTACTTAAATTTTATTCTTTTCAATAAGTAAAAATAGTTTTATTTTTTTTAATTTTTATTATATATTAATTTTATAATGTTCAATTATTTTTTTTATTTTACCGACTAATTTTTAAAATAAATATTATTATGACATGCAATCCTTATCAGAACCACTTTCTAGTTTCTAGGAGGGCAAGAGTTTCCTTGAGGAAAGCGTACTTCAGACAAAGTGAACCCCTTGGCCTTTCTGTTTGTTTTTGCCGTTTACACCAGGGATCAGTTCAGTCTTAAGCACCTTCAATAAATTCACGGGGTTGGGCACTTCAAGCAACCATAGTATTCCTAGCTCTAGTACAAATTCGGAGGGTTATAGGCTCGAGATCTATACTGGTTGTAGTAAGGATGCTATTTTTATCACTTATGTAATGCCATTGCCACCACACATCTCACTATAGTAGGTTTCAATTAACTCACCAGTTGCCAATTTAAACTGACAATAGTTCGCTAGCATGCTATAGTAAGGCATCTTCAATCTTCAACCCCATTCATAGATAAAAAGTAATAATTTCGATGCAACGTCATCATGAAAATAACCTAAAATAAATATTACTCTTAAAATGTAAATTTCTCAAATATCAACTTCAACCAATTCTCATCCAAACACAATAATAATTAGAGTTCAAAAGCGACTTTGAAATCAAGCAAACAAATAAAAAACTTCTCAAACAGTTTTTATCCTAAAGATTCATCAAATAACCAGAATTTAGGCATTAAGTTACACAATTTAGCCCTAAATCAACTCCCCCACTCTTAATTTCCAAAAATCCATAAAATTCAATTCCAAAATTCTCCCCCAATCAATCTAATAGGTAAAATGCAAATGCTAAGAGGAGAAACAAACTTTGAATTTAACATAATCAAGGATGAAAAATTGCAAGAAAATGCTTTGATTTCATCCAAAATCCATAATTGGGTGTTTCTTGAAAAA
>JAOTAX010000007.1:6076731-6092600 GCA_025629825.1 Erythroxylum guanchezii
ATGGATCCTATGTTTTAGCAGAATCAGTGGGAGTAGTTATCTTAGACTTTCCTAGTGGTCATAGGTTATATTTGGAGAATGTTTATTACATCCCAATGATTGTAAGGAATATGATTTCTGTTTTTTGTCTAATAAAATCTGGTTATTCCTTATATTTTGAAAATGTTGCTTCAATATATGAGAATAAGGATTTTATTTGTAATGCGATAATTAAATAGGGATTGTTCTTTATAGAACCTATGACAGGCTCACTAAACACCACAGAATTAATAAAACCAAGGCAATCTAATGACTCTAGCATTAATTCAAAATATTTGTGGCATTTAAGAATGAGTCATATCAATCAGAAATGACTTGACAGGTTAGTGAAGGATGGGATCCTTGCGGGTTTGGATAATGATCCATTACCCACCTGTGAATCTTGTATTGAAAGAAAAATGACCAAGGCCTCATTTCCTTCCAAAGAAAACAGATCTGAATCCATGTTGGACCTGCTACACACTGATGTGTGTGATCCCATGAACGTACAAGCTAGAGGAGGTTATGAATATTTCATAACCTTTATAGATGATTACTCTAGACATGGCTATTTGTATTTGATGTATAAAAAGAGTGATTCCTTTGAAAAGTTCAAATAATTCAAAGCTGAAGCTGAGAAGCAGCTAGGTAAGCCATTAAAATAACTTCGATAAGATCGAGGTGGTGAGTACTTATCTGGAGAGTTCCAACAATTTTTAATTGACAATGGAATTGTTTCCAACTTGTCAACTCCTCGAACACCTTAATAGAATGGTGTAGTAGAGAGGAAGAATAAGACTCTATTAGAAAGGGTAAAATCAATGATGTCCTACGCTAGCCTTTCAGAATCATTTTGGGGATATGCCATACAAACGGTAACTTTTCTTCTTAACTTTGCTCCATTCAAATCAGTGCCTAAAACACCTAGGAAGTTATGAACTGGCCAAGTGCCTTCATTGCGGCACTTAAGGACTTGGGGCTGCCCAGCTTATGTCCTAAGGCTTGAATCCACAAAGATAGAACCAAGATCAGAAGTATGTTTGTTTGTAGGATATCCTACGGGTACACGAGGGTAATATTTTTACAGTCCCCAAGAGAGGAAGGTATTTATGTCGACAAATGCGACCTTCTTGGAGAAAGAATTTGTGAGGAATCATAAAGGAAGAAGTGAAGTAGTACTAAAGGAGTTAGTAATTTCATTCAAACCAGGTGTTGATTTGGATATAGCAGAACAAGATATCAAAATGGATTCAAGAGTTGAATCAAAAAAGCAGCCTGAACATCAAGTAATGGCTAGACGTAGCGCGAGGATTGTGAGACAACCAGACAAGTATCTAGGTCTAGGAGAAAGCATAATTGCCATATTGGACCAAGAAGAAATGGATACCATTACTTATAAACAGGCTATTAATGATGTTGATGTAAACAAATGGCTCAAGGCGATGGAATCAGAAATAGATTCCATATACACCAATAAAGTCTGGATCTTTGTAGATCTACCATCAGATGTAAAAGCTATGAGGTGTAAATGGATCTACAAAAGAAAAAGAGGATCTGATGGAAAGGTAGAGACTTTTAAAGCTAGATTGGTAGCTAAAGGCTATACTCAAAAAGAGGGTATAGACTATAAGGAAACTTTTTCTCCAGTTGCCATGCTTAAGTCCATCATAATTCTTTTGGCCATAGCAGCCTATTTCGATTATGAAATATGGCAAATGGACGTCAAGACCGCACTTTTTAATGGGGATCTTGAGGAGACCATTTATATGTCCCAACCAGAAGGATTCATTGAGCCAGGTAATGAACATAAGGTATGCAAATTGCAGAGGTCCATTTATGGACTTAAGCAAGCATCTAGATCTTGGAACATTAGGTTTGATAAGTCTATCAAAACCTATGTGATGCACCCGCAGAAGAATATTAATCTTGATATGAATCGACAACCTTTAAACAAACTAGATACGCAACGTTTTACGATAATTTTCTAGACCTCAAGGATCGCAATTGTCCAAGCAACCTAGACCAAGTAGTAAACCAAAAAATCGAATCAAAACAATATGTCACAATTGAGATTAATTAATAAGTAGAGTTAGGGTTCGTGGAACAACAAAAACTTGAAAAAATTCCTCACAAAACTCTCAAATTATCAAAAGTGTAACCTTAAAACTAATGTCAAGGTAACTATTTATACTTGCCAAAATAACTTGCAAGTGGGCCAACATCCTGGGCCTAAATAGGTAAAATAATACTGTCTAAATCATCTATAAAAAATAGTAGGAAAACAACCCAAGGCAAAAGAGGCCACGCGGTGCACTTGGCCTGGCTCACTTGGCGTCTGGCCTGCTGGACGCTGGCATACGCACCTATCGTGCGCACTTTTCAAGGGCTGTTTGGGCCTAGAACTTAGCTCAAACTGACAAATTGAAGCTGCGAGCGAGAATCTTGATTCTTCCGGAATCCATCATCAACCACGCGAGCCACGAATGAATTTAACATAACCTTGAATCTTTTAAGCCCAGTCTGACTTGCGGGGCTAGGAGGTAGCATCAAGTCTTGATTAGCGTCGTGTTGATCTCAGTGTCTATTGATATACTCGTTATGTGCAGCCTTGCTCACATCACTATAGGTGCATACAAAACCTAGATGAGCCTTGCGTCTATAAAAGGATACAAGAAGGCAAGGTTACTTTCCTAATCTTGTATGTCGATGACATTCTACTCATTGGGAATGATGTAGGAATGTTATCTACGATCAAGGAATGGCTGAACGAACAGTTCTCAATGAAGGATTTAGGAGAGGCTAGCTATATTCTAGGGATCAAGCTCATAAGGGATCGTAAGAACAAACTGATAGCCTTGTCTTAAATAACCTACATTGAGAACATGCTTAATAAGTTTTCCATGTAAGATTCCAAGAGGGGTTTCACACCTACTAGACATGGAATCAAACTTTCAAAGCAGCAAACACCTAAGACCCAAGAGGAGATCGAACGCATGCATAACATTCCATATGCTTCGTCAGTTGGAAGTTTAATGTATGTTATGCTTTGCACTAGACCGAATATCTGTTACGCAGTGGGACTGGTAAGCAGATTCCAGTCCAATCTAGGAATGGAGCATTGGTCTGCGGTTAAGTGCATACTGAAGTATCTTCATAGGATGAAGAACTTAATGCTTATTTACTCTGAAAGTAATCTTATTCCGACAGGATATACATATTTCGATTTTCAATCAGATGTTGATTCAAGAAAATCAACTTCTAGTTCTATATTTGTTTTAAGAGGTAGAGCCATAGTCTGAAGGAGTGTCAAGCAATCTTGTGTTGCTAATTTGACTATGGAGGTTGAGTATGTTGCCGCTTATGAAGCAGCAAAAGAAGAAGTCTAGCTCCGCAAGTTCCTAAATGATTTGGAGGTAGTTCCTGAGGTAGAAAAAGCCATTATACTTTATTGTGGTAATAGTGGGGCAGTGGCTAATTATAAAGAACCTCGAAACCATAAAGCTGTCAAACACATTGAAAGAAAGTATCATTTCATAAGGAAGATAATACAACGTGGTGAGGTGAATGTGATAAAGATTCCCACATAGCAAAACCTTGCCGATCCATTTACGACAACGCTATCTCAAAAGAGTTTTGAGGGTCACCTAACAGGGATGGGAATGAGGGATATGTCAAACCTACTTTAAGGCAAGTGGGAGATTGTTGGAGTTACGTAAATATAGTGCCCTGGAAAGCAAGTGTATTTACATATAACTTAATGTTCTTCCAGTTACTTTTGTAATGACAATATTTATTATTAATAAAACAAAAGAGTTTGGTTTTATTTGTATGAGCATTATATATCTAGTCATAAGGTACCAAGATTCTTTTGTAAGTAATATACATATACATGAAGATGTATAGGAAACATGTATATTATTATAATCTAAATTAGTTGATTCACAGTTGAATAATCAAATTAGTCGCTTGATTGTGGTTTAGACTATAGTGTTGTGATTTATCTCCGTGTAAGTAAAAGAGTTTACTTCAAGAGAATGATGAATTTCATATCATGATAGTAATTGACTATCGATAATGGCACTATTAAATGAATCTGGAATCATGTATGTTTTAAAGAATAAAGTAGGTTGTTACTTTAATCTTAAAACATATACCTTAACATTCTTTTATTACGAACCACAATCGTAATAAGTGGTGAACTCATATGTGTTTCATTATAATTTTTGATATGATCGGAATGAAATTTTATAGAGTATCAATCCAGTGCTTGCATGTTAGAATTATTAATTGAAACATAGATCAAGGAACATTCACTCGAATAAAGAGTTTATAGTGATATCATCACTTTTAGATGTTTTACGGAGATTGGTGATTAAACTAGCGCCAGCAGTTTGATGGACTAGCTATCCATCAAGTCTTAACACCAAGATAAAATCTTGTATGTTAATTACCATATAGAGTAAAATAGGACATCTAGAAGGAAAAATCAACATAAGGGTAAAAAGATAATTTTACCCTTTATTGTGTGGATGGCTATAATATGGTTCGTAATAGAGTTTACAATTGGATATCTTATTTGAAACATGTGTTATCATAATATTTATTAATTCAAAAGTTCAACTAATTGTCTTTAATGGAATGACATTTGGTTAATAAGCTGGAATTAATTCTAATGAGATTAAATTAATTCTGGATTGATTGGAGCTTGAATTATATAAGTCCAATTAGATTCCCCATTTGACTTATAGGAAGGCTATCAAGCAAAGTAAGAAATATAAATAGAGATTTTAAAGCCTATGATTGAATGTTGGGTGTACTTTAATTAATTGTTAATTAGATGCCCAAATGAACATTTAATATTGGGCTTGACTTTAGTTTAATTTGATTAATTGGATTAATTAAATTGAAAAAAGTTATTAAAGAAAAAAGATGGGCATATTTCAGTTTTTTATAGTTAAATGTGCAGCTGCACATTTAGCATTGAATTGCTAAATTTAAGATAGTTTTTATCTTGATTTATCATCATTAAATGGAGTAATGATCTTATCATTAAATGGTTTAATAGTTGTTTTTTAAGGATGGCATATAATGTAACCTTTTTAGCATTCATTTGATTAAATAAGGAGGAGGTGCATTTGATGTACTCTCTCCCTTCTTTCATCTCATAACTGAAAATGAAAGGGTCTCATTTAGGTTATTAGTCTTTTCATATAGCCATCTTAAAACAAATGAGAAGAGTCTCATTTATTGGCTTTTTTATGATTGATTAAAGAATGAAGTGATGCATTAGATGCACAACATTTCTTTCTTTCTTTCATGTTTAACCGAAATTGAGAACGAGAGAAGAAGGTGTTCTTGCATTTTTTGACTCTCTCTTAGATAGCCTAGCTGAAACTTGAATGAAAAGAGTCTCATTTTTGGCTTCTTTCAACTAAGGAAAATCTCCTCAAAATATTTCTTCTCCTTTCCCACCAAAGGATCTTATTAACCAAGTTGTTAAAGAAGAACAAGTGGTAGATCGGATTGGTCGAGGATACAATAACGAGGAGATGATACATTGATAAGGAGAGGATACAAAAGTGAGGAGTCAAAACTATAGCAAGGAGTCATTATTATTTCCATCATGTTCTTATGTTAATCATTTTCCTTGTACCGTATCATGTATGGCTTGGCATGTTGATTTGGTTATTATACTTCCATTATGTTTTGATTTCGGAAAAAGTTTGGAAATCTACCGTTTTAGCCAAATCTTGCATGCTTTTGTTTTCGATCCAACATAGCTCTCTCTGTGCAACACAACACAAGGGATCCATTCCAATCTCTCAATTCAAATTGAATATAAAGAAATAAACATGACAAACATATTTCATTAAATCAAGAATGTAAAGTTTAACAAATAAATAAAGAGTAATTCCTAAAAAAATTATAAATCCATAGATGTATCTATATATACTAATTGAATTATCATTAATATTCAACAACAATAAGGTAATAAAAGAAAAGAGTAGAGAATTGAATCTAGATGTCATCTTTTCTTTGCCTTGAGTTGGAAACTGTAGCTTTTGTTTGTCAAATTTTAATCTTTGATCTCCTCTTTTTTATGTTTCCCAGCTGTCAATTGATATTTTTCTCTTCCTTTATATACTCTTAAGTCTTCTAGGGTTATCTAGGGTTTTTCATGTGATTTTTGTACCAAAAATAGTCTTAAATTGTCAAAAATATTTAAAAAATTTCACAACCTGGGAAAGCTACTTGCATGATCATGCATAGCATTCTTCCAACTCTCTAGTACCATTGTGCATGGGATACATGATCATGCTGTCATGCACAATTGTATATGAAGTAGTAATAGGTTAGAGAGCCTCTAGCATGATTATGTATTCCCACGGGCGATCATGCCAGACATTATTCTCCAACTTTTTCTTCATCTTTTCTTTATTTTTACCTCTCTCCACTCATCACCAAGCACATCAAATAACCTTTGAAACATACATTTAAGATTAAATCCTTGCCTTAAACACAATCAATCAAACAAACACACAAAACACTAACAAGAACATAAATCTAAGCCCCAAAGACGCGATTACATATAAGAAGATACTAAAAACACACTCTAATACCTAAAAACCATGCGATAATTCATACCTATGATTTTTACTCCTATAAGAATATGGGCATATTATTAATGTGCCAAAGGCCATAATTCGTAACTTTTGGACCATTTGTTGTCATGTCAAATTTGAAAAGGAAATGATTGTCTTCATTGACCAAGATCTACTTCAAAGCACTGTGCTCCTAATGTTTACATGCCATAAGTTCAAGGGAGGGAACGCAGGCCTGTTGTCTAAGAAAAAGCCAATCAAGGTTTAATCGCATTTGGCTGCTCCTTTTCGAGGAAGTTCCACAAGGGTGCCACTCTATTGTGTCATGTTTCCCGTGATGGGGGAAAGTATTTGAGAAATGAATCCAAAGAAGAATTGCTCAGCATCTGCCTTTAAGAGCACCTAAAGAAAGAAGGATCTAAACCTATAACGTACGACACGTAAATTTTGATTTCAGCTGTTTATTCTATATGGGCAAATTTTGGCAGTTATCAACTACCACATTCCGATTTTTGGGGCATATGTATATAATATCAAGTTAATCGTCTATTGGAAAATTACTGTTGCATTAACTCACAATTTGGCGGGAGTTGAACTGCCAGACTTGTGAAGGCCATGAAATGCCAAATCACTGTTCATGGCGTGAGTTCTCAACTCGATACTTACGACTAGCACATGTTAATCTGCAGTAATGGGTAAGTTAGTACGGGAAAAGGATCTGCGAATAGAGTCTGCTTGATTAACTAAAACATAATGATTAGTTATATAGCCACGCTAAACAAAATGATTCCCTCCAGCCGGAGTCCCTTCCTTGCAACTGGTTCTAGCACAAACTGCTCGTCTCACATGTTAAGCAGCTCCAGCTTTAGGGGGCTGTTTAAAGAAAAACAATATGAAGAAAATATCAACTGCTTGTAATTGAGAACTAGGGAGATAGTTCAAATGATATTTTTGGTATTGTTTCCATACCTTTTTAAGGGGTAGCTTTGAATTGTTTGCTGAAATAACTGGTTTTAATATCTCAAATGAACATACCAGAGATTCGTCCACGCTCAATAAAGCGCCTGCGTTGTCAAATTCCCCACCATAGTTTGGAGCTGAAAATATTGTGACTAATCTTCGTTTTGCGAAAAACTCGTATCCATCCTCCACAACCTATTTACAAGAGTAAAAATATTAGATATGGAGGAGTAGGCCATCAATATTGCCCAGTTCTCGGGGCACACCTTTGATTCAGTAGATGTTTTAGCATATTCCAAGGGTGGCTAAGTTGCTAGATAGAGATTTAGCTTTCAATCTCCTACGGCTGTTCGGTTTAGGTATTCTTCTATTTCACTGTCCTTGAAAGTCTTTCTGTATAAAAGATTTAAAGATAGCACTATTCAGACTATTTAGATAAGTTCCTTAGATTAATATCTCGCCGTTGAATTACTGTGACCTGAGGCCTTCTACCGACAGTAAGAAAGAATAAGTTGCACCTGACAGTGAATTACTAGAGCAAGGTCTGAATGCTTGCTTAAGAAACAAAAGGTGTACCTGATGACCTCGGCAAATCAAATCAAGGTCATTCTTCTTGATAAACTCTGCAACCTTGTCAGGTCCAAAGGTCCAAGAAACCCCACGATCACTGTCTGCCCAACCCTCAACCTTAGGATCAGGATCAGACCAAAGGATGTCACATAAGAGTCCATTGTCTGGAATTTCAGTAGGCCTTGAAATTTCCTTTATTTGGTCCAAAGTTTCCATTTCAGGAGACAGTCCTCCATGCATACACAGTATCTTCTCATCAACAAGTGCAGCCACAGGTAAACAATTGAAGCAGTCAGTAAATATCTTCCAAAGCCTGACATTAAATCTCCTTTTACACTCATCATAAAATCCATATATTCGATTGATCTTCGCATCTTCATGGTTTCCCCTTAAGAGGTAAATTTTATCAGGGTATCTGATTTTGTAGGCCAGAAGCAGACATATGGTCTCCAAACTTTGTTTCCCTCTATCAACATAATCTCCAAGAAACAAGTAATTTGCAGAAGGAGGGTATCCACCATATTCAAATAGCCTCAGAAGGTCTTGATATTGTCCATGTATATCACCTGTAACAGGCCAATCAAATTAAATATACAAGGACTTGACATTAAATTACACAACGTGAAGATGAACACACTTTCATTTTTTGTTGGCATTTTAGCAAGGCTTGTATTCTCTCGTGGAATTGAGAAGAAAATGCAGTGAGAACAACATGACTGATTAGTAGATATCGGTACCAATGTCTCTTCTGTCAAATCATCAAACTACCAGAGTTTACCCGAAAATTATTCCCCATTAACATGACCCTCCAAAATTTAACGGAAAGTGTAATCAGCCAAACCTAAATCCATATGCAAAACTCAAATGCAGTTCCATATGATCCATATCTACAGACTGTCCCAACACAGAGGCAAAGTATACTTCACTACTAGTTCCTCGTAAACTCAAATCAAAGGATTGACAAGCCAAAATGTAATGCACTTCATCATTCGCAAATCCCTATCACCGCTCTCATCCAAAAATCTTTTAAAGAACCCACACGAAAAGTATAGGACCACATGATATCAAATAAACATAGAACATCACAATAAAATACAAGCTAACAAACAAACGATCAAGAGCGTAAAATAAATGCTGACCACATATGCGAATAGGAGCCTTTAATTCCAGCAGATTAGGCTGAGAAAGGAAGATTTGACGTGCTTTAACACATAATTGACGGATCTCTGCCTCAGATAACTTCACTTGCTTTCCTCCTTTACCCTCCAACAGCCTCCTTATTATGTCATCCAACACTCCCTTATCCATCATTCTTTCCATGGTCATCATCATCATCTTAATCTCCAAATAGAAGCCACGCACCTTCTAAATTTATATGAGGAACAAGAATTCAATATGTAAAAAACTTTTAAATGGATGAAAGTTAAGACGTTTGAGGTTAAAAAGAAGAACCCAGATAGATTTCCATGTTAAAACTGTGAAATAATAGGATCAGAAACCAATTTGTACAAAGAGAGAAAAAGGGTAAGCGTTAAATTGGTCGAAATCAATCAAAAGACATTTTACGAGAATATAAATTGGTCGAAATCAATCAAAAGACATTTTACGAGAATATGATACGAACTATCGCGGAAAAAGAAAAATATTCATATACATCATAAAACAGGATCAAATAGCCGACCGATTAAAGGATTAATAACTCAACTACAGAGTTATACTTAAAGAGGAATCAAAAGGCCACCTTGTAGAGATAGGAGGAGGAAAAGAAGAGAGATAGAGAAGCTAGAGATAGCAAATGGAAGAGAGAAACAAACACCCATATTTTATCTCTAAAAAGTCCTATTTTCTTTGCCAACTGCCAATAAGAGTCAATATCGGACGTTGAAACCTTCAAACTTAGGTAACTTATACAGTGGGAAAGTGGCCTTTGCAGCTGTTGTTGGAATAAAAACCGCGTATATTGAATAATCTGTCAATACTTGTCATCTTAAGGCCTCCTTTTGGCTTCCCTGCTATGTCAATCAAATCCCTTTCCCATGACCGGACATGAGTTTCATACATTGCATCGAATTTCGTATTGTACGGGTTAGTACCGGACAATACGCTCCACTAGTGGTGAAGTTCAATCAAAGAATGGCATTTACGTTGGGCTTACTTTCCGAGGTAAGGAAGCGCAGTAGCATCGGGGGAGAAACTGTCTTCGTTCGGTTCGGCAGAAGAAAGCCGAGAAAACAAATTCATTCCTTGTCCTATCGAAGTCTAATTTTTTACTTTAATGTACTAAGTTCCAGAGAGTATCAAAGATGGTTGTGCGCCATTTCTCTTCTCTACCATAACGAGATCAGAATACGGCAAAGAAAAGAATTACAAAATCGAAATTTTCAATCAATCTTTTTGGAAGTACCAATCAAAAAGACATTTGTCGCAAACCGTGGAACTCATGTCCAGTCATAGGAATGGGATTTGATTGACATAGCAGGGAAGCCAAATGGAGGCTTTAAAATGGCAAGTATTGACAGTGTACTCAAAATACGTTACAAAATAACATGTTTTGGTACTACTTCAGCTTGATCTTGCTAAGGTTGAATGTTGTTGTTCTGATCCATGCTCTTTGCGATTCTTGCTGTGAAATACCTGCAAAATAAATAACGGCGGGCTGGGAGTTGAGTCCTGGGAGGCCCCTCCGACGCTCAAGTCAGTTCTCTTTTCTAAGTTTTGGGCTGCTGAGAATATAGAAAAGTAGGGTTGTGATCTCGTACCTGTATTATGGTAGAATAGCACCTTATATATGCCGTAGATTACCATTAGGTTTAGGTCTTTACGTAGATCATTGTGTTTGCATGGGAGTCTAACACTTGATGGGCCGGATGGGCTGTGGTTGTTTGGAGATGGGCCTGGGCCTAGCACAGCCAACCCAACCAGGTACCAAATTTAAATACCCGCCTGTTTGGTATCGATACCAAATTTAAATACTGACCTGCTTTGTTTGGTAACGATATTTTGGTACTAAATTTAAATACCGGTCTGCTTTATGTAATATCGATTAGTATTGTCAGTATTTATAATAATGGTCAATATCAAAAAAAATTAAAAAATCAAGAGTATTTTTTAAGAACTCCCCCTCGTCCATACTACCTTCTTCTTCTTCTTCTCTTTATTTTTCTCGGTCTCTTCCTTCTTCATGTCATCTTTTTTTATTAGTAATAATATAATATTTAAATTTATATAGTCAATAATAGTTATATATTTTTTACAAAAAATAATTAAAAATATGTTTAAATGAAAATTAAGAGGCCTCAAATTTTTTTATTTTTTTAAATTGTTAATATAAATATAACAATATTTTATTATTAATAACAATTACATAGTAAGATTAAAAAATATTTTTTTACTATTGAAAATTAAATATTAAGATATAAATTATATTTTATTATTAATAATAATTATTCTTTTTGTTTGATATTTTGATGTAATTATTATTTATTATATGATAAAATTGTAATATTTTAAATAATTTGTATTGTTCTTAATTTTATATTTCTACAATGATAAAATAATCTTTTTCATATTAATTATACTTATTATTTATATATGAAATATGTGAGAATAATTTTTAAAAAATAAATAAATTTTTATTATTTTAAATTTCTATTATTATGATATTTTGAGACAAGATTGGTTTAAATTATACAATATAATATTGAAATATTATTTTACAATTTTAAAAAAAATTAGAGATTATTTTATAAATTTAAAAAATTACTCAAAATAGTGCCTGGTATTAATCGATACCAGTACTAAGTCTGATGCGATATTCGTAACATTAGTTCATGTTTTAGCCACTGCACACTAGTCACCCAAGAAAAAAGAACCTATTTACAGATGCATTTTCCCAACTGGAAACCTATGAAACCCTAAAGAACGGTCAAATTTTCACAGTTTACATTTTTCCTTTACACGAGTGGGAGAATAAAACAATAGAGTCAAGCTAAAACTTGCTTGGCCTGCTTTTCCTTCTGTCCTTTTGCCATTAGATTGAGAAAGCGTAGTAAGCCGGGTATAGCACGCCCAATAAGCCAGAAGAGAAGATAACAAAATTTAGGACACTGAGGACACTAGTCACAGGAGGCCTTGGGAAGGGTATATAATAAGTACGTATGGCTGTTTGTGCTTAAGATATGCCAACAGGAAAATGACCAATAAGCAAGCCATCGCCAAAGGTAATTTTCATTTTAGTTGACTGCTACAAAGAAATTTTCTACTTTCAACGACCCTTATTAGGGATCAGATTTCCTATTTAGGTTATGATGTTTCTATTATGTTTCATTAACTTTCATCCACACATTTACATAAATTCTACATAAATGTATGGATAAGATTTAACGGAACAGAATTGGAACAAAGTAATTGGAACAGAAGATTTGATGTGCCTGTTAATAGTATGCATTTGTAGACGAAAATCTCATCGTTATCAAGGATGCTTTCGAATTGGATTGGTTTAGAATCCAACTCCTGTGGATTATGTTGGAAACTTTCCTTCTAATTATCTATATGGTCTAATGTTAATCCTTAATCTATAAATGTAAAATTCTTGATCTATAAATATAAAATTTAATTGATTTAATTTAAAACTATAATTTATATATGTTGCTAACATAAAATAATCTAATGTAATACAAACAAAGCACAATTGAAAAAAAATCAAACATAATTTAACTAAGTTCAATTTAATTATAAAATTTTAAAAATTATCCTATTAAAATCTAATTGATATTTAATTAAAATTAATTACAATTCAAAATAAAATTTAATCATAACTAAATTAAGTTATTAAATTGTTCAAATCATGATATAGATATGTGTAGACTATAGATGAGTTAACACTCTTGACATACTCCTCTTTATATTAGAACCTTCTAAACTTTTACATATAGATATTATTAGAGGTTGAATGTTTGTATAGTCAGGGATGGAGCCACAGTGGGGCAAGTGGGGGCACTTGCCCCCACTGACTCCAAAAAAATTTACATGAAAAATTTATTATTTTAAGTTTTGAACTTATAAAAAAATTAAAATTTTGCCTCCACTAAAATTTTTTTTGTCTCCAGTTAATTTTGTTCCTACTCAAAAAAATTTATAGATCCGTCCCGGTGTATTGTTATGATAGTTTTTATATTAACTTGTAAACTCGAGAGGATGTGTAGAAAAGAAAATCAAATTTCATAATAACTTAAACTCATCTATTGAAAGAATAGTTTTAGATTGTTTTTTGGTAGTTGACAACGGTGAGTGGTGGGAGAAGGAATTATTCTAAAACTTGGTTAATTCATATGTCTGTTAGCTCTATAAGTCATACGTTTTTCTGCTATTAAGTCATACGTTTTTGGGGCCCTTCATGATGACCACAACGTCCATCATCGTTTTTATTACACTTTATTGTACCTAAAACGTCCATTGTTATTAACCAAACGTCCATCATTGTTTTATTATACTTTTATCATCCAACAATTACCCAGTAACGTTATATGTTAATGCCCAACGTAAGTATCTCCTTCTTCTACAGACAGCTGCTTCACGCCTATATATTTTGTCATAATTTATCGCACACATGTCCGTTGTATTCTACATGATCTGCTTTTCTGCTTCATTCACATAATCACTTACTACTATGCTCTTTAGAGTGCATCAAAGCTAGCGGAGAAGGCACTTACCCTGGGGTCAAATCCTGTTATTCTATTGCACTGTAGAGTGTAAATTTCTGACTTAGGGCAGTAATTTTCACAACGTCTTGCATTTTCAAATAAGTTGTTCCGATTTAATTATTTATGTTATTTTGCTAACAATCTAAGTCGGAAAATTATTGCATTGCTATCGTTATTCAAAAAAAATTATTGAATTGCTACTGATTGTTGGAAATTGTTGCATTTTTTATACTATTTGTCAACAATTCTTTTGGTTGTGCTACTGCGTGTTTATTTCGAAATATTGTTTTGTTCTTAGTGCTGATTGAGTATTTCGTGTGAGACATATCTGTTGTTTGATTCAATATGTCATCTACGAATGAGACCAATATAGCTTCTGCACTTATTGTTCCCCACATAAGTTCTGCCACTATCATTGTAGCCTAGAGGATTACACCTAACCTAACTAGATTAGGGCCTCTAAATGGGAAAAAATTTTAAATGACGGTTTAAGAAAATTCTATTTTACTTTCAACAATATGAAATCGATTATGTAGTGTTTCAAGAAATTCCTAGTGACACTACTAACCCCAAAACATCTAAGGATAACTGTACAGTTAAGGAAGTGTTGCTCAACCATATGATTAACCCATTGTTTGATATCTATTGCAAGTGCAAAACTGCCAAGGAAATTGAGATTCTTTAGAAGTGAAATATAAGACGGATGATAACGGTACTAAGAAATATGCAGTTGTTAGGTGGTTAAAATTTACCGTTGTTGATGATAAGCCCATTATGGACCAATTACATGAGTATAAAAATCTAGTTATTGAAATCCTTACTTAGGGTATGAACATGTATGAATTGTTTCAATCTAATGCCCTTATTGAGAAACTACTTGTCTCATAAAATGAGTATAAAAACCAGTTGAGGCATAAGAAAAAAGACGTGAAGCTTCAAGAGTTGATAGGACATATAAAGATTGAGGATGACAACCATACACAAGATGTAAGGCCCTAAATTGTGCCCTATTTGGAATGTTACATGTTCATGAAAGTATATGTATGATACGTGTTAAAAATTATGATATGATTAAGAATTGCATATGACATCAATTTTGGTTTAATGGATCATACTTAGTGATTTGGAATTAATTGATATCAGTAGAGAATTGAGGTATTAAAATGTACATGTGGACTAGGAAAATTGTCAAGTGACAAGATAAGTTGGTACATGAAAATTGAAATGACTAAGCCTATAAGTTAGTGACATTTGGCATAGTTGATGCATTGACATTTAGCAACATTGGTTGAGTGACAAGTGACCTAATTAAATGATGACGCTTGGCAGCCTCATAGAAGAACATGTGTGCTAGCTAGGGAGAGGACATGTGGCTTGTGTCTTTACGTAACAAGTGTCCTTAGAGCAAGATGAGTCATCTTACATATGGCATGACCTTATGCATTGGCTAGTTTCTGCTGTAACTCTTCCTTCTCCTTGCTTATTCATTACTGAAACTCTTACTCTCTCTTAACTTTTGGAAGTTTGCTTAATTTTGGATCAACTTCACTTGGAATATTTGTAAGTTACTGCATCAAGAAGTAAGTCTTGCTATCTTCTGTGTTATTGTTTTGTTGGTGCTGAAATTTGCACCTTAGTCTAGGAGCTGTGTATGGTTGCTTGGAAGACTAATCGGTTTGCTTCTTTGGAGTTGTTCTTTGAAGTTAAGAAGGTAAAGGAATTCTAAACTTGATAGCATGTTGTGTTATGAATTATATGATGTTTGAAATGGATAGAATAAGTACTGAATTAATGATGAATTG
Organism: Erythroxylum guanchezii; assembly: GCA_025629825.1. NCBI lineage: Eukaryota > Viridiplantae > Streptophyta > Magnoliopsida > Malpighiales > Erythroxylaceae > Erythroxylum > Erythroxylum guanchezii. The sequence goes on from JAOTAX010000007.1 coordinate 6,092,386, forward strand.
AGATCTGGAACATGATAGTTGTTGATAGCTTTTGCTTTAGATTTTTATGCATAAAAGATCATGGATTGTAAGTGATAAGTCGAATTTATATAGATATTCGTGAAATGAATTGGATAGATTTTGACTTATTTCCTTGCAGATCTGATGGTTTATTTAATTAATTCGCTCACATTTTGAATTTCTTGCTTGATAGGTACAAATGCTTGATTTTGGGA
>JAOTAX010000007.1:6092700-6109683 GCA_025629825.1 Erythroxylum guanchezii
TGGGGTTTTCTGCAAGCTATGATGACGAAGTTGGGTTTTGCTTCCGAGTGGATACAAAAGATTATGAAGGTGGTTTCGTCGGTAGTTTATTATATTGCACACAATGGACAGGAGTTGGGGCCGATTGTTCCATCACGTGGGTTGCGACAAGGTGATCCATTATCTCCGTACTTGTTTATTATTTGTGCCGATGGACTATCTGCTATCTTATCGGGATACGTGGCACAGGGATTATTACATGGCATAAAATTTGGCCAAGGAGGTTTATCTGAATCACACTTATTTTTTGCTGACGACAGCTTATTTTTTATACGAGCCTCTGTTATTGAGGCTGCAAATTTGAAACAGTGCTTTCGAATCTATGAAGACACTTCTGGACAATGTATCAATTTAACAAAGTCGGCAGTTTCTTTTAGTCCCAATGTCAATTGTGCGGGACGACAACTTATTTGCCAGAACTTGGGTATTACGGAAGTGGTCCAGTATAAGTCCTACTTGGGAATGCCAGCAATTATTTGAAGAGATAAGCAGCATGTGTTTCAGTATATTGTGGATAAAGTGGCTAAACGACTAGCAGGATGGAAATCAAAAGTTCTTTCACAAGCAGGCAAAGACATCCTTATTCGAATGGTTGCAACCATTCCTAATTATTTAATGTCTTTGTTTCTACTTCCTTTGAATGTTTGCAGGAAAATTGAATCTCTGATGAATGCTTTTTATTAGACCTCGAGTGGTGGGGAATCAACTGGAATCTGATGGCGGAGATAAGACTCTTTGTGTATTCCGAAGGACAGGGGTGGTCTTGCATATAGACGTATCCACGAGTTTAACCTTGCTTTTTTGGCTAAGCAGGGCTGGCGTTTATTACAAAATCCATCTTCATTAGCTGCAAAAGTTCTAAAGGGGCGATATTACCAAGACTCCTCATTTTGGGCAGCAAAACTTAGTAATAACCCTTCATACATATGGCGCAACATTTTAGAAGCTTGAGATGGGTTAACGGGAGGCTGCTATAGGCGTATTGGAGATGGGGAAGATACTTTGGTGTACCATCATCCATGGTTGCCTGATTTTGCTCAACCGTGTGTGGTGTCTCCTATGGCTTCAGGTTTAGATCAATGCAAAGTTTCTTCTTTTATTATACCGAGTCTTCATAGGTGGGATGATATGCAGCTAAACAATGTCTTCCAACAAATGGACATCATGTTTATAAACCAAATAACTTTGCCTCAACAAAAGCAAAGTGATGTTTGGGCTTGGAAACATGATAGAAGAGGATATTATACTGTTAAGAGTGGATACAGACAGCGGTTTCAGGTACCACCTTTACCCTTCAACATTAATAATGATATTTGGAGTTTCATTTGGAAAGCCAACATCCCTGAGAAAGTTAAGCATATGTGTTAGAAAACAACTTTGGCTCTTTTGCCATGTATGATAAATTTGCAACGTAAATCTTTGGTTGTTCCAAGTGTATATCCAGTTTGTGGTACTCATCCCGAAACAGAACACCATATTGTTTTAACTTGTTGTGTGGCTCAACAGACCTGGGACTTATCGTTGGTTGGGTGGCGACGAATGCACACTTTAACGGACTGGTTTGGCTGGTTGAAAACGCTTCCAGCGGATATTTGGAACGAAGCGTTGATGGTGGTTTATGGGTTATGGTTGAATAGAAACCAGGTGGTTTGGAACAAATCTTCTTCATCTCCACAACATATCCTGCAGCGCAGTAGACAACACCTATGAGAATGGTAGACGGCTCATGTTCTTACTGTTGTTATGACTTCAACAAATCTTATTACTATCTGGAGCCCTCCGCCAGCGGGGTGTTATAAATGTAATGTTGATGTTTCCGTGGTGGCTGGGCAGCAACTATTTGGTATGGGTATAATTTTGCGGGATTCAAATGGAAGAGGTATGATGGGGAAGATGATGACCATTCCAGGTATGGGAGATCCTGCTTTAGGCGAAGCACTGACTTTCCAAGAAGCTCTTAGTTGGCTGAAACGAACTCAGGCGAGGTGTGATATTATAGAGTCTGATTCTTTACTTTTAATCAATGCTTTATAGTCTGATACTATTGACTTCTCTTATTTTGGTGCTATTATCCAAGATTGCAAACACCTTTTGTCTTTGTTGCCAGCAATGACTATTCAGTTTGTTCGCAAATCAGCGAACCAAGCGGCTCATAATATTGCTCGTGCTGCTGGTTCTATACCTGATTTAGAATGGGGGATATGCCCACCATCTTTTTTGTATGATGCTTTGCTTTTTGACACTACTAATATAGCTTAAATGCATCATTTCCATTCAAAAAAAAATCTTTTAATTCTATAAATTTACAAAATAGTTCTTTAATATATCACCTTCATCCTACTAATTATATTAGGATTATAAGAAACTTCAATTTTATCGATCATCATCTTAATAATTATATTACATATTAGTCCCTAATGACACTTACGAGGGGAGTGAATTGGGTAAAAAATTTAACAATCTTTTCTGATCAATGTACTTAATTAATAATAATCAATGTAAATAGTAATGAGAAAAATTTCCGATATAAATCAATTAAAAAATTGAACTATAATTTAAAGATGATAGGGAAGAAATAATGCAAATCAATGTATAATAGTTCGACGAACAACCATTACCTACGTTCACTCCCAAGACCCTTCTTAAAATTTCTATAATTATTCTATGAAGAAAAAGAATAACCTTTATTATAATTTTTTTGGTAAAGATGACCCTTCTTATAATCTTTTTTTAAGGTGAAGAGAAACCTCAATCTCATTTGGATTACTCCCAAGTATAATAATATATTTCTCAATCCAAATATTACAACTCCGAGTTCCTTACTTTATCACTGGACAACTCTAAAATGGCTCACTCACATAAATATGAGACAATAATGCCTAAATGATTTAAAAGCACTTTGAATGTGTATGACTCCCAAAACATTCTTGATGTTAAAACTAACGAGAAAACACCATTAAAGTCAAGAACTAGCTATTACAATGACTAGATACTATTTGACCAATATGCATTAAAAGCCTTAGATTCACTAATTATTGAAACACTGGTCGATAATAGACATATTAGTTAACCAACACATTAATCAACGTTACAATAAATTCATGATATATCAATTTAATAACTTTATCCTACATTGGTCAACTACTAACTTATATAGGTTGACCAATTATCTCAGAAATACGATTTTAATAATTTCAAATGCTCAAAATTAGTTCGTTTAATCTAATTATGTTTTAAACAGTTTCCAAAATGTTCCTTAAAGAGTGTTCAAAAGATTAAAAGATTTTTCTATTAAAATTAAAAACTTTAATACCTGTTAATGAATGTAAAAAGTTATATAATAAAGTGAAATGAAATATTTATGTATAATAATCCTTTTAGAGCGTCAAATTAATAAAGTAAGATTATAATTAGTTTTACAAACTAAAGAATAATCTTAATAAGCCTTAATCATCTTTTTTCTTAGTTTGATCTTCATTTTGATAGTTAAAAACTTCAACTTCTCTTTATCAACTTCATAAGCTATTTTCTTGAGTTTTTTTTTGGTCGAAATATTTTCTTGAGTTTATAATTTCATTTTGTTCTAATGGTGTTGTTCATTAAAATAATGAACACATATTATGTTTTCTTACCGTTAAAATATCCATCAGACCTCTATTAATTATAACGCTGAAACTTATTCATATTATTTCTCTAGTCTAGACACTTTTACAATTTTAATGACTAAACTAACCCTCTCAAATCTCAAATATGTCATCTTGTCACTGTCTCACATCTTCTTTTACTACTCAATGTGTCTTTTCCTTTTCTCTTTAAGTTGATTCCATTCATTTTCACAAAGCTCCAAAAGTTAGATCTCATTTCATTATCTATGGACACATACATAGTCTTTCTTTCTCCTTCCATTGATTTTCAGTAATCTCTAAAGCTAAAGGTGAGAAGCAGTAGAGAGTGTTGATTTTAGAAAGTGAGGAGGTTTTTTTTGTAGATTTTAGTCTAAAATTTTTATAAATTTTAAAGTTAACTCGATATTATGTTAGCATCGTGGGTATTGTGAGAATTATGTATAAAACATAAAGATAAAAGAGACTAAAAAATAGACTCATTGATTGATTTGAAAAATTTATTAAAAATTTATTTTTTAAAAGGTTTAAAATTATAATTTAATTATTAAAAAATATTTTTTATTTTATAATTAAATACTTTTTTTAAAACAAAATTTTAGATTAAAAAACAGTAATTATTGACCGTACAAAAGCTAACGTGCGCTTACATTATGACCTAAAGATTTCGAGTATCGTAAAAGGTTTAAACGTAATTCGCAAAATGCAAAGCTACAGTGCTCCTTGTCATCGCCTACTTTACTAAGGGAGAGTTTGAACCCATTAACTGCTCTCCTCATCAAATCCATTAGTTTTTACCACTTTGTTGGTGATCGCATTGAAACCTCTCAGAGCCCTAATTTTGTTCTCTCAATTAATTGCGTTTTCCATTCTCAAATCCTTCAGGAAATGTTCAAGAAGTAAGTATACGGCATTCACCATTTTTGTTTTTTTCAGGAAACTTCTATGTGTGATTATTTGGGTTTTGATAGTTACTGTAGTAAGTGTTAACTATTTGTCGACAACTAACCCGATTGAACTATGAGGTTTTTTCAGGTTTTCCTCCGAGGATGTTTCCTCGCAGAACCAAGTTAAGGCGTCGGTCCAGCGTAAAATTCGACAAAGTATAGTTGACGAGGTTTGTACCTCTGTCTTGCAAGTTCATTCATTTTCAGTTTTTTCTTTTTGTAAGTTTTAAGGTTTAGTGTTCTGAAACAACTCGTCAATTTTTGCAGTACCCTGGGCTTGAACTGGTTATGGAGGATTTGCTTCCAAAAAAGGCTCCTCTGATTGTAGCCAAATGGTCTGATCCTCTATCTTTTCTATTTTGTCTTTTGGTATTGTAGTTCTTTTTCTGATATATTGGGAAACTTTATCTATTGTCTTGCAGCCAAAATCATTTGAATCTGGTTCTGGTTAACAATGTGCCCCTGTTTTTCAACGTCCGTGATGGCCCTTACATGCCTACCTTGCGGCTTCTCCATCAATGTAAAGCATCCCATCTCATTATGGTTTGTGATATTTGTTATTGTGTCATATCCCGTTTATAGCTGTAGAAGTGTTGATGAACTTATCCAATGAATGCAATTTGAAGGCTGGTGTTTTCGCATATTGTAAATGTTGCATGCTTTTTCCTGTGGTAAGATTTCATGTTCAACTCTCTTTAGTGGGAGCTAAATTTACCTTGTGTACTCACGTCCTCACATTTCACTTGGCTTTATCGGCAAGAATGGCAGGAAGTGTAGAATAATTTATCCAGGCATCTGTTATTAGATTTTGTTAGAAGTTGTATGATCCTCTTAAAGTAAAATGCTGTTCTGAGCAAATTTAGAACTTATGCGACTTTTACAACCTTTTGGGCGGAATGAGGTGCTTTTTTCTTGAGTTTAAATACTTTTATCGTGAAGCTTAGAGTTGTTTGTTTGTTTTATCGTGAAGCTTAGAGTTGTTTGTTTCTTTGCTCAACTGTTACTTTGATACCAGACCTCCACTGAGAAACTTCTAAGATTTTGCAAGTCTATACCATTGCTTGCTTACTAGTGTATATATTAGTGGTCTCCAGATCCAGACATCATGAAGAAGTTACAGGTGGATAGGGGTGCAATAAAATTTGTCCTTGCTGGTGCTAACATAATGTGTCCTGGACTTACTTCTCCGGGCGGTGCTTTGGATGAAGAAGTGGGAGCAGAAACTCCTGTGGTATGGAGTGTACAGTCTTGTGCTGAGTGTTTCCTTCTTCTTAACTGTTCTTGAGAATGTCATTATTGTCTATTTTTGGCCCAGTATTATGTGCATGTTTCTGAGTGTTAAATGAAAACTCTCAGGCCATAATGGCAGAAGGAAAGCAACATGCTCTTGCTATTGGATTCACAAAAATGTCAGCAAAAGACATGTAAGTTATATTTTAACTCTCTAACAATGAACTAAGAGAGTAGTTGAACAAAGGGAAAGTGTTGTGTCTGTTCCTTGTTGGAGTAGAAGCTAATCTATCTGTAATCATGAGATGATTTATGAAAAAGGTGTAGAACCTTGAGTTATTACTTCTTAGTAATGCATGATCAGTTGCACGCTGATATCCAGATATATGCTTACTTATTTATACTTTAATTTTCCATGAAGAAAAGATGACACATTAAGGGGATTGCAACCTTGCTCTTAAAATGTCAATTATGTTAAAATGTACTGAAATATGAGATCCATATAATTAGTGGGCAGACAACCCTAGATCTTACAAATGCTCCTTAATAAGAGTCTGAGACGGCTATACAGCATCATCGAAGAGTTCCTCTTCATTGGAATCCACTTGGTGACCTGTTAATTATTGTAATAAAGAATTGAGTGAATAATAATTCCACATGTAAACATTAGGACCTTAAATAGAACCTGAGACCTATACAGTGTCAATGAAGAAATCCTCTTCAGGATTGGTGACCTGTTCATAATTGTAAAGAAGAATCAATTGGGAATCAATTAAGTAGTTTTGCATGTAAACAGTAGGACAGGATCTTGTGGCATTGAAACCAATCTACTGATCTGAAACTTTGTGAGTAAGTTATTCAAAATATATATTTTAGTGCATTTTAGTGCATTGTCATTTGTAGACTAGACAATGATCTGCATAGTGTATAATTCTTCAGTACTTTTTCCACTCCTTGATTAGTTTTAACTTACATTTCTTATTTTACAGCAAAACAATCAATAAGGGTATTGGGGTGGATAACATGCATTATCTCAACGATGGCCTGTGGAAGGTACATCATGAAACCATCGATTCTTAAATATTTCAATCATTATCATTTCATGAATTTCAACAGCTAATCCAGTATGGCTATAGCTTTGAGGAATAAAACAGGCATTCTTGGATGAAGAATTTTACCCTTCAGGATATTGAAGCATAGGTTGCAATGATGATGCATTATGACTTTAAATTCATATTCAAACATTTGGTCTTCTTGATGCATATTTTCCATTTTTTTGACATTGCATGTAGATTGTCACACTTTGTGGTTGACATTAATTTGCACAATCTAATCTTCAGCTGCTTAACATTTTAGTCAGTGCTTATGGTGATTGCTTATGTTTAAAGAGTCGTAGTCTTTTTTTTATTTATATATATAAATTTAAAGAATTTTATTGATCAAAGCAATTGCTTAGTTACACAAGGATGTTCCTATACATCTTCTGCAAAAGCAAAATACAGCTAGCTATGTAATGAGATAGTTTACTTTACAAGGACCAATTGTCTTGTATGTTATGCTGAGATTGTCATGTTGCTACCCCTAGTTATGAAGATTTCCCTGACATGGTGGAATATTGTTTACTGAAATTCTGACCTTTCCAGTGTTAAAACCTTTGAATGTCCTTGAATTTCTTTCGTGCCAAATTCAGTAAACTAGGCAAGCCCAGGTCATTTAGATTCAGGAGTCACTGAGTTAGTTATGGCCAACTTGATGGGTGTTCAGGGCCTGCACATCTTTCCAATGTATTCCTCCAGAGTGGTTTTTAGAACCTGCACTCAAAGAATAAGTGATTAACTGTTGCAACACTTCCTTTGCAGAGTTTGCACATGGAGTTAGCACTTGATTGAGTTAAACTGTTGAGCCTCTCTAATGTAGGAAGTTTCTCCTCCATGATTAGCCAAACTGTGTAGGATATTTTTGGGGGCAGTAGAGAGCTCCGTACCAGATTATGCCATGAGACTAAGCAGCCTCTGGGCACTTAATGAGGATAACGAATTGGCAAGAATGTTAGACCATAAAGAAGCTATCATATTTTTATAGGATCTGACAGTGAACTCTCCAGTAGGATCAAGTTGCCATTTGATTCTGTCTTCAGTGGAAGGGTTTGGTTGGTAATTTGACATCCAGTTGGGCAAGCCATTTGTTAATCTTCTAGCTTCCACCCAACTGTTTCCTTGGATCAGGAAATGGACCTTGGGATTGGTTGGGAGAAAGGATCTTAGTGTATGGAAGTTTTGGAGCAGGTAGAGAGGGCCTATAGGGCTTCAATTGTCAAACCATAAGAATAAGGACAAACCATTACCAATCTTCACTTTTATGTGGTGCTGCATAGCTGATTTGTATTTGAAGATCCGTTTCATTGCCCATGAAGCATCACCTCTCAATTTTGCATTCCATGGACCATCCCCTTGAAGATAAAATCCATTAACCCATCTAATCTATAGGGAAGTGTTCTCTATGAGAATTCTCCATATCATGTTGTTGAATTCAGTATTTTGTTACGCAGATGGAGCGCCTGGATTGAAGGTTTCCGAGAGCAACTGCAATATATTTTCCCGTTCAGAGATAATGTGCGGAAAACAAGTTACAGTTGTGTGCTGCAGCTGCCCTTTTTTCTAGATATTGCTGAAGGAAATATGCCAGGTTTCTTCCTGTCTTCTGTTTAATCATGTACACAATTGAGAAACATTTATACACTGTAGATTAACCCTAAAAATCAGGTTGATCACGCACAGTTTTGTTTCTTGGATAACATGGTCCTCTTTTGATTTGACTGCGACATCAACCAGCTGCATCCTTGAAATAATGCATGAACTTTTATTCAGATTTGTTATTTTTATGGTAAACGATACAAACTTTCATTATAATTATATTCATTTTTTATTATTAAAATATTTTATGGTATTGAAAACTCTAAAAATAAACTTTTATTAAATTTTCATCTGAGTGAGTAAAATTAATATTAAGATAAGAGTCTGAAGTGTATGTCGGTCAATTTTTATTAAAATAAGTTGATAAATGCTTTATTAATTAAATTAAATTATAAATATTTAATTAATAAAGCATTTATCGTTCAACTTCTTTTCCATTCTTCATGCGATATCGTGGTTTCGCCCGATGTGCAATCATATTTTTTATGACAAACCTAGAATTCGATCATGCCAAAGATGAATTCTCTCAAAAAAGCATTTGACTTCTAAACAATGATATAAGCGGGCTTTGGAAAACTTAGAGAATAGAATTCTAAGTTGCTAAATATGAAACTGTGTTAAGATTTTAAAATTTAAGTTAAAATGATAATTTTATTTAACTAAAGGATGAGTAGAAAGTGTGAAGAAATTTGAAACAATGATAGGTTTTTAGTGTGATTATGTCGTGGGATCCTTTGTGTTGTGATGTTACCGTCCTACAAAATCCTTCAAATTGTATTTATAAAACAAATCGACTTTGATTCTTGAATGATGTACATCACTTCTTGATTAAGATGTACAATGAGGATCATATCTCAACAAGCATATCTTGAGTTGGTACGAAAATGGGATCGTAGTTTTCTGTTGAAGTCTATTCTGCAGAGGCACTCAAATTAGATCAGTAATCGATTTTTAGGTTTCACCGTATTTGAAATTACTCTTGTTTATAACATTATTTAAAAATTGAATCGTAAATCATCCCATATCCAGTTTAAAATTTTGAACCTTCTCAAATTCGACAATATTAAACAGTTCTTATGTAATCGTTTAACTTCTAATTATCCTCTAATCATGGCCATGTCTTAACTAAGTGCCCATCAGTATACAACAATTATGATCTGACAACTATCAATTATCATTTAAACTATCAACAATATATATATACCAATAAATAAGTTAAAAGAAAATAAGATATTATGATCTAACAACAATACATCAGATTTATTTATTTAAATTTTTGATAATTTAGATTTAAGTGGATTATATGTTCTATTGGTATAGAAATATAATTTGTCGCCTAAAAGTAGACTTTTAGATCGCATTATTCCGAATTTATAATATAATACAAAACAAAACTTTTTTTTCATGAAGATTTTTTTTTTAATTTTTCGATATTTAAAACGTTTCTACTTTCTAGAGCTCATTAAATGTCAAAACTGGACCGAACCGTGTGAACAAGCCCGGTCCACTTATTTGTAATCGTAAGACGACAAAAGGGTAAAAGAAATTAGGGTTTCACATATATGACATAACACAACAGGCTTGTGAAGGTGTTTGCGGCCACTGCCTTGTCTTGGTAGCTTCTCTAACTCCAACTCGAATTTAGTCTCTCTTTAAACAAAATTTGATGCGAAGTTTGCTTTGCTTTGTGTTTAAGCATTGTGGTTCTGTTTTTGAATCAGGTGATTTGAGCTTCGGGGGTTGCTTTCTGAGTGTTTAATCTGTTGGGCAAGATGCAGAACGAAGAAGGGCAAAACATGGATCTTTACATCCCAAGAAAGTGGTATGCTTATCTTTTTTTTTTTTTTTTGTGTTTGTATAATGATATGGTTTTATCAGTTTTATGGCCGTAACACATATTATGGTGGGTGCTGTTGCAGTTCGGCCACCAATAGGCTCATCACCGCCAAGGACCATGCATCTGTGCAGATCAATATTGGGCATTTAGATACCAATGGCCACTATACAGGCCAATTCACCACCTATGCTCTCTGCGGTTTCGTCCGGGCTCAGGTTTTTGTTATCTTTCTGATTCTACCCTTAACTTTAAGGCGTTGCTATTTGGATATTTGCTTGTTGCTTTGACTAGGAATTGCTTTTTCTAGATTATGTATTGCTTAACAGAAATGAAAAGAGAAAAAACCTTCACATTGAACATGAACATTCTTGTTTAGTTTGCTGTTGTTTATTTTTTCATTTAGATCTGTATATTGGTCTGATGCAATAGATAACATGATAATACCGTGGGATGCTCTTCATGTCCATGCTTTTGATTCAGCAGTTTGTTTATTGTGAAAATGACGCAATTGATTAAGATTGTTTAAGAAGTATTTATATGAGATGGCTCTTGTTATTATAATTATCAACCTTGAGGAGTCATGGCATTAAGCATGACCTTTGCTAAACTTAGGAGCAGTAAAATTCATAGTTGGTGGGTGGTGGTATTTTAAATATTGAAGTTCTCAATCGATACTTTTATTCATCTGTTGGGTTCAAGAGGGCTGTTAAACGTCTTCAAACTTTTGGATGTATTCTTGGAATTGCGCTTAGAATGTAAGTTAGGTTTGAATCATTGGTTGATGCAAATTCAAAGTTTTGGGTTCCTTGTGTAAAGATTCAACATGGTGTTTGTACTGATACCCTTCATTGGATTTTTCTGTGTGGAAGAAGTTGAATGTTATGTTTATCACAGTGATTTTATTTTCCAGGGTGATGCTGACAGTGCCATTGACAGGCTTTGGCAAAAGAAGAAAGCTGAACTTCGTCAATGATGAACTAGTATTGACTTTGTATGCCCTTTTTTAGACAAGTTAAGTGCGCGTAGGGAATGTGATATCGATGTCTTGAAACTATTCTCTTTCAATTTTGGGAATGCGCCGATTGAATTGTGGACAAATATTTTGCATCTATGTTTTGTTCTTTTGATGTTAGACTCCATCTTTTGGCTTATAGATTGCTTTTGGCGTTCTTTGTGTTGCTTGTTGAGTATTTAGTCGTAATACTAGTCCTTTTTTTAAGTTGGAGGAGGAAACAATCATTTGATATAGTGGGTTGCCCAAGTTGGAGAAATAACAATCAGACTAGAAGTTATATCTGGTCCCCGCGAGTGGACCCTGTGGGCCGTATTGGTATCATTCATTGGAATGAATGAGAGGAAGTAATTGGTGAAGGTCTAATGTTATTAGGATCGTAATGCTGTCTGTTTGGGGTCATCTTTCCTAGGCAAGCCGGTGGAAAAGCAAAAGGAAGAGTAGAATTAATGTTCATGCATATTTATTAAATCGATTGAAGTGGGCTTGCCTTTTTCGGTGAGATTTTCATAGATAAACAAAAGCCCTTTCAGATTTTAAGGGGGAGAATTCTTCTCAGTCGACCCAATTTGCTTTATCCTGCGCTCAAGGAGGGAGCTAGCAGGGCTTCTCTTTTCATGTATGTAGCAACTCAAAATTCTCAAGCTCGAATTAAATATATTAAATTTATAAATATTAATTAAATCAAATTATTTATTTATAATCATTAATTCGTCGAATACTTATCTAAAAAATAATTTATAAATTATCATATGTATTTTATAATAATTACTATTTATTCAATACACACTCAAAAGATTAAAACAAAAATGTATGTTCGAATATATTTTTCATTTTTTAGGTTAAATCAAATAGGTTATCTGGCAGTTAGAAAGTAAGTTTGATTAAATTTAGAAAAATTTCAATTTCCCAAGTTTTGTTTCTAGAAAAATGGATGAGAGAAGAAGTTGAAGAGTTTGAAAAACTAGTGTACTTGTCGGGTAACCAATAATGAAGGAATCAAAATATAAGTGTTTTTTTTTTTAATTCTAAAGAAAAAAGAAGTAATCGGAATAAAAAATAGGAATGAAAATGAAAAATAAGAATTAGAATAGGAATGACATTACTAATTATGAGTGTTTGGTATGATTCTAAAGAAAGTTAATAGTTATGCTAATGTTTGGTATTAAATATTAAAAATGATAATGGGGTTTTTTAAAACTCATATTTAGTTATTACATGATTTATTTTGTAAATAATTAATTAAAATATTTTATATTTTATAAATAATTAATAAAATTTTCAATGATTTATAAAATTATCAAATTTGATTATAAATAATCTTTATGATAAGAATAAAAGAACAATATCATAATAATATATTGATAATATTATAATAATATCTCTTATTTCTTATTCTCGATATTTGATCAAAACTTATACCTATAACCCTGCACCTCCTTAAAAATAAAAGTAAAAAAAAAGAATTATATCTTTTATGTAACCTTCTTCTCGCTTTATAAGCGAAATCATTGTCAGTAAAGAACTGAACAATGTTTTTGGACCCAACTTTATTCATAACTTCATCAAATATTTCAAATAAAGTATTAGTATTTCTAATAAAGTTAGATGCATCAATAGACTTCACAAATATCGAGTCATTTGTAAAATAAACCAAAAATTAATAATAGACTCTTGTCTCTTATTTGTTCAACCATCACACATGATTGAATATGCAAAAGTAGCCTAATTCACTCTTTTTTCAACCAAGTAACTTTTAATTTCAGAAACTAAACAACTTAAAAGTTTACCTCTTAAGTCATCAATCGAAGGAGCTTTATATCCTAGATCGTAAGAAGCTATTGCATCCACCATAGGCTGATAATAGTAAGTCTGGGAAGCATTAAATGATAAACATGTATCATACTACCATCTAGCTACTGCCATACTAACATTATGAGCTACATCTCTTGATTGCATTACACTACGAATTGAACGTTGGGCTCTAGAAGTTATTAGTGGTGCAAAAAAACTAGTTACCTGCCTTCTTCATTTCCTAACATCAGTTACAAGTGTAACATTCACTTCTTGCTAGGCCTGGGATGGAACACTAGCACTAGCACTACCACTTTCAACATTTTTCACAATCATCACGAAAACCAACAAATGAACAATAAACTTCCTTTATCAATTTCAAAATTTAACCTTTTCCTTCAATCTTTCTCATGCTAATATTCTTCAAGCAAAATTTTCATCTACTACTTCATATCATGTCTTAATTTTTTACAGGGTTTTATATCTCCTTTAACCCCAGCTAAATGCTTCTTTAATCGGGTTATTCCTCCACCTTTCAAATGCTTGTTGCAAAATAAGTAAATAGTATGGTTCTTCATACCTAGAACCAATGCAGCATGAGCCCAAGTTGGATCATTGTATTTTCTTGAAGTGGTTTGATCAGAACTACTTGAACTTCCATTTATTTGTAAAAATAAATGAATACATATATCAAAATAAAGAACACATAATTTCATTATATAATATGCATGTTTATCTTATATAATATAACTCATAGATCTCAATTTCATCGAACACAATTCACCATAAGTCAAAAACTAGCAATTCAATTATTTAACAAATATAATTACATAAAACATACATAAACAATTTCTATTTCTATCAATCACAAAACATACATAAATAATTTTCATTTTTAACAATCACAAAACATACATAAACAATTTACATTTCTAACAATTCCATTTCCAACAATTTCAATTCAAAATTTCAAAGATGAGGATCAAGTTGAAGAGTATGATTTATAGAATCACCAAATAATGAATGGCATATCTTATACAATTGTTCATACACATCTATTCATAGCATGAGGATCAAGTTGAGAGATATAACTTCTTTGAAATTTTTTTTATTTAAAGCTTTGAATCTTGTTTCCATTTCCAACAAACCATAATATTATATCCACCACTTTATATTTAGTTGCTAAATATATAAGTTGCTTCTATGATTTTTAATCGACATTAATAAGTCTTAGTATAAGTGGTTCGAGTTTAGCCTACAACATGTTTACAATTTGAAAAAAAGTTCCTTTTGGATACATTTACATCACTACTTTCACACATTATCTATTATAAATATTTATGATAGCCCACACATATATTATCAAATAATTCAACATATTTTACATATTGATTAAATGGAAAGAAATGGTAGTTTATGTTTCCAATTTTCTCCAATTTCAATTCAAAGTCTGAAGCATCACAAACTATATATAAACAATTTTAATTTTCAAATTTCAACAAATTTCAAAAATTTTATTTCTAACATTTTTCAACAATTTCAATTCATCTAATTACAAAACATACATAAATAATTTCCATTTCTAACATTTTCCATTCCCAATAATTTTCAACAATTTTGAACAATTTCAATTCAAACACTACAAGAAAAATGTGGAGTAGCGACGGAAATGAAACCGTTAGACATTAGTGACGGAAAGATTATTTCTGTCGCCAAAGTTGATTAATTTAGCGACGGTAGAAATATCCGCCGCTAAATATGGAGGGAAATGGCGGCGGCAAAATTTGCGCCGAAATTAGCGATGGAAAAACTCATCCGTTGGCATAACTACAGGAAAAAATATGAACTTGCGACGGGTAGGTATCGACGGATTATTTACCGTTGGTAATTACTAACAGATTTTTATATAGGTCGGTAATATTGCCGTGGAAAACGAAAAGATTTAGCAACGGAAATATCGGGCGTTGGTAATTGCGTCGGTAAAAGCGTCGGACGTTAGCGATTGTAACAAAACGACGTCGCTTTTGATTGGGATTAAAAAAACAACGTCGTTTTGTTTCGGCAGGGAGTGTGTTCTTGCGTTTGAAAACAACGTCGTTCGAAACAAAGATGACGCTGTATAGTTGAAATCCAAACGACATCGTCTTGGTTCCCAATGAATGCTTTCATGTCAAAACCAAATGATGTCGTTTTGGTCGACTGAAGAACGTTATTTAAAACTAAAACCAAAATATGTCGTTTTGCTCAACGTAAGAACGTTATTTAAAACCAAGCAAAACGACGTCGTTTGGTTCTCAACGTCAAAACCAAACGATATTGTTTTGGTTTAATTTAAACGTAGCCTCGGTAAAAGCAACGGAAATATCAGACGTTGGTAATTGCATCGGTAAAAGTGTCAGATGCTAGCGATTGTAACAAAACGACGTCGCTTTTGATTGTGATAAAAAAATGACGTCGTTTTGTTTTGACAGGGAGCGTGTTCTTGCATTTGAAAACAATGTCGTTCGAAACAAAGACGACGCCGTATGGTTGAAATCCAAACGACGTCGTCTTGGTTGCAAACGGATGCTTTCATGTCAACTAAAACGGCGTCGTTTGGTTTTAACTGAAGAATGTTCTTTACGTTGACCAAGACAATTTCGTTTTGTTTTGTACCAAACGACTTCGTTTTGGTCAACTGAAGAACATTATTTAAAACCAAGCGTAAGAACGTTATTTAAAATCAAGGAAAACGACGTCGTTTGGTTCTCAACGTTAGAGCGTTATTTCTTCCTCCTTTGGCTGTTGCTCCCGCATCCGACGTCGTCTATCGTCTGCCTTCTGTCGAGCTACTGCATGTTCGGCGTTAGGAGTCGTCTTCTCCGGCGGTTTTCGTCAAGGTAAGGCCGTCTTCTCTGACCCCAATTTCTGTCGATGTGTGGGTGTTCATATTTTGAAAAAAATAGAGTTAGTTGTTGACGATTGTTGGCTCCATTGGTTTTGGTTGTTATTGTTTGATGGTTTGCTCTGTAAACTACTGGACATGATGGTAAATAATGGAAAATGTGTTCATTTTGTTAATAGCCGAAGGATGATAATGTTCTGCATACCATGTGTTCGATAAACTATATGCATATAAGAGTTGATCTTTTTGGAATAGATGCTATATTATTAATTATACTATAAGTTTTTGAATAGAATTGTGACCCATTATAAATTGCAATTGAACCTAAGACATGTATCTTAATATAATCTTTTATATCATCAATTAGATAATGTATTGAAGCAAGTTTTATTCGTATAATGGAGTAATCTATTAGATAATGTATTGAAGCAAGTTTGAAGGTATTTAAATGGCATAAAAAATTATATACTAGCATACATAAAAGATAGTAATCTTATCCTTATAGTTCATACGTACATAAAAAATGCATCACAAATTGAATAATGAAGAAATCTCATTGGGGAATTTTTTTTGAGTTGATTAAAAATTTATATCCATATTTTTGTATTGTGATAACAATTAAATAGTGTAACTTATTATAAACAATAAGAACGTACTACACCTTCCCGCATAGCGGTCCGGTGTAGCCGTGAACTTATGGGAGTCCGAAGCTCCAGTGCCACTAGTGGGCAGGCGGGAGAAGCCTTTAAAAACGAGACAGTGCACTGACTCTAACTTATGGAACCTAACCAAACCCACATAACACATTTTCATGCTTGAAAATCAAATTGCCCGAAGGCACATTTCGAAAGCTTGACTTTCATATCATCATATATTCACATATCAATTCTCAATCATAATTCAAACAAGTTCCATTCATAAGTT
>JAOTAX010000007.1:6154133-6164675 GCA_025629825.1 Erythroxylum guanchezii
GTCGTCGATATTTCCATTTTTTGCCGCGTCATTCATGCTGTCACACATTAATGTAAATGACATCCTGATACACTGAAAGAAGCTTGTGAGCTGAAAGATCTGTTTCCAGGTATTAAAAGAGAAGGATGATGAAGCATTGTCCTTGTATCTTATCGCTTTTACTTTTTAGGTGATAAACGTATTTGACATTTTTGTCCCGGGGTCATTAAGTGGTCAATTTTTAATTGTAATTTTAATTTGTCAATAAATTACTGATTAGGTTACATAATTTGATTCAAGTAAGGGTAATAAAGCAGCTCAATAAATGATTTAGATTAATAGGTCAAAGTCCAGGTAGAAAATGAATCCTTTTTAGTATGAACTTGGTTCATATTGGCCTTGTAATATGAAAGCTCGATATAGAAGTTATATAAAGGTTAAGATCTCCTGCAGTTGCTCATATCAATCGTAAGCATAAGTTTCTCTGACTCGTTAAGAGAGCTTACGTGTGTTGGAATCCAATCGTGATCGAATCACAGGTGCAGCGGAAAACAAAAATTTTTACGGATTCCGAGCATATTTCGATAATTAATTAAACTTGAATAAAGCACAAATCGATTTAAAATTGTACATTGTTCGCTTTCTGATGAAAAAATCTCGAAACTGTTTCTGATTGATCAATCACCAGCTGTTCAATTGCCCAGCTCCTGATGGTATCCACAAAGCAATTCTCAACTACTTTGAAAGAAGGAAAACCTAAAAGTTCTAGTTTCTAAAAAACGCCTTCCTATTTATAGAAAAATCATAAGAGTCTTTTATTAAATTAAAACTCTTTAATTATAATTAAAATCAAATTATAATTATAATTAATTTAATTTTAATAAAATCAAATATTTCATATTTAATCTCTAAAGTTTCTCAAACTTTATAATTAAGTCCAACTTAATTAAGTTAATTTTTCTGTTACAGATTGTTCTTTGATGTGTGACCCATTATGTTCATAATAAATTGGGAATGATTATAAATTATAATTATAATTCACAATTAGAATTAGATAAATTAAAACTTCTTTTAATTTCTCTTTAATTCTCAAATTAAACAATTCATAATCATAAATTATGATTGACGTTTAGGAACATATTATGATTACCCACTTATCAGGAATGTCAAAGTGATTGACTTAATCTGTTTATGCATGGCTATATAGTATGTTTAATCATTTCGTCATTCAATATTCTAATTGAACAAAGTATGGAATTATTGTCTATTCTTATCATCCAATCATATTCGTTCTTGCTAATTAATAATTGATTTATAATTGAAATTTGAAAACATATTTTTTCAAATGTCAATTCACCCTAGCCAAATAATTTCATAAATCATTACTAATCAAAAATAGTAGAATATTCTCTCTAATTACTTTAAAGTGACGAATTCTATATTGACTTACTCAACTATCTACATATGTTTCATACTGTATCTAATTACTACCGAATGAATTATCCTAGGATGATTTATAAATAGCATCAAAATACAGTAATTCCCACACTAAATGCCTTGATAACCTCAAGTCCGAGAATTAATTATACAACCATTATTATGAGATAATCCATAGACACACAAGTAATGTTCCATTCGAGATTCTCATAATCGGGTCAATTCAGTGAACTTATTCTCTAATAAGCACCAACATTTTTGTTTAAGTGTCTTCACACTTTAATTTATCAGATTAATTTCTTTCTTCATAAGAGAGAAATAAACATGTGCTAGTCTAACCATTTCATCAATACTCTGTCTTGGTGAAACTACAACTGGGGATATTTTAGGAATAATATAAAAAATGCAATTCAAATATCATAATTATAATCACATTATGATTTTTAATTGCATAATAATTATTCCAAGGATTTTATCTTTATGATTAATAATTAAATAATTAGTAAATACACAAAGATAAAGAATGCTTTTTATTAAATAATAATAATGTTATACAAATAATTTACAACCAAAATAAATTGGCTGCAAGGGCATATACTAACAATCTCCTACTTGCACTAAAGTCAATCACTAATGTATGGAATACCATAGCCATCTATATGTCTATCATGTCTTTTTAGAGACAATGGTTTAGTAAGAGGATCTGCTTGATTCTCTTCAATAGGAACTTGCTCTAATGCTATGTCTTTCTACTGCATTATCTCCCTGATTAAGTGAAACTTTCTGAGTACATGTTTGGACCATTGATGAGACCTAAGTTCCTTTGCTTATGCAATAGCACCGTTATTGTCTCAATATAATATTATGGGCTCAACAATGCTAGGAACCACTCCAAGTTCAGTGATGAACTTCTTGATCCAAATCGCTTCCTTTGCCGCCTCTGACATTGAAATGTACTCTGCTTCGGTTGTTAAATCTGTAATGGTTGATTGTTTGGAACTCTTTCAACTAACTGCATCACTATTTAAAACGAAAATATACCTTGACTGTGATCTACTATCATCATGATTTGACTGAAAACTTGCATCTAAATATCCTTAAACTCTTAGTTCATTTTCTTCATAGACTAAGAAAATATCTTTAGTTCTTCTCAAGTACTTTAAGATATTTTTCACAGCCGTCTAGTGACCCTCACTAAGATTAGACTAAAACTTGCTTGTTATGCTCAGAGCATAAGAAACATCTGGTATGGTACATAGCATCGCATACATAATTGATCAAATTGCCGAAGCATATGGAATATAATCCATTTTATCTCTCTCCTCTTGTGTCTTTGAACACATACTCTGTGAGAGAGAAATCCTATGCGATATAGATAAGAATGTCCTCTTGGAATTCTCCATGTTAAATCTGTTTAGCACTTTATCTATATACGTAGATTGGGATAATCCAAGCAACCTTTTTGATATATCTTTATAAATCTTTATTCTCAAAATATAGGTTACTTCTCCTATATCCTTCATAGAGAAGCTCTTAGATAACTAGATCTTTATGGACTGTAGCATAGGTATGTCGTTTCTAATTAGTAATATGTCATCCATATATAGTATCAAGAAAACGACTACACTCCCACTAACCTTTTTATAGACACATGGTTCATCCATATTTTTGATAAAATCAAACTCTTTGATTGTCTCATCAAAATGAATGTTTCAACTTTGTGAGACTTGCTTAAGTCCATAAATAAACCTTTGCAACTTGCATACTTAATTAGGAAATCTCTTATATTCAAAACCTTCAGGTTGTATCATATATACATCCTCCTGTAAATTTTCGTTGAAAATGCAGTTTTGACATCCATTTGTTAGATGTTATAATCATTATATTCTGCTATGGCTAACAAGATCCTGATGGATTTTAGCATAGTTACTGACAAAAAGATTTCATCAAAATTAACTTATTATTATTTTTTTAACCTTTAGCTACTAATCTTACTTTGTATGTATGTAAATTATCATCTATGTCAATTTTTCTACGGTAGAGCTATGGAACTGGCTTTGCTTGTTGTCTGATATTTATTTTATAACTTTGACAGGAAGACCAGAGCCGTTGACTTTTCACGATCATTGAACTATTATAGGATAAGTACAACTGATTCACGGAAATGTTAAACATATTTTATTCATAACCAAACTTAATCAAAGACGATAATAACGTAGTAACGTTGGAGTCAGATACTGTCTGTCTGCTTTTCATTCCCTACAGTGCACAACATGTTAAAGTAAGCAATGCAACACTGACCATCTTTCATCGTCTTTTGAACCATTCAAAGTCACCACCCCAATTGCACCATTTTCCATTTACAATTAATTAAACTCCTCCTTTCAACAATGATGCTTTTCATACATGCAAATTCAAAATAGACTTTTAAAACAAAGGTTCAAAAATCAGCAAAATTTTCACAAACTAAATGAAATTCTGAAGTTTCTCAGACATGTGTCTGGAGCAAAATTTATGCTTTTTAATTTATCCAAAACACAAATTTATCAAATATTAATTAGAAGGTTCAAAATTAACTAATTATTTTGTTCAAAAGTCGGGCTGTAATAAATGCACTTGCACCGCTTAAGAAGGCTAGCTATTGTCGTTAAACCAATGACAATATTATGCGTAGCAAGCAATTTATCATGCGAGTTGCACAATAAGATGATATGTCGAGGGGTGGTTTAACACAAGTAGGAAAACAAAACAAGCATGTCAAGTCCTTGTCCTTTTTGCATTGATAATTTGGCCGCAACAGCCAACAACCTTACCTTGCCTTTGATTTATCCTTTGGAGGATGAATAAGCAAATTTTCTCATCTTAAAAGTTTTTTTTTCAAAAAATGACTGTTTAGCCATAAAATGAAAAAAAATATTTTTATGCTTTATATGATTTAAAATTATATAATAATTAATAGATTATACTTTACTTATTGTTTAATATATTTTAAATAATATTTATATGCATAAATAATTTTTATTACAAAATAAAATATAGTTAAAATTAAAATTACTTTTTATTTTTATGTTGCCAAACAGTTTATTGTATGAAGCTCTTTCAAAAAAGTAATTTTTTAAATGACAGCTAAACAGTTAATCGACTTCTTAAAAAAGCTCTTTTTAGAAAAACTTTACTAACAAAAGCTCTAATGTCAAAAATTCTATTGATATTTTTATGATCGGATCGATCTAATTTTGATTTTTCTAAATAATTAAAATCAATTTTATTGATAATTTCTAAATATTAAATAAGTAATAATTTGTATTTATTTTTAATTAAAATGTAATTAACATAAGTTTAATTCATTTTGGTTTACTTATAATTAACCGATGCAATAAATTAGCAAAAGACAAATATTTTTTTAATTTGATAATTTTGTGTAATTTATATAATAAAATAAGTTTTTCTTTTATTTGGTGTATATTTGAATTAATTAACAAGTTCTGGCATTAATAAAGGGACTGACATGTCATCTAACCCTGCAACAATTACATACCGAAGTTGGCAATGTACCAACATGATGAAAGTGACATTTTCTTTTTCCAATTGTTGCTAAGGCCTTAAAAGTTCAAACCTCTGGTGGTAAACTCGGACTTTTCTTCTACAACTCTCAACGTCTTCGCTTACATAAGTGGCCAGCTGTGCGAGGAAATTTTATACTCTTTTAAAGTTTATTTATTAATACGCAGCAAACTTGTTACGCTTTTAATTTCAAAAGCTTGTTTTTTTAAAAGTATATTATCTTCTAAACAAAACTATTATCGAAAATTTATTTTTGATGATGACAAGATATAACTTTTTTTAGAAATATAATTTTAATTTTAATATTTATATTAAATTCATATTTATTTATTATTAATTTATTATATAATAATAAATATTGGTATATTTTTATTTCAATAAAATATTTTATTTTTACTTATTCTTTTAAATTTTACATCTTATTTATTATATATCAACTTTATAAGAGTTCACTACTAATTAAACCTCTAAATTTTAAACTTTTTCTTTAACCAATATAATATTCAATCTAATTTTTAAAACATTGCTTAACATCCGAGAGAATCCACTCCCGAGACTACTTGCTCCAAGTCAGGAACAGACATGTTAAGGTCTTTTGCGGGGCTTTGAATGGTTCAATTTTGCAGAAAAAACAAAGTCATATCCTTACCTGAACCATTGACTAATGATTAATTAATATGAAATATCACGCCAACCGTTGACCAATGATTGAGTAAACCGCGTAGCAACTTCAGTCATTAATTAAATTGCGTACATATAAAAAACTCAATTTTTATAATTTTATAAATTATAAAGATTGAAAGAAAATAATATTAAAAAATTAAAATAAATAATTTAACATTAAAAAAAATTTTATAATAGAAATAAGCATGTCCTAACCTCGGAACAAGGTACTTTTGCGGATATTCCAGTTTTTAATGGGATTGGGTTGGTTTGAGAAAATAGTTGAAAGGCGAGTATCTTCTAGATCGCATATAAACAGATGCAACAAAAATCATTAATCATATATGAAGAATCATCAAATTTTCAAATTGAAGAGTTTGATTAATTACAAGAAGACGGGATCCCTCACAGTTCATTACCTGGACATTTTCTCCCTCGGAGGAGACGATACTCCGCGATAGCTCTCTCCTTCCTCCACGTCCACTGTATCGTCATCGACTTGCCGAATTAGGGGAAGCTTTTTCGAAGCATTGAGAAAGGTGGAGGTAGTTTTTGCCCTAGCTGAGGAAAGGCTCTCAACGACAATGATCTCAATCGTTTTTGGTCTCTTAATTTGTACTGCCCAAACGACGCTGCTTTGGCTTGGTTCCTTTGTCTCTTGTTTGTTCACCTTTTAGTCTCCAGAGCCCACTTGCCTTGATCTGCCGTGTTTCATAGACAATGTTCCTATTGTTACCTTTTTTTTTTTTCAAAGAAACTTTTTAATTTTTTTTAGAAAAAAAGAAGACGGAATCCCTACCAATTTCTTGGCGTTCTTTATTCAATAAAATAGTTTGTATAGATGTTTGGTATAAATGAATAGTTATTCTATTCCCATCCTATTCATAACATATTATTAAAAGTAAGAATATAGAATATGTATTATTAAAATTCGGAGAATAGATAAAAACATAGAATAAGTAAATATATAGAATATATATTATTAAAATTCGGAGAATAGATAAAACTGTATACTACATATCTTTATCTATTCTACGAATACTCATTCTTATTAGAGACAACTTTATATATCCTTCTGCATTTATCCCTCTTCGACGTCTTCCACTTCGGTTGTCTCCGTCCCGAAGCTTCTTCTTCAATGTTGTGGGTTAGGTTGGGTTCTTTAGTGTCGTGAGTTCTCCAGTATCGTGAGTTAGGTTGGGTTCTCCAGTGTGCAGCTGCTAGCTGTGTGCTCCCCTCTCCATCTCTTCTTCACTTGGATACTGTTATCTAATCTTTATGCATTGCGTAATTTCATTCCCTTGTTCGTTGGTTGTGGTTGTTCTCCATTGTGCGGCTGCTGGCTGTGTATGCTTTCGTTCGTTTTTTTTTTTTGTTTTTGTCCAATACTAGCAATATTCGAGGTATCTGTTGTTGCTCGGGCAGATGAGCGATGGGAAGAATTGCCGTGTGCTTTTGTGACATTGAAGCCCGAACTTGATAATTCCAATCAGCAGAAGTATGCTGATGATATATTGAAGTTTTGCAGGTCCAAGATCCCTGCTTTCTGGGTTCCAAAATCTGTGATTTTTGGAACACTTCCAAAGACAGCTACTGGGAAGATTCAGAAACATGTCCTGAGAGCCAAAGCAAAAGAAACGGGACCTGTGAAGCAGAGTAAGTTATAAGTGGAGTTAAATAATAATAATAATAAAAATAAATAATAACAATAATAATAACAAAAAATTAAATTTGTATAATAATAATAATAAGAATAATTCAACAAGATCTCTTACATATACTTAGCTTGATTGTAAGTAGAACTCTCCATCAATTGCATCTTGTAAAATTGGTGTAAACTTGTTATCCTATTTTATAAATTTATTCCTTTTAATTTCCAAAAAAACATTTTTAATGGAGGAAATTAATGGATGGAGTTTAAGGAAACATTAGGTAACTATAGCAACTTCTCAATATTTTTAAATCTTAAAAGTTTTAGTTAAAATGGGAAAACTGGAGAAGAAGTAAATATCTTTTACTCTTTTAAAAACATTTTAAGGCTTGAATTTGATAAGACTTATTTTATTTTATTTTTAAAACTTACGTTAGATATTTGATTAAATATGTCAAAACATAAATTCAAATGAATCTTAAAGAGCTTAATTGTTGAAAACAAAATCGAACTTGAATGAGGTTCAACATTGATCACAAAATTCAAATATTGTTATTTTAGTCTCTAGGTAGTATATCTTCCACAAATATATTAATATTTATTTTAAAAAAATTTGGAAGTTAAAATCCTTTTATTTTAAATGGTCTATATCACCAATTTGCACTTAACATGTTTTTATTGGTTAATATATCCAAGAATAAGTGTACAAATTTTTGGATTGACAAATATTCTCATTTTTTTTCAATATATTAATTTACTAATTATTTGAATGGTAAAAAAATTATAATTATTTATCATTTTCTAGGCATACTTGCTTTTTATGAAATTAATAATATCTAATAGGAACAAAAACCCCTTAAAGACTTGCGAACGTATGTAACACATTTTTATGTAGTAATTGTATTTAACTTAATAATTTATTTTATAGTGAAAATTTTCAATTTTGAGAAAAGTACATTTCTTATTAAAATTTAGGTTTGTATACTTGCTTGGAATTCAACGTTTGTAATACCCATCAAACTTCTATCTAAGGTAAATAATATCATTCATTTGAAGCTTTTAGCCTTAATTCATCCTTCTACATTGTTAGAAATAGTTTTGATTGAATAACTAAGATTTGAAAAAAAAGGATCAAATTGGAACTTAATATTTTCACCAAAATTCAATCTAGCCTAAACGTTTCAAAATATTCAAATTGAATCATAATACTTTGCAAAATATTAAATTTATACCCCAAAACTTGACAAATTTGTCAAATTCCCATTAAAAAAATCCACCATAGGATTTTTTAAATCTTTTTTGTAGACACCTTACCAAATGTGCATCCTAGTTGGTAAGTGGGGCCCAAAAAAGGCCTCACTTGTTGAAAAATGCTATACAAATGACAACATTTGGGAAATTTCCCTAATGTTGTTATCTGGCTCCATTCCATGCTCTTTTTTAATTATTAACAATCCTTAATCCAACTTGTCATTTTTGTTCCTTTGTTCACATTTAGCCTTGACCTTGTGTTAATTAAGAACATAGGAAAATCATCTAGCGCAATATGATTTTCCTATGTTCTTAATTAACTCTTAAGCTTCCTATTTTAGTATCGCTGGTTCCTAAATGTTTTGTACAAGCCATATTTAGCCTTATGTTTAGTACATCTCAGTTGTGTATTGTATTAACTCAAATCAAATGTTAGTTATTTTTTTTTGAAATTTTAATAAAATATATTGCTCAAACGTCAAAAAACTACAATTTACAATCCTATGTTAAAGAAAATAAAAAAAGGTACATTCATTATTAAGCCACTGCCTATTATCAACCGAAAAGCAACCTCATCATCTAAATATGCCATTTCCATCTCATTGCCAAACAAATGCCTTCATGCTTCCCTGCTGCAATGAGAACCTCTCTAATCACGTTAACTATGCTATCCGCTAATTCATATTTATGTCTTGCATGTTGCTTATAGATCCGACGATTCCTCTCCTTCCATAAGTGGTAAATCACCAACTAAAATGCCGTCCTGATTATGAGACTACTTGGCCGCCCTGAACGAGTTTCCTGTATTATAATAAATGTTAGTTATTATTTTAACTCAAAGCTTATGAATTTCTTTTCTCTTTGTTATAAATGAAATAGTTATTTCATAATAACTTTATCTTCCTTTGTGGACTCTAAGAATAAAAACATAAATGTCAAGTAACACTATACACCACTTCATATACCTCTAATATCATCATATTGTATAAAATATGCCACTAAATTATTATAAACATACACTCAAGCTTTTTGCAAAACTAGATTATCATTATTTATGACAATCGAGTTAAAAACATTCGACACCATACAAATCATGAAAATTATCCTACTTAATATGTTCTGATTGATTTTTTTAAAAGACAAGAACTATATATTCTTAACACTCTAACACATTTTCACAACTTTTTGATACATCGAACATAGATTTTACAAAAAAATTATTTTCCACTAGAAGATAAAATAAAGGAATGATTTTGGTATGAAGACATAAATGAGAAAAAATTATGTTGGGACCCGATCCTGGGAACCGGATCCCAACCAAAAAAACGGAAGACGGAAATGAAAACGAAAGAACGGAACAAACCGAACGGATTTCAAAACCAAACGAAAGCGAAATAAGCGAAATCGAATCGAATACAAAGCCAAACGAACGATGGCTCGGAAACAAACCAAATAAACGATGCAATCGAATTGAAAAACAAATTCCGACATCCAATAACAAACACTTATAGAAAAACTATCGCGTTGGAAACCTATAGGACAAAAACCGAATCCGAAATTGGTATAAATTTTTTTCTTCTTTCTGATTCATTCTTTATTCATCTTTAATCAAACTCATACGAAGCACTTCAATTCCTCATTTGGAAGAATTCATCCTCAAACAAAGTCTCAATTTATTTGATCATATTCAACTCATAACCATCAATTACACAAAATCTTACTAATCCTTTCTTTTGTCAATAAACACTTAACACACATATCCATATGCCCATGATTCATACACAATAAAGCCATACACGAATAAACACTTCAATATCTCAATCCCAATAACACAATTCATCGGACCTCCTGTCCGGAATCCTAACACAAACAAACCCAATCGTATATCTATAACACTTCAATAATTCTCAATCATAATCTGAAACATCCATATCCAAGTCACACTTATATCTCAATTCAATATACAAAAATCATCCTCAATTTCATACATAAATTCA
>JAOTAX010000007.1:6169522-6197350 GCA_025629825.1 Erythroxylum guanchezii
TGGATTTTGACTTGTGATTCTCTAAATTTTAATTATTTGATGTTCAACTATTGTGGGCATGCCACCATTATGGATGACGGGTTCCGTTTTGTCTTCGAATGTTGGGCTCCAAAAACGAGATCTAACAATTTTGGGGTTTCTAAACTAGATTTTGGTTTTATTAACCTAGATAGACTATGGGTAGGTTAGTTTAAGCTTGATTTTATCCTTTATGTGATTATTAAAGTTTTATGAATTTTCATTTGAATTTGGATTGTATGAGAAAATTGGTTTGTGTTAGGAAACCAAGAAAATCCTATCTAAGAGCAAGAGGAAGGGCACAATTGAACTTGGATTTTCAAGCAAATTAGGTGATGCCTTGCTTGTGTATTGTATGCAAAAATGGCTTGATTTGAATTATTGTAATTGTTGAAAATGCATTGTGATTATGATCATGTTATGCCTTGATAAATGTCATGGCATTTTGTATAAATAGAAAGACGAAAAAGTATGAAAGTATGAAAAATGTATGGAAATGAAATGAGCATCAAAATTTGATTGTGTTTGGGAAAGAGAGAAACCGATTCGTTAGTCATGTGCACATTGACCTAAAGCCTTATCTCGGTTGCCCGCTTGTGGCATATGAGATCCTAAGAACGGACTCATTTTGTTCATGGTGTAAACTTCGATTTTTGCATTTCGTTCCGCGAAACTCTCGAACCATTTGTTGTGCATTGCATTTGTTTGGAATTGTTGAGCATGGTATGAAATTGAGTGTTATGTTTGAAAGGTTGAATAAGTATGAGATTGCTTTCTATGATGACATGCTTAACTATGAGTTGTGAGTTAGAATTGTTGCTGAATTTACATTGCTAGTTTAAGATAAGATGTATATCCCTATATGTATATACACATATATGTTTGATTGTATGGCTCGTTGCCAATGGCTATAAATATATTAGCCACTGAGCTTTGCAGCTCACCCCATCATTTTCACTCCTCAGATGCAGAATGAGAAGATCTTTGATCCTTGCAAAGGCATTTGGCAACTCCAAGATAGTTAGCTTTTGTACTAAGTTAATTCAATTTTTGAGTAGCTTTAGCAACATATCGAACATGAGCATCCATATGTATTTTGTATTAAGCGAATGATGTAATGTTGATATGTGATTAAAGCTATGTATAAACTCCATTTTGTTTTAGTAATGAGAATGAGAAATGAAGTTCTTTTTGTGCATGATTATGTTTATCTTGTAGTTAAGTTGTGTTAGTTGTGGAAATTGTAAGTGTATATGTGTCAAATTTTGTGTTGAATGTTGGGATTCTGGGTTCAGAATTGAAGGTTTCGCTGCGACGAACCTTTCTCGAATGGTATTTATGTGTGATTTTTGGTAACTTCGCTGCGGCGTAGCCAGACTTTCATTGCGGTGTATTTTTCCTGAAAGGTTTTTACTTGATTTTTGTAATTTTGCCGCGGTGGAGTCAGACTCTTTCTTCACGGCGTATTTGTCCCTTGAGGTTTTTAAATTTGGGCTGGCGGCAACGAAGCGGATTTTCGCCGCGGCTTATTTGTCCCGAAGGGTGCTATCACTCGACCTTGAGACTTCGCTGCGGCCAAACTAGATGTTGGCCACGGCAAACTTCTCCCAAAAGGCCCTTAGAATTATTTCCATATCTTTGCCACGGTGAACCTGCCAATTGCTGCCTCTGAATTTCTTACAAATTAGATGCTTTCGATACCTCTTTTCATATGATCCTTACCCGACTGCCTCGAGTGGTCGCCGTGAGATATGTACGAGATCGGGCCCAACATTGTTTGGTATCAGAGCTTAGGCTCTTTTAAGGATTCCTAGGCTAAGAATGCATAGTGGTATGAATTGTTATGATGTGTGATTACTTGTTGCATTATGAATTGTTTAAATTGCATTAAGTGACATACATATCATGCACATATGTAGGATTTAAGATTAAAAAGAAACGTAAGCTAATCGTTAGTGTTTTAATTGAAGGAGTAAGATGCCATCTTGTAGAAGAACACAAGGAATTCTCTAAGGATCAATTGCACCTAACTCTCCGCTTAGAGAGGAGGGTACGGATGAGTCTAGAGCCCAGGAAATGCTGAGGCTTCTGTAGGGCATGGTAGTGGGCCCTCTTGATCGCAGACACATCAGTCTCCTCTTCTGTAAGAGCAAGTGCCTACTCCTTTAGATCCTAGACTGTTCCAGGCTTTTGTTCAGGCCATGGGTTAGATGCCACAATCTTCTGGTCTGGCCCCAGCTAAGAAGGGGAAGCAGTTTGATAAGCTCAGAAAGTATGGGACAACGGACTTTTATGGGACAACCTATCCGAAAGAAGCTGAAACTTGGATGAGGAAGACAGAAGGGTATTGGAGCAAATGGATTGTGAAGATGATGAGAAAGTTGAATATGCTGTAAGTCTGTTCCAGGGGGATGCTCTGCATTTGTAGGAAAGTGTGCCAGGGAGTCAGATGAAACCGCAAGTATTGACATGGAAAGACTTCCTAGTGGCTTATAAGAAGAAGTACTTGTTTGAGGTGTATATTTAGCAGAAGCAGAGAGAATTTCTAAGTCTTACCTAGAGGGACATGATAGTGAGTGAGTATGACCGCAGATTCACATAATTATCCCGATATGCAGCTGAGATGATGATGAGCGAGGCGGCTAAGTACCGTAGGTTTGAATTAGGGTTGCATCTAGCTATTAGGGAAAAAGTGGTGGCATATAATTTCTGTGATTTTCAACAGCTGGTTGAAACAACGCTAAGGGTCGAGAATGTGGAGAACATCAAGAGTGCAGTGAACAAAAAGAGGAAAAGGAGAGAAAAGTTCAGGAGGGGAGGTGGTACTCCTATGTTAGAGAGGAGTGCCAAGACTTTCCTTGCATAGTCTGAGGAGAGGAGCAGTGGTGCAAGCAAGTCCAGACAGGTGAGACTTGTTTCCCATCAAACCTCAACAGCTGGAGACAGTAGAAGAGGAAAGGGGGAAAAGTCATCCGTTTCCAAGTGTGACCATTGTGGCAAGTTCCATAGAGGGGAGTGCTATAGGCTAACTGAAGCTTGTTTCAACTATGAGGAGAAAGGGCACATGGCTAGAGAGTACCCACAGTATGCAAGACAAGAGGGAACTCAGATGCAAGCTTCAAAGAGGCCTGAGATTGTAGGACACAAGACTGCAAATGAAGTGGGCAGTTCTGATGTAACTAAGAAAGTGAATCCTCCAGGAAGACCAAGGGGGCAAGCACTAGCTAGAGTGTTTGCAATGACGAGGGAGGACGCAGAGATAGCTTTGGAAGTTGTGACTGGTACGGTTAAATTATTTGATGATAATGTTATTGTTTTGATTGATCCGGGATCTACCCATTCATTTATTTCATCAAGTAAAACTGTGCATGGTAGAAATTTGATCCCATTGGATACTCCTTTGATGGTTAGTACTCCGATCGGCCAATCTATTATTATTAGTTAAGTTTTTAGAGATTGTGAAATATGTATTGGTGGAGGAAAATTAGTGGTGAATCTAATGTCATTGAAGATGGGGAGATTAAATGTGATTTTGGGCATGGATACGTTGGAAAGGTGTAATGCCAATTTAGGTTGCAAACAGAAAATAGTAAAGTTCGAGTTGGACAACGGTAGAAAAGTGGTGTTTAGGGGGGATAGGAAAGCAAGTCCGCCTAGAGTGATTTCGGCTTTGGCAGTAGAGAAAATGATGAGGAAAGGATGTGAAGCATTCTTGGCTTACGCGATAGACACGAAGGTTGATGGAGGGAAGTTAGAAAATATTCCTGTGGTCATGTAATTCCTAGATGTCTTTCCTGAGGAATTACCAGAACTACCACCCTATAGGAAAATTGAGTTTCTCATCAAGTTTCTTCCAGATACTGCACCGATCTCAATTCCGCCTTATAGAATGACCTTGACAGAATTGAAGGAACTTAAAGAGCAGTTAGAAGAGTTGTTGGAGAAAGGGTGCATTAGGCTTAGCTCTTTACCTTGGGGAGCTCTGGTTCTTTTTCTGAAGAAGAAAGATAGATTGTTGAGGATGTGTGTGGATTATAGGAAGCTCAATCATGTCACTATCAAGAATAAATATCCACTCCCACGCATAGATGATTTGTTTGATCAATTGCAAAGGACGAAAGTCTTTTCTAATATAGATTTGAGATCGGGTTACCACTAGTTGAGGATAAAGGAGTCCGTTGTGTTGAAGAATGCTTTTAAAACATGGTATGACCATTTTGAGTTCTTAGTCATGCCTTTTGGGTTAACGAATGCCCCTGTAGCTTTCATGGACTTAACGAATAGGATCTTCAAGCCTTTCTTAGATCGATTTATCATTGTCTTTATTGATGATATATTGGTTTATTCCAAGAGTGATAAGAAGCATGAGGAACATTTGAGGATTGCCTTGGAGACATTGAGGAAGAAAGAGTTGTATGCCAAATTCGATAAATGCAAATTTTGGCTAAAGGAAGGGGTGTTCCTTGGACATTTAATTTCAGAGCAAGGAGTGCATGTGGATCCGAGGAAAATAGAAGCTGTGGTGAAATAGGAAGCACCTAAGAATATAGCAGAAGTGAGGAGTTTCTTGGGTTTAGCTAGTTACTACAGAAGATTTGTAGAGGGCTTTTCTGTGATAGCAGCCCTACTTGCTAAATTGACAAGGAAGAATTAGAAATTTGTATGGATAGAGGAGTGCTAAAACAATTTTGAGGAATTAAAGAATAGGCTCAAATCTGCACCGATTTTGACTGTTCCTTGCAGTAGTGATGGGTATATAGGGTATAGTGATGTCTCAAGGAAAGGATTGGGGTGTGTGTTGATGCAAGGAGATAAGGTGATTGCTTATGCTTCTAGGCAATTAAAGTCCTATGAGATGAATTATCCTACGCATGACTTGGAATTAGCTGTAATAATTTTTGCCTTGAAAATTTGGAGACATTACTTGTATGGAGTCACCACTAGGGTATTTACAGACCACAAGAGTCTTAAGTATTCGATGAGCCAGAAAGAGTTGAATTTGATATAGAGAAGGTGGTTGGAACTATTAAAAGGTTATGACTTGATTATAGACTAACACCTGGGAAAAGCTAATGTAGTAGCAGATGCACTGAGTAGGAAATCTACTGTGGCAAATGTGGAGACAGTATATCTTTCTTTGTTGAAGGAATTAGCCAGACTTAAAGTGACATTGAGACAAGCCGAATCTGGTTGTGTATTGACTAATTTTAGAGTAAGGCTAGTGTTGAATGAGAAGATTAAGGAATTGCAGGAGTAAGATGAGTATTTGAGCAGGCTTAGAGAAGAGATTAAAAACGGTAAACCCTCTGAAATAGAGATAAGAGAAGATAGATTGATGGTGGTAGGTAACAGATTATGTATTCCAGATATGTTGGAGTTGAAGAATGAGATTCTTGATGACACATACAATACTACCTATGCAATGCACCTAGGGAGTATGGGGATGTATCGAGATTTGAAAGAGCACTTTTGGTGGAAAGGAATGAAGAAAGATGTTGCAGAGTATGCTAGAAAATGCTTAGTGTGTCAGCAAGTTAAAACAGAACACCAAGCACCTATCAGTAAGCTTAAGCCTTTGTCTATTTCGGAATGGAATTGGGAAAAGATTACGATGGATTTCTTGATGGGATTGCCAAGGACTAATAAGAAGCATGATGCAATATGGGTGATTGTTGATAAGCTAACTAAGTCAGCACATTTCTTGCCAATTAAACAGACAGATTCTTTGAATGCTTTGGCCAATAAATACATAGATGAAATAATCAAACTTCATGGGATTCCCAGTTCTATAGTCTCGGATAGAGATCCCAGGTTCACCTCTAGGTTCTGGGAAAGCTTACAAAAGGCTTTGGGAACTAAGATACACTTTAGTACAGCTTTCTATCCACAGACTGATGGTCAATTAGAAAAGGACAATACATACATTGGAGGCAATGTTGAGAGCTTGTGTTATGGATTTCAAAGGCTCATGGGATGATCATCTGCCTTTAATTGAGCTTGCTTACAATAATTCCTATCACTCAGGAATTCAAATGGAACCTTATGAAGCTTTGTATGGCAGGAGGTGCAGAACTTCTATTTTTTGGGATGAAGAAGGTGAAAGGAGGCTTTTAGGGCCTAAGTTGGTGCAAGTCACGGTTGATAAGATTAAAATGGTGAAGTAGAGATTTAAAGCAGCTCAAGATAGGATGAAAAGCTTTATGGATGCACATAAAAGGGAGATGGAATTTGAAGTTGGAGACAAAGTGTTTCTTAGAGCCTCTCCATGGAAATGGGTTTTAAGATTTTGTAACAAGGGCAAGCTCAGTCCGAGATACATAGGCCCTTATAAGATTATTGTGAAGATTGGGCCTTTAGTTTACAAGTTAGCTTTGCCACTGGAATTGTCTAAGATTCACAATGTCTTCTATATATCGATGATGAGAAAGTATCGGTCTGATCCTTCATACATAGTTCAACCTTCAGAGGTTCAATTAAGAGAGGATTTGACTTATGAGGAACAACCAGTGAAGATCCTAGATTCGAAGGAGAAGGTCTTGAGAAATAAGATTGTGCAGCTGGTTAAAGTCGTATAGAAGAACCATGCAAGAGAGGAGGCAACATAAGAGCCTTTGGAAGTAATGAAGGAGAAGTATCCACACCTCTTCAATGAATCAGGTAAGAATTTCGAGGACGAAATTCTTTTAGGGGAGGAGAATTGTTGGGTTTCGAATTTTTTTAAATTATTTATTATTTGTTTAATTATTTATTTATGTTTTGTTTGTTTATTTATTTATTTTTAGAATTGAGTAATTAATTTAGTGAGCGTAAGTAGAAATTAGAAATTAAATGGAAATGTTAGAATTAAGTTAGAGTGTCATTAGACATTAGAGACTAAAAAGGTATATGGACATTACATTAAAATGAGGGGCAAAATGGGAAGGACAACAAAGAGAAGGGTAATTTTGGAAAACAAGACAAAATGTTGTCTTGAATTAAAAAGGAGAGAAGAGAATCGTGAGAAGCTAAAAAGAGAAGAGAAAACATGAAAGAAGAGAGGAGAAGAGAAGTGTGCGTGAAGAAGAAAGAAAGAAGGGGAAAAAGAGGAAATCAACTAGCTAAGGTAAGCTCTATCACTTTCCTTCTTGTTTGGCTAGAAAAAGGAGGTAGGAAGAAATGGGTTTTGTATGTTGGGACTGAAGGAAGGAAGAAGATGATTTAAGAGACCCATTTCATTTTAGGGTTTCCAAACTAGGTTTTGGTTTTACTAACCTAGATAGACTATGGGTAGATTAGTTTAAGCTTGATTTTATCCTTTATGTGATTATTGAAGCTTTATGAAATTTTATTTGAATTTAGATTGAATGAGAAAATTGGTTTGTGTTAGGAAACCAAGAAAACCCTATCCAAGAGCAAGAGGAAGGGCACAATTGAACTTGGATTTTCAAGCAAATTAGGTGGGTAATTTATTTATAGTTGTTGTGTAATATGAGCAAAATGCCTTGCTTGTGTATTGTATGCAAAAATGGCTTGATATGAATTATTGTAATTGTTGAAAATGCATTGTGATTATGATCATATTATACCTCGATAAATATCATGGCATTTTGTATAAATGGAAAGAGGAAAAAGCATGAAAGTATGAAAATGTATGGAATTGAATTGATCATCAAAGTTTGATTATGTTTGGGCATGAGAGAAACTGATTCATTAGTCATATGCACGTTGACCTAAAGCCTTATCTCGGCTGCCCGCTTGTGGCATATGAGATCCTAAGAACGGACTCATTTTGTTCATGGTGTAAACTTCGGTTTCTGCATTTCATTCCACGGAACTCTCGAGCCATTTGTTGTGCATTGCATTTGTTTGGAATTGTTGAGCATGATATGAAATTGAGTGTTATGTTTGGAAGGTTGAATATGTATGAGATTGCTTTATATGATGACATGCTTGACTATGAGTTGTGAGTTAGAATTGTTGTTGAATTTACATTGCTAGATTAAGATAAGATGTATATGCCTATATGTATATACACATATATGTTTGATTGTGTGGCTCGTTGCCAATGGCTATAAATATATTAGCCACTGAGCTTTGCAGCTCACCCCATCATTTTCACTCCTCAGGTGCAGAACGAGAAGATCTTTGATCCTTGTAAAGGCATTTGGCAACTCCAAGATAGTTAGCTTTTGTATTAAGTTAGTTCGATTTTTGAGTACCTTTAGCAACGTATCAAACATGAGCATCCGTATGTATTTTGTATTAAGCGAATGATGTAATGTTGATATATGATTAAAGCTATGTATAAACTCCATTTTGGTTTAGTAATGAGAATGAGAAATGAAGAAGTTCCTTTTGTGCATGATTATGTTTATCTTGTAGTTGAGTTGTGTTAATTGTGGAAATTGTAAGTGTATGTGTGCAAAATTTTATGTTGAATGTTGGGATTCTGGGTTTGGAACTAAAGGTTTTGCCAGGGTGAAGCTAAACCTTGGCTGCAGCGAACCTTTCCCGAAGGGTATTTATGTGTGATTTTTGGTAACTTCGCCACGACGTAGCCAGACATTCACCACGACATATTTTTTCTGAAAGGTTTTTATTTGATTTTTGTAACTTCGCCACGGCGGAGTCAGACTCTTTTGCTACGACATTTTTCCCGAGAGGTTTTTGAATTGGAGCTGGGGACTTCACTGCGGTGCAGTGAAGAGGATTTTCACTGTGATGTATTGTCCCAAAGGGTGCGGTCACTCGACCTTGAGACTTCGTCGTGGCAAAACCAGATGTTGGCCACGACGAACTTCTCACAAAAGGTCCTTGGAATTATTTCCATATCTTCGCCGCTGCGAAGAATACTTTGTCGCGGCGAAACCGCCAATTGCTGCCACTGAATTTCTTACAAATTAGATGCTTTGGATACTTCCTTTTGCATGGTCCTTACCTTACCACCTCAAGTGGTCGCTGCGGGATAGGTATGGGACCCGGGCCTAACATGAATTCTGTCTCTAATGGTTTTGAAATTTGGCTTGAAGTTGAGTTCTGGTTGTTGTCCCTATTTTAGAACATTTTGTAATTTTTTGGGTATAACTCTCGGGATACTACACTAAATTGCATGAAATTTATACCATGAGAAAATTAAAACACAGAGGAACATTTTTATAGAAGACCATTTTGCCTAAAACTGTAGTTTCTATGTGAAAATCGCCATACAAAACTGACCTGAAAACAAGTTTCGAGAAAAAGCTGGAAAATTGGGTACAGTCGTGCATCACCCTCATTTTAGTCCAAACATGATTTTTTTCCTTACCTAAATGTTGCTGAATCTAATCCAAACTTGTTTGGATGTCACTGGAACTTAGCAAACCCAGTTATATGGGTAACATGAAACTTATGGTTATAATTTGTAATTACTTAAATGCTTTCATTGATGCATTATTGAAAAAGGACTATGTTCATAAAGCATATTAAATTTGATTGGGCATGATGAATGTTTTCAAATTATAATGCAAGCATTAGGGAATGAATTTGAACGTATTAATTATTGCTCTTTAATATTATGATGATTAGTTTTAACCTGCCATGTCTTAATTGTAGGTAAATAGGTATGCCTAGAAAGGTTTGCAGTTGCTTCTGTTCTAAGACACTATGGTGTTTTCTGTTTTAGAGATTTAAATCTCTTTTGTTTCAAAGGCTATTGCCTCTTCTGTAGATACCAATCATAGGTATCTTATGTTCTACTCCTGTTATCCACTTCTAAAAAGATTAGTAGGAAAATTATGTATATGTTTTGATATTTGTTATACTTTGATGCAAACTTATAGTCAGTACGCTCGTTGAGTATCATATTCAATTTCTATTATGTGACATTTCATGACTTCTTGTTATAACGTATTTTCCCTTGCTTGATTGTCATGAATCGTTTACATGTAAATGTTAGACGACTGTTGAAAGTAGTCGCTATCTTGCATTATTATTTTTCCCACTAAACTATATGCTTAGTATGGTGGTTTTTTCTCTGTGTAGATCTTGATAAACAAGAATAAGGTTGGGACAATCGCAATAGCCAAAGAAAGACGTATTCACTTTTGGAAGATTTTGTGCTTACGCTTTGAGTTGTATTCATAAATATTATGAGCAAATTTTTAGTATGTGTAAATGGCTTGTAATAACTATAACATAGGATGAGTTTTTTTTTTTAATGTGTGGATTTGGTATGTGCAAATTGTGACTCGTTTATACCTCAGTGAAATATGAAATTTGATGTATATTTTCCTTATTTTTTGGGAGTTGTTAGGCTTGTCTTGGTTGGTTTTGTATGACATTCGTATATCCTCCTAAGAGATATTGGGGTGTTACAAGAATAATAACTAGAAACAATTTAAGGATAATACGTAAATGAAATGTAAATTTCATAATTTTAATCTCATTATATTATAATTTTGTTGCAATGTATGATTATCCTATGAACTTTACCATGTACATCTACACATGTACGAGATAAAAAATACCTTTAAAGAAAATGTGTAGAAACTGTATATAATAAGTCGTAAAGAAAATGGTGTGCAATTTCATCTTTTAAAAGATTCATTATATTATTATTAATTATACAAAATTTGCTAAGTATGCTTTATGTAAATTTCAGGGCCTAAGAAATATACCGAAAGTGTAAACTAGACGTGAGTTGCGTTAATCTTCCTTTTAATTTGAGTCCACTATAGAAGTCCAGTTTGGTCGAAAGTGAGGCAGAAAATAATAACAGGCTCTGAATGAGGTTTAGAGGCGAATTATATATTAGCTTTAACAATAAGAAAAAAGGAAAAAAAAGAAAAGCAGTGCATTTTGTTGGTGGCAGATATCAGATGCAGGTGAAACCCTGCAAGGTTTCGTTCAGCCTATCGACAGAGAAATTGAAGTATTCTAATCGCAAATCCCAATATGCAGCTCATTTTTTCTCGTCCATATTATAACAGCTATTTAGAACATGATTCCTCTAAGAATTCATGATTCCCATCGAAACCCTGAAGAGAATTCCTTAATTTCGTTTTAATAATCTGTTGCATGAATCCTGGAAATTGTGTGATATAGGATTCATTTTTCATATTTGACAGAAACATAATAGATCTGACAGAGAAAGGTCACCTACATCTTTTTTGGGTATTTATGTTGTTATTCCTCAAGAGAATCACTCCAAAATGGGAAATCTATAAATGTTCCAGGAACATTAACTTGTAAACAAAAGCTAGTTCAATGGATTTGAATTTACAGCATATACTTGCTTGTCGATTATTTTGAAGAGAATCCATAGTTAGACGACGCTTCAAGTCATGCATGCAATGATCTTTCTATTCCTTCCTGCAATTATGATGTGGATGAAAAATTAATTCGACTGAAAGATTAAGAAAGTACAAATGCTAATGGTAAAAAGTAACATTAAATCACATGAAAACAACATAAAGTTTGAAAGAGACTACTAAATTTGTAAATCCCTTCTCCAAGAATCCTGTTACCCAAAGCAGAAGATTCTTTACCTTACATATTGGTTTGTGAATTGGAAGATACCACACCCAACACATGAGACAGTGATGGACCATGTAACCTCCCTCTCTCTCTCTCTTAATAATGGAGGTCTTGAAGGTTAGGCAAGTCCAACCAAATTGGGACCCAAAGAAAACCATTTAATTGTCTGTTCTTCTGGCTTCTTTTAGCGTCTGTAAGATTCATGCAAAGTGCATATCCCATGACTGAATTTTACACGCTAAAACTGATGAAAAATCACCAACTACAGCTCTCTCTCGGTGATAGGTTAGGCACCAATACATGTACGGCCATCTAATCAGCTTTTTGTTAAGAAAGATCTTTACACTAAAGACATCAGAGCGAGAATCCGATTAAAAGTTGAGGACAGTGCCTGAAGACCTACTGTAATATATAAGAACAGTGTTTTGCAGAGGATTTATGGAGGTGAGAGGAGATAAGAATGAATGTATATACAAATAAAAGAAGGACCAGTACAACTACAACTGCCATGCTCAGGGGTTCCTTGGAGTAGCATTAAAGACTCTGCAACACATGTTCTTCACTTCACAGCACCAGCACCTACACCATCCAAATTAAATTATTTCCAGTAAAAATAAACAATGATGCAAAAATGAATCAGATTTATAAGGAGAAAGTTGGATTGCTACTTTGATGATTTCTGGTTGAAGAACATGGGCTGTTCTTCTCAGATTCTCCGCATGATTCTCATCATCACCATTTTCATGCTTCTATCGTTACAAAACATTCACACTTTGATTGGTGCAGAGAACTGCAGACTTCAACAAAAGTTGCATTTGATGGTGGCGACAGAGTATGATAATGAGAAGCAAGTACAGAAAGTTTCAGGAGATGATGATAATGAACGAAAAGAAACTTCCATCGTCGAAAGGTTTAGAACTTTACTTGGACTGAGAAGTCCGAAAACAAACAGTCCAAGCAATTATGTTTCACCGTCACCTTCTCCGTCACCCCTCATTGATGCTGAGGCTCCAGATCCGACCCACGCGATAGCTTCCCCTCCAAGGCTGCCGATCAATGTACATTCTCGGCCTCCATTACATCATATCAATCCATTACACTCACCGCATACTGTTCACAAGGATCAGAGTGATAAAGCTAGAACAAGAAGAGTTGTCACAGCAGTTCTTGTCTCAGTAGGAGCTGCTTTCATAGTTTCTGCTCTTGGTTTCATCTGGATTTCTGGTAGATTTAGAAGGAATACAGTAAACTCTGCTAAAAGGACGGTGTTCAGGAACAAAGTTAAGAACAGAGGTAAGGCCAAGAATGTGAGGTGGAAGAAATCAGCAAGCAAGGTGAGTCTAAATCCAGTTCTTGATCTCTTGTATCTTACTTCTTTAGGTAGAGATTTAGAGGAACAAAGTTCCTGCCGTAAACAACCTTCTGCCCATGCTAAGAACTCATCAACTAACGATACACCAAACCTGACATTTCACACGAAGGAGGATTCTAGCCAAGAACTAAAAATAGTATCAGAATGTTGTGACAGTGGTGGTTCTTCTACAAGAGAAATCACGCCCGTTCATGAGGAAGTAGAATCAACAAAATATGAGTCTGATGGTGCTAACTTCATGTCTGCTGATAAAACGATTAATACGGAATGCCATTCATCTGATGATGAATCTTTTCATTCTTTCGTTGATTCATATTCTCCTCCTAATCTGCTTTCCGATGCTTCAGCTGGTAATCTTACTGAAACTTCAGAACTTTCACTTTCAAAATTTCCCAAGACATCACCTTCTAGACCATCTTCATCCACAAATTTATACACACCACAAGCAACACCTGATCATATCTCAATTTCCGTTGCAAATTTCCAACAGAACCTCTCACAATATTCAAATAATGACCGTGACAACGCTTTGGCTTGTACATTTACTTCAGCACCAGCTCCTCCTCCTCCTCCACCTCCACCTGCTCCTGTGCCCAGTAGGCCTTTATTCAACTTGAGAAAATCTTCCTGGCCTACAAAATTTACATCTAAATCTTCCATGCCTTCGGCATTCCCAAACTTATTGTCTTCTAGTTTGAATTGCTCGTCAGCATTAAGTCAAAAGCCCGAAAATGACTCATCTTCATCACCTAAGAAATGCGCCAATCACTCTCAAGCTTCATTAACTGTCCCTCCACAACCATGCCCACCGTCATTTCTAAAAGCCAAAGGACCACCTCCTCCACCATCTCAATTTCCTCCCAATATGCCTTTGGGCAAGGATGGAGCTCCACTTGCAAAACTAAAGCCCCTTCACTGGGATAAAGTTAGAGCCGCACCAGATCGTAGTATGGTGTGGGACAAGATAAGATCAAGCTCCTTCGAGTAAGTGTAGTGTTCTTATATATGATGCTTCTGTGACTTTCTACTGGAAAATTTACCATCTTAGACTTATGAAACAGGTTAGACGAGGAGATGATCGAATCACTTTTTGGGTACAACTTACAAGGTACTTTGAAGAACGATGAAGTGAAGAGCAAAAGTCCATCTCCAAGCAAGCACGTCCTTGAGCCCAAGAGGCTACAGAACATAACTATACTTTCTAAAGCCTTGAATTCAACCGCCGATCAAGTTTGCGAGGCACTGATAAGAGGTACAAATATGCATATCTGAAAAAAGGGCAACCACAAGATACATGCAAGGCTTAATCTTAATATTTTCAGGAAAATAATAATCGAGACCTACTTGTGATGAATAATGAACCAAGCTAGGTCAACTTTTGACTCATCCCTAATGTCATGGTCAGACAAAATCTAACAGAAAAGCAATTTTCCTTCAGCAAGTACTAACAATCTTGGAATTGTGAGAAGCAGGGGATGGATTGGGACTGCAAAAACTTGAGGCATTGGCGAAGATGGCACCAACTAAGGAAGAAGAGGCTAAGCTTTGTGAATATAAAGGACACACCAACGAACTGGGAGCAGCAGAGAAATTTGTCAGAGAAGTGCTTAGAGTACCATTTGCCTTCGCAAGAGTTGAAGCAATGCTTTATAAGGAAACTTTCGAAGATGAGGTGTCTCTTTTGAGAAACTCTTTTTCAATGCTAGAGGTAACAATTACCATAAAAATAGTCCATCC
Organism: Erythroxylum guanchezii; assembly: GCA_025629825.1. Classification (NCBI taxonomy): domain Eukaryota; kingdom Viridiplantae; phylum Streptophyta; class Magnoliopsida; order Malpighiales; family Erythroxylaceae; genus Erythroxylum; species Erythroxylum guanchezii. Next base: position 6,184,143 of record JAOTAX010000007.1, read on the forward strand.
TTTACCGAAAGTCTGCAACCAATATCTTACATTCAACTTACATTACCTTAATTTAACGTATCATGTACTAGGAGGCCTGCAAAGAACTCAGGTCTAGCCGGCTCTTCATGAAATTACTGGAAGCTGTGCTCAAAACAGGCAATCGCATGAATGTTGGAACAATCAGAGGAGGTGCTAAAGCATTCAAACTCGATGCTCTCCTCAAGCTCGCTGATGTGAAAGGTGCAGATGGAAAAACTACATTACTACATTTTGTTGTTCAAGAAATAACAAGGTCGGAAGGGATTCGAGTCGCAGATAGTATCATGGGAAAGATCAATCAGAAAAACAAAAATAAAACAATTGAAGAGAAGGAAGAAGATTATAGAAAGATGGGCTTAGGCCTTGTTGCTGGTTTAAGTACAGAACTCTACAATGTCAAGAAAACTGCTACAGTAGACATAGATGTTCTTGCAAGCGCAGTCTCATATTTATCAGATGGAATGGCCAAATTACAGCATCTTGTACAAAAGAACTTGTCTATGGATGAAAGGAGCACAAAATTTATTCACTCAATGAAATCCTTCCAAAATTACGCTGAGAAGAACCTGAAGGAGTTGCAAGAAGATGAAGACAAAGTTATGTTACATGTTAGAGAAATTACTGAGTACTTCCATGGGGATGTGAGCAAAGATGAAGCCAACCCACTTCGTATTTTCGTGATTGTAAGAGACTTTCTCGGCATGTTAGATCATGTATGCAAAGAGCTCAGAAGCCTGAAAGTTCCTAGCAGTCCAAATCCGCTTGCTCCATTCAGGTAGAATGATGGATCTATTTGTGCTTATACTGCTTTATTTTGGATTTATGTAGAGTTTTGTTTCGGAATGCCAAGGAATCCCAATGTAGCAGGCATTTATTGGCTATGCGGGATTTGCTAATTGGGTTAGTTGAAGTTGGTTTTCAGAATGGATATGTAATAACAGTTCATCAGTAAAGACTGGGAGACCCAAGTTTACACGTTTTGTAGCACCTTGCCAAAAACATAGCCATCGGGTACATTTAATCAATTATGTGTATGATCATTTACATTCAAGTTATTACTTGTAATATATATCGACGTAAAACAGTAAAGAGAGACGTTTACTACATTTTCTAACACAGAGAACCAGTTTTGTACATTATATGATACATACTACTTTTAACTGATGTTTTTACAGACAACAAATCAATTTTGAAGCTGTAAATGAATTATAAACTTCTCAGAGGCTTTTTTTTTGGAAATTTAAAAGGAAATATATTAACAAAACAGAAATTTATACATGATCCTCCTCAAGGATCTTAAAAGCAATAAAAAGTTACACTACACAGAATGTACAGCAGTTACAAATAAAATATCAAATTAACCATAACGATCTAAGTTCTTGGCTAATGTTAACTCGCTTCTCTTTGGCTATCATAGTCTCTCTAATCAAATTCACAATTGCCTTGACAAGTTCATACTTGTGCTGCTCCTTATTATTGTAGATTATCCTATTTCTTTCCTGTCAAATATAATAGATCAGGATCTGGAAAAAAGTCTTGATGATTAATCCATCCCTCTGACCTAAGTTGGAGTAACGAATGATAGATTTCAATGTTTCATTCCAATTAAAAGAGAACCTTGGAAGTCGAATCATGTTTAAAATTCTGCTCCATACAGATTTGCTATAACTGCACTCAAAGAACAAATGATTTCTACTCTCATTTACTTGTTTACATATGACATATAGCGGATCGTAACTCCCAAATCATTAGTCTTTAGTTCTTAATCTGTTCTTTATAACTAAACACAAGAAAATGACAGTTTTGGGACTCAAAACTTGCTTCCATACGGTTTCTACCCATGAGACTGACTCCATTGGTGCCAACAGTAGATTATGAGCCGACCTATTATTGAATATCCCTCTAGCATGTAAAGTCCATATCAGCTTATCCTTCCTTCATACAGTAGGTAGCTTAGATAAGTAGTTCTCCAACAATTGAAAATGCCTAATATTACGGATCCTATCCCTCTCCTGGATGAACTATGCAACTTTAGCCTCCTTAAGAATCCTACTTCTTAACACTTGTAAGTCATTACACAACCGAAGAGGACTGAACTCTGTGCAGTTATCATACCACAGCCATATTTCTTCTCCATCCCCTACCCTATACTTCATACAAGGATAAATCTGCTCCCTAAGGTTCAACATGCTTTTAAAAATGCATTAATATTCATAGTTTTGTTGGAGCTGCCAAAAATTTTCAGATTTAAGATGATAAGTCTGCACCCATTTCACCCACAAAGCTTCCTTATTTACAAATAATCTCCAAATCCTCTTCAGTAGCAAAACCTGTTGCATTTGAGTAATCGAAATGACCCCTAATCCCCTATGCTTATTTGGAAGAATAATTTCACTCCACTTCACTTTGGCCTGTTTGCTATTTTTTGTTTTACCAAACCATAAGAAAGATTTTAGTAACCTCTCCATTTCCTTGATCACTCTTTTTGGGATTACCATATGAGAAGCCTAGTGGACATGCATACTATTTAAAACAGAAGTAATAAGGGTAACTCTAGTAGCTAATGACAAGAATCTGTTATGCCAAGCAGGGATTTTAGATTTCAGTTTTTTTAACAAAGGAATAAAATCTGAACACTTAAGCTTACCTGAAGTAATTGGAACTCCCAAATAGTAAAAAGGAGTTTCTTGTAGTGCAAACCCCACCATATTGCTTATCCATTCAGGATTCCTAACATTGGAGGACGCATACATGCCACTCTTATGCTCATTTACCTTCATCCCCGATCAAGTAAAAAATATGTATACCATGTTCATCATCATCATAATAACTTGAGGTTCAGCCTTGCAAAACAGAACAACATCATCAGCGTAGAGCAAGTGTGATATTTTCAGATCCCTACAATTAAAATGGTATTGAAACAAACCATTGCTATCCACAAGTTTAGAAACAATTCTTGAAAATCCCTCCATAACTAGAGTGAATAGGTAAGGGGAAAGTCGATTCCCTTCCCTAACACACTCATCGACGTAGTTTGTATACATTGTTGAATCCAATGACAAAATCTATTATGTAAGCCGATGGATTCTAAACAAGTTTTTAAGTATTCCCAACTAATGGTATCATAAGCTTTATATGAGTCAAGCTTCAATGCACAACTCTTAATATGCTTCCCATTATGATACTCTCCCAACAACTCTTGAAGAATCAGTATATTGTCACTGATGCTTCTCAATGGAAAAAAAAAACTTTGTGCCAAATTGACCACCTCTGACAACACTACTTTAAATCTATCTGCTAGTAATGTAGCGATGATTTTATAGATAGTCAAACAATAAGAAATTAGGTGATAGTCTGTAATCATCGCAGGCCTATCTATCTTAAGAACTAGACAAATGAAAGTACGGTTGATCTCCTTTAGCAATGAGCCCGAAGAAAAGAACACCAACACCACATTAGTTAAGAGAGGGCCTGTGATGTCCCAAGTTTGTTGAAAAAACCCGCAAAATACCCATCAAGACCAGGCACTTTCAAACTATGTAGCCGAAACAACACCTCTTTCACCTATTGAGCAGTGTAAGGGGGATTGATCATTGCTAAGAGTGTCTAGTTTGGACGGAACTTCAGAACATTGCCTACCCTAAATCCACTCTGTTGAGCTTTAGTGCTCCTTATTAAATTGAGAAAGTAACCTCGAATGTTGTCAAAGATCTCTTGCTGATCAGACACATGTTACCCACCTCGTCCTTCAATTTAGTGATGGTATTAATATTCCTCCGAATCAACAAAGACAATTGAAAAAATTTAAAATTGATATCCCCTTCTTTAAGCCATATTTGCCTTACTTTCTGTTTAATAATTGGACTATGCAATCTTAATGCTTTTTGTTAATGCTTTAATCAATCTGCTTCAAGAGTCCTCAATCTAACGCTGTGTGGATCCGTATAACACTATTGCTGAACCTCTATCAAAGCTTTACTCAACTCTTTCCAGTACTGAACACGTTCTTTTCTAAATTGTTTGATAGCTATTTTGGCTAACTTCAATTTCTGCATAAGTTGAAAAGCTTTGTACCCAAACACCTCTAAATCCCAAACCTAATTGATTATGGCCATAAAACCTTCTATTTGAGTTAAACCATTGAAAAATATAAAAGGAGAACCTATACATGACCCAACACACATCTGTTGAACCAAAATAGAAGCATGGTTTGAGAATAACGGATCTCCAAAGAAAGCCGACGCTCTAGGGAAGGAATTAAGCCATCTTTGATTCACCATAACTCTATCTAATTTTTTCCTTATAAACATATTCCCTACTATTTGTTTTCCCATGTGAACCATCTACCTAGCCCTTTAAGGTCTAATAAATCAACCCGTTGAAGCAGCTGAGAGAGCTCTTTCCCTATTCCAGTATGGAAACCCACACCTCCCTCTACTTCATCTGACTTTAGATAACAATTGAAGTCCCCCATAGCTAACCACGGAATTTGCATATGTTAATGGACATTTTGTATTAATTTTTGATACACAATTTGCTAAACTCTTGTCCATTTAATATTTAAATTGCACTAATTAAAAGCTATTTGTTTTAATTTCAGGTAAGCAAGAAAAGCTCTAGAAAACGTTAACGAGTGCATGTTTTTGCATGTAAGAATGCAATTTAATGGACAAGATGGCCAGGACAAAATGACAACGTGGGAAGATAAGAAGTGGCAGGCGTGGACCAAGAAAAGAAAAATAAGTCACAATCGCGCTACAGTAGCTGGCGGCAGAATGCGTGTGTGAAGGTGTGGGTTGGTAGTGCATGGGTCTGTGGAGAAAGACAGCAAATACATAGAGACAAAATGAGAATTGGCGGCAGCAAAATGAAAAGAATGAAAAAAACAAGGCAGTGTAAAAAGGGCGGCAACATACATGAAGACTGACCGTGCATGTGAACAGTGAAAGTGGATAAAAATCTTCACATTTAATTGTCCCATCAATGAATAAGTGACAGTGTGAGCTAGCATGAAATAAGGAGAAGCTGGCGGGTGTGAAAAGAGGAGAACGAAGTCAACAATATGGGCGTGAAAGGTGGCCAAAAACTCTCGGAGAATCATGAAAAAAGTAGCTGGGTGCAGCGAAGAAAGAGGAGGATGCGTGAGAAAAAAAAGAGGACGTTGAAGTAGCTCCAATCCATCACTCACACACAGCCCTCACTCACGATATACTCACCAACTCTATCACTCATGGGGGATTAGCTCTCAAGACGTCAATAGCCACTCACCATAATCCTCTCCACTCACGTTGCACCATCAACATACACTCATCACTCACGTAAAACAACCACTGAAGAGATTACAATTAGACATTGGCAGCTGGTTGGTAAAATAACGTGAGCTGGAAGCTAGAGGAAGGGGGACGTTGGCAGTTGTGGCAAGGAGGACTGACGCATACCACTCATCACCCTAAAAACATGATAGAGCTGGTGGTGGCATAAAGAAAAAGTGAGCTGGTGGCAAACTCACGTTGAAACACCTGGTGGCAAGGAAGGAAGCAGCTATTGGTAACAAACTATTGAAGCAGTTGGTGGCATGAGCATTGAATCTTCCATTGGACACACAACGTTGAAGACAACTGGTGGTTTAAAAAACGATAAAACAAGCAGCATGGTGGAGATAAAAGCACGTTGAAGACAGATGGTGGCTGGAGAAACTAACACATTAGCTGGTGGTTTAAAAGAAAACGGAAAATAATGTTGAGCTGGTGGCAGAGGACAGCATAGAGAATACGAAGACAAAGCAAGGAACGAAGCATCAACGTGACAGCTGGAGGGGAGACACAGAAACACGATAGAGTAGAAACGCAGAGAGGGAGATCCCAAAAACCCATTCATCCTCTGTTTATTTTCTGTTGTCTCTTATGTTGATTGCTGACTGTGATTTATGTGGTTTTCATTCTACTATGAGTGAGTAGCTTCCTCGAAGCTTCAAGGTTGGGGTAGAAACTTTTAGCTAATTTTTTATGGATTAAATCTTGGTTGATTTATGAGTATGAGTTTCTTGGTTTGATTTCTCTATTTTGAGATTAATTTTGTTGGTTTGTGTTTGGCCAACTATTACTTGCATTAGTTGTTAATTGAAGAACCGATAGGTGAAAATTGATAACGGAACTCCAATACAGTGAACTTACAAATTTTAGATTTAAACATAAACTAAATTTATGAGAAAAAACCGGGTTAGCAAAGAACTTAATAGGTTATGCTTGATTTAGTTTACGATAGTAGATTAGGATTATTCCATAATACTCCTTTGATACCTTGAAAAAGGATTTAAGAAACTCTAGATTCAACCTTCTATCAACCAGAATTCGCCTCATAAATTGATCCATATAAAGTCCGTAGAAAACGTTAAAAGTGGAACCATCCTTGAAGCTTACCCCATTCCATTCGGAGTAACCCCTAGAGATATTTGCATTTTTGTTTAGCATCGGTTTTATTATTTTTGATAGTTAAATTTCTTATTTTAATTCCCCATTCTTACACAATTGCTTAGTCCAATTAATTGAGTGATTCAACCCTAGTACTTACACAATTACTCCTTGTGGGACGATATTAACTATACTACTTGAGACCCGTGAACTTGCGGAGTTGTATTAGCATACCAACATGAATAACCTACATCTCCTCCCATAACTTTGCCCTTTGAAAAGCGAAATTCGAAGCATATATAATTGTAACTTCAAAATGGAACTTACCTATTAGCCAACAATGTAAATGCATGAATTGCTCACTCATCTTGACAACATAAGCCTCAACCAAATCCATATTATACCAACACAAAATTCTGCCATTATAATAATAATTATGATTAAACTTCCATTGATGACCCAAAAAAGCCATACCTTTCTGGACAGAACTAGCCTTTATTTTGGTCTTTGGGAGCCCCACCAAAATAGGTTTCTTCTCTGCTACAACTTCCTGTACCAACAACTTCTTAAAGGGGTCATTTAACCCCTGGTATTCTATACTAGGATCGTCATCTAGGGGCCCCCTTAACAAAGACATTCAGGGGATATAACCCCTTTGTCCACACCCCTTTTAGTTGTTACTACCATAATCTGACTGGGAGCAACATCATCCAAGTCTGAATCTAATTTGTTACTGATAATAGTTACTGGCTCCGAAACTTCTATTGTAGTTTGCTCCATATATTTAGAAACTTTGTGAGCATGTACTACCTTTAAACTATTTTGCATGCCATCTGCCATTGCTGCCTCAATTTTATTAGGTGTACATGTAGGACTCAAAGGCCCACCTATTGTTACTCCATCACTGGCACTCTCATTTGCACAACGTTGGTTTGTTTCTTACTCAACTGCCACTGGAGGAGGGATAGTTACTTTGTTAACTAGAACCTTAATTGTCTCCACTATAACCACTGACTTTGTAATTCCTTCCCCGTTCTTCCCTTTAGCACTATGCTTTTCACTCTAGGCCACCGTATCCAACCCAGCAAAATTCATACCATCCCCAGCTTCCACAATAATCTGCCCATTATCTGGCTAACCCACTTGTCTTAAAGAAGGGCTATCCTTTGTCAGTAATTCATTATGCAAACTTGATTTAAATACTTTGCCTATAGCTACCAATTTCTTGTTAGATAAAGAAGGTGTCCAAGGATAAGAAATAGCTATTTCATCTTTTACCATCTCACCTGATTCTCCAAGTCGAAGAATAGGCAAAGTTTCGAGTAAAGGAGCAAGCTTCGAAATTTCTATACATATCTTAGCATAACTAATCTTCTCCATTGACGCAATTTGTGAGTCCATACAAATTGGTTTGCCTAATGCACTGGTCAAGTGGCTCAAGCCTTCGACCGTCCAATATTCCATAGGTAATCCATGAAAATGCACCCACATGGGGATAACATTGAATGAGCCTCTATTTAAACCCATTCCAGGTTTCCATGGTTGCAAAAATAGGGGCTGATCCCCAATATGCCACGACCCCTGTTCTATAATCTCAGAAAGATTAGAATTATTCGAGAATTTGAACATCATCGAGCTATCCTCCCTTAGCATTACCTTTTCAAGACCTTTCTTATCCTAGCAAGCCTTTGCTCAGGCATTAACAGCAGGGAAAGCCAACCGCTTAGACCAAAAGAAACCAACTAGAGCATTCGATCAAGCCCTAGCTCCTGCTTGTAACAACTCGATTGGAGGAGAGAAAATGCCATCTTGAAGAACATTTGGGTAATATTTTAGTTTCCCATTGTTGTGTTGAACCTTAAGCTCACTTTTTCATTCCCCCACCATCGACGATTTGTCATGGGTGCGTCTACCGATGTCCATTATCCCATCTGGTTTTTCCACCGGGACACCCTTGAGCAGTTCACGGGAGAGAGGTGAAAAGTTCTTTACAAACGGTAAAAAATACCCCATTTCCATAGTCTCCTTGTTAGATCGAATGTGAACCTTCGGTGAGGCACTGGCCTCCACCACCCTTGAAACCCCCAAAATTTACCACAAGATCACACTCAGGGAACTGAAAAAGCAAAGAGGAAGGTAAAGAAGAGAGGGTAGAAAAGTAACTCAACAAGAAAGCCGAGCGGGGAAGAATCGTAGAGAGATGTCAGAGAAAAAATCGTAGATGCCTTTGCCTAGTAGTTGGTAAGCAAAATAAAAATAAAAATAAAAACGATATAGCGTTTTAGAGAGGCTTTGTAATTTTAATGTCCTCTTTAAATATGATTATAACTAACTCTTATGAAAGGAATAGCTATATGCATGGAGATTGTATTTCATATAATAAAGCAACTATATCCTAGCTAATTGAAACTAAATTAAACACTATATCATGGCGACTTTAGGAGTTGTGTCCGCTGAAGTTCTTTTCAATATAGACATTTAATGAAAGGAGATTCAATTTACGTTATTTTCAAAGGAGGTTTTTAAACTGATTTTCAATTTATTAAAATCTAATTTATAATTATATACTTGTAAAGAATCTATGAAACTATTAGTAATTTAATAGTATATACAAATAAGAATCATAACTTGTAAATATATAAAATAAAATTTTAGTGCCTCTAAAAAATATTAAAGCACCAATGCCTATCAGATAAAAGGACACTTACCATGAACTCGGTACAACTCTAGGTTTTAATTAATATTAGTTATTAACAAAAATTAACTTCAAATTATATTTAATCTAAAGCGAGAGTTTGATGTTAATTACTAAAAATATAACTTAGACTAATTTTAATTTTTTAATTATGAAATAAAATATTTACTTTCTTAAATTATTTGTGATATATATAAGTTATATAATTAATATAATCGATATGAAATGATAGCTCTCAAATTTTCTATTATAAAAATAATTGAAGTTATCAAACAGGAAAAACACAATTTCGTGCCTTACGCGTTGGCGAACACAGATATTCCCAACAGATTAATTTGATGAGGTACGCACGACTAGCTACAGGTACGTATTGTGTAATTCTAGGAGGTGGGGAAGCCGGTGAGCAGCTTCATTTGCAATTCTCTCAACCTCATAGCAAACTCCAAAGTCTCATTCATGGCAGCTCTAGCATTGGCCAATGCCTCCTCCAACTCCCTGTGGGTTAAGTAGTGAGAGCAGACTTCGCTTAACATCTGATCGTGCCGTTCCTGAAACCTTAATACCCTTTCTTCGGCTTGCTCCAGTGCCTGAGTTACAAGCCTCAGCTTCGTTGCAGTCAAATGCCGGCTTTGCCATCTCTTAAAGTTTGGTATACACAGAAGGAAGGTTGCAGAGAAGCCTATCATGGCAAAAATTGTTCGGCCGTAGTCCATCCTGATACGATGAAAAGGATCGATGAATGATATTGAGGAATTAAAATACATATGAATGGAATGAACTCGTAGAGCCCGTGGTGGAGAATGTTTTGAGTTGAATGATTCCTTGCTTGCATGAAACCATGGAGGGACCATGATATTGCTTTATGAAGAGGAACAAATTAAAGTATGATGCTGAGGGGCTATCTGGGATGATTGTAGTTTCTTGTATTAGGTCGTGACTGAAAATTAATTAAGAAAAAATATTTGTTTAAGAATAAAAAGAATTATCAATTTAAAAACTATCAGAGAAAACAAACGTTATGCTTTCTCAATCAATAGCCCGAGAGGTTATGACACCACTGCATATTGGGAAACCAATAGTGGTCGTATAAGAGAGGGTGAAAAATAAAATTTTTACAATTTTTAATAAGATAATAATAATTGAATAATTTTTAAAAACTTAAATTATAAAATTTAGAATCATACCTGACTCGAAATTTCTATTATCAGTGTCAACTACGATATGCGATCGTGTCATTCGAACTTTAAAATTTATAAGCCCTCAAATACCGCAAGCGCATAGGTTGCGACTGTAGTATAAGAGGTGTCGATCCCACGATGAGGGTACTAGCCTAATCTTAAGTCGTCTAAAGCTCAAAGAAAAGAATAAAAATAAATAAAAACTGCACAAGTGAATATGGAAAGTAAATACGAGAATTTAATTTAAGAATTGTAAAGTGGAAATTCTAACAAAACAGAATTAAACTGAGCAGTCACATAGGCCACAATTAAAATCCGTCAAAAGAGTTAATCAAATTATGAGAGAGGAGATTTTACCTATTATTAATGCTAATCTAGCCATTTTTGTATTTACAAGGTGTCAGTTCTAGACAATCATAGAGGATTACTCTCTCTCGAGTTATAACCATTAAATCCTAAATTATAAACCCTAATCGAATTATGGTACTTGCAGTCTCTCAATTCACAAATTATCCACAATTCTAATTAGTTCTAAAGTTCTCTAATAAACAATCGAGTCTCATACGGGATCTCTCTCCATGAAATTATCGAATAGATTGATTAAGTGGTCAATTAGATCGTCTAACTCTTATTAATCTTATCTAATCATTTTTATCTGGCTCACCCTCTCGGTTTGTTACCGAAACATGCAATTACATTAATCAATCACAACATCTAAAACAATAAACACAAAAATAACTAAATCAACATTAACTCAAAGTAAAATCCCGAAGGAGAGTTCAGAACATTATCAATAACTCGAAATCCTTTTCCATACAATCCATCTCAACTTTATACATTTAAATGAAAAAGGAAATGAAGAGAAAATGGAACTTAGGTTGGACAAATCGGGAGGGAAGCGGCGTCGGGATACCATTTGATTCGAGGAGCAGCAACTTCAGGATCCACTTCTTCTTCCTCCTTCTTCCTCTTCTTCTTCTCTCTCGCTCTTCTTTTTCTCGCCCTTTAGAGTTTCCAAGAGTGACTGAATGTAAAGCTCCCTCTTTCTGTTCTTCTTGTTCTATTTATATTCTTTTGTGATTAGGGTTGAACTAGGGTTTTTCTAGGATCCGAAGGTCCAAAAAATCTCTCAAAATGCAAAGTTTGGAAGTGGTTACGCATCTGCCCGACGCAAGCCACGATTGTGGCCTATGTCAGGCCTTTCTGTCACGATCATGGGTGGCCATGCAATTGGCTCCAATTTGCTCCGAAACTCGTCTGTTCTTTAATCTTTACCCTGAAATACTAATAAACATATCAAGGTATCTCAAAAATATTATATTTAGGCTCAAAGGATTGTTCTAACCCATAAAACACTTAAAACAAAAATAAATCACAAACTAACACAATTCTACCCTAAACACATACTAAACAATCGAATAAACGGCTAAACACATATCAAACTATACCCTAAAATACGATGCATTTCACACCTATCAACATCCCCACACTTAAACATTTGCTTATCCTCAGGCAAACAAAACAACAAACAACACAAAGCATAAAACACACAATGCAACAAATGAGGAAATGGCTTCAACTTCACGAAATAAGTTAACTCTAAACAAAATCATTTAAGTTGTTTCAAATTATTAACATGCAAAATTCGCATCTAGGGGCTCTGGACTAAATATACATATTAATCAAAATTCAAATGTCAAGTTATTCACCCTGTTCAATTGTACACACACATTAATAATTCTTTGGTCTTTCAAACTCTGTAACTACTCTGAAGTACATTTTCATGAAAAGTCAAGCTATTTACAAATTCGGTAGGTTTTATTTGGAAACACATTTTTAAAATTATATTTTTTACACATGGACCTACAGTTTTACTCAGAGGCAAACATTGGTGATGAATGTCGATCTAATTACTCGACTAAATCATGTTTTTATTAAGTTGCTTGGTTGAAATGTCATTATAGCCTTTTGACGTGGAGGCACAAATTTGTGATATGTGTCGATCCGATTACTCAATTACATCACATTCTCAATTGGCTACTAGCTCTATTCATAACTCGAAGGCTAGTGGAATAGTTATTTATATAAACTTAACCAACACATTTTTTTTATATTGCCTACCTTGTTACTTAAGCTACTCGTTTTCATAAAAAATATTAACAGAGCTAATTAAGTTGAAAGACATAAAATTATGAATGAATATGCCAATTTAAAGGGTGACAAACTCACATTAAATCCTAATTAACTTGCATATTTAGCCAAAGAACCTAATTCACTAATTTTGCGAGCTAATGATTCTTCACAACCTAATACACTATATTCAAAATTAAATTAATTTCAATCCATCTAAGCCATTGACACATTCACACACTTCACAAAATGCAACCTAACAGACTATCATGCAATATGCAAAATTCACATTCAAAGTAAAACAGATAACCCTCCCCACACTTGAACAACACATTGTCCTTAATGTGAGAAGGATACATACAAGCACAAAAGGCGGAATGAAACAATAAACGGAAGGAAAAAGAACAAAATACTAACCAAAATGAAAAGAAGAGGGTTATAATAAGAAACCATCATGGTGACTGAGCTGGTGATGTGTCAGAGGAAGAGACCGAATGCGCTTGATGCCTAGTTGACTTTTTTATCTTATAATTAATTTAGAGAGAGTAAGAGAATTAGTAGAGTAATGCATTCCAAATCATTGATATTTATTTATGGAAATGAAACAACTTTATCTGCATAACAATTTAAATCTACCTAAACATGCTAACTTATGGTCATTAGCTTAATTATGAGCGGCTTGCTTCCACCTTTTTCGTTCAACATTAAATTTGTAGCTTGTGAGTAAGCTACCAATTGCCAAATGATCAAAAGGACAATATCAATAAATTATGA
>JAOTAX010000007.1:6213197-6224562 GCA_025629825.1 Erythroxylum guanchezii
TGTTTAGTGGTTAAGTTGATTGTTTAGTGTGTGTTTAGCTTAAGAATTGTGTTAGTTCATAAACATTTGTGTTTTAATTGTTGTTTGGGTGAGAACATATTTTTGAGCTTCAATTTTATATATATGAGGTATCGTGATGAATTTGTTAGTGTTTCAGGACATTCGGAAGAGTTTTGGAGGAGAGCCGAACCAAAACACAAGGCCACAATTATGAGGGACCTGCCACAATCGTGACAAAAGCACTAACATAGGGCCACGATTTTGGCAAATATGCCACGATTGTGACAAAAACTCAAGCATAGGGAGTAGATGAACTGGCCATGATCGTGCACTAAGGGTCACGATCGTGGCCTGCGCGCAGACAAACACGAGGTCACTTTTGGATTTAAGTTTTTGAGGGATATTTTGAACCCCGAAAAGACACTAGGGTTACCTTATTGGAAAAGACTATTAAAGGATAATGATGGAACCATAGAGGGAGTCTATATTTTGCCTACATTTGGAAACCCAAAAGAGAGAGAGAAAGAAGAGAGAGAGAAAGGAAGAAGAAGAGGGTTCTGACACTGAAGCTTATCGGAATAGGTGATCTCCCAAAGCCGTTGCTCTCCTAAATCATCCAACCTGAGTTTCAATTCCTCCCCCCCATTTACTTTTTTATTCATTTAAATGTGTAAGATTGAGATGGGTTGTATGGTTATGGATTTTGAGATGTTATATTTAATGTTAATCTAGTTGATTTGTGTTTACTTGAGTTAGGTGTTGTGATTGATTGATGTATTTGCATATTCCGGTAACAAACCGAGAGGGTGAATCGAATAAAAATGATTACATTGGATTAACAAGAGTTAGGCGATCTAATTGACCACTTAATCAACTTAGTCGGTAATTTCATAGAGAGAGATCCCGTGCGAGACCTGATTGTTTATTAGAGAGCTTTAGAACTAATTAGAATTGTGGGTAATTTATGAATCGAGAGATTGCAAGTTTCATTAATTCGATTACAATTTAGGAATGATTATAACGAGAGAGATCAACCCTACGATCGTCTAGAACCGACACCCGTAAACTCATAAAAGGATAGATTAGCATTAATGAAAGGTAAAATCCCTTCTCCCATAACTTGATTAATTCTCTCTTCAGATTTCCACTATTACATCATTCGATTGTTGCTAGTTTGTTTCGATTTAGTTTACTTTTTAGTTATTATTCAAATTTGAGTCTTAAACAAAGCACAACCTGAATTAAGTGGTGCCTAAGTAGAATCTCTATAGGACAATATTTGCTTTTTACGACAAGTAACGACCTGTATACTTGTGGTTTTTAGCGTAAAACAAGTAATTGGGTTTACAATCAACAATCAGCATATTATTCTAGAAATTTTTGAATCGAAAATTAAACAAGACTGTAAGTTTCAAAACTTTTTTCCTTGATGCTAGAAGTTATCATACAACTATGAAGCTCATTTAAATGGCAGAATCATATTACTACATGATGAAGCAAAAATATTCATTCTACAATCTATAGTGACTAAACAACTCATTCATGTGAAGGTATGTTCCAAAGAGCTCAACTAATATGCTTATATCTTTACTGTTTATCCTCTCAACTATCCTTTTCAAAGAAATTTTTTACGGAACAAACTAAGAGATATTGCAATCACCCTTAATTTCCTATGGCTCTTATTTAGGGACTTTAATGAAATCACTTGCTCAGTTGAGGTTCAAGGTTACTCTTCTCTTAGGCCTTTATGTAATTACTTAAGGCATTGTCTTAAAGACATTCATGCTAATGATTTACCTTTTGCAAGCAATTTCTTCACTTAGAGTGACAAGTAGAAAGAGAACTCCTTTATCAAAAAGAAATTAGATAGAAGCCTTACTAATCTGGAGTGGCTACAATCTTTTCGACACAGTATTGCAAACTTTCCAAATATTAGCTGCTCAAATCATTCCCCCATTTTAGTTCACATTGCCCCTAGTCATCCAATCAAAACACCTTTCAAGTTTAATGATTTTTTACTCAACCTGTATGGCTTCCATAAATATGTGGAGAGAGGTCTAACTCTTGTAGTGATAGGCACAAAGTAATTTATCCTTATTAAAAAACTAGCGAGGATAAAGGAATAATTGAAATTCCTCTACAAACAGAACATTGGAAACATACATCACTTGGTATGTAATGCTAAACTTGCTTTTGAACAAGCTCAAACTAATCTCTATGCAAAAGAGAAGCAAGCCTTGTCTAACTTTTCACAAGCTATACTCATTACTAAAGCAAAGGTCTAGAATAAGTTGGTTGAAAAATGGTGACAAAAACTCAACCTTTTTCACAAATCCATTTCTTCCATAAAGGCCATTAATTGAATTATCTTCATCACCCATGAAGGCAACTAAGTCTCCACTCAAAACATGCTCGTCAAAGCTTCCATGTAACATTTCACCAACTTACTAAACTCTTTTAACACCCAGATTACTATATGAGATCCTTCACGACAACTTATCTCCCCAAAAGGCCCTTTCTTTAGCTGAACCAATTACCCTAGAAGAAATCTCAAAAGTCTTAAAATCTTTGCACCCATATAAAGCACCAGGTCTTGATAGACCAATCGCAAGGTTTTTACAAAAACTAGGCTTCCACAGGAAATATAGTAACAAAAGCTATCCTTGAATTTTTCAACAAGATTAGAATGCTTAAAGAGATAAATAGAACCACCATTACCTTAATTCCTAAAGGTAATGAGCAAAAAACCATGCATGATTATAGACCAATTGCTTGTTACATCATTGTTTATAAAATCATTGCCAAAGTATTAGCTGAAAGGTTGAAACTGGTCTTACGAAATCATATAGATGAAGCACAAGGTGAATACATACCAGGATGAACCATAGGAGACAATATCATGATAGCATGTGAGTTGTTTAAGCATTATACTAAGAAAGAGGCCATAAGATTTGTGCAATGAAGGTTGACTTCCAAAAGGCGGCATATGATTCTATCAAGTAGTCCTTTATGCTAAACATGCAGAAATGCATATCTACTTTCGGCATAATACTTAGACCACCTATGGTCCCCTTAATTAGATCACTAAACTAGATCATCTACAAAGATCAATCAAATCAAATACAGCAATGTCCCAGGCTATCTACATTATAAAGTCTAACAATTTCAACATATTCTCAATTTTCTTAAGAACTGTAGACTGAATTAGCATGAGGATAAGCTTATTTGGAAACTGGAACCTTTAGGTAAATATTTTAATCACTCTTGTAAATCTCTCTACAATGAATCAACCTATCCAATATAAGTGCAAACACCGCTGCCCTAGAGCTACTCTTACAATATGGAACGTGATCAAATTCAAACTTCCCACTCTTGACAGACTTGGAAATCATATATGCATACCAAAGTGGTGCACGTAAATAACCAAATGAAAATTGATGATAGTTATAAATTATCATATCTATGAAGTAGATTCTCAAACATGCATGGAATGACGGAGAAGAGACTTGAAATTACAAGGCAACACAAAGGACTAAAGTTCCATGTCTATCATACCTGGATCTTACTAAAGGAGACATACTTCCAATCTGACTTTGGTTAGTCGTTGATTTAGTCCAAACGAGTTGTTTGTCAGTATGGCATCGTCAGTTGGCTAGTTTGGTGTCATGGTTTTCCTGTGTGACTTTCGGGGTCCCTGAGTGGTATCAAAGCCAGGTTGATAGATATGATTGTATGTCGAGGGATGACCATGCCTATACAACTGTTTTTTTATCATATGCGTTGAGTTGTAACCTTGCAATGAAACGAGGATAAATATCCTTTTTCATTAAATACAATTTTCATTTTCAAAAAAGAAAAAATATAAATATTAAATAGGATTAACAAAACAATGTACACTCTTATAAAATAGAATCAATAAACAACAAAATGTTGTTTATAATATCTGGTTAAGCTGTTCAACTTTATCAGATAATATTCAAATTATCATCTTCGTAAACAATTAGTTATAAAAATTATTTTTAAATTGTATGACTGTCCTTGAAATATCTTATCAGAATAAATGCTTTTTATGTGAAGTCTTCTATGGAATTGGTCATATTTTAAAAAAAAAAAAAGGCAAGAAAATGAGGTATAAGGTTAACCCAAAAAGTCTATACATTTTCAATCTAAATTACTGTTTCCCATAAAATGTGTATATTGAGGATTTTGAATTTGGTAAAACCACATTATTTTGGCAAATTATTTCATTGACAATAATACAATTAAACCATCACTTTAATATTTCCTAGAATTCCAATGACGGTAAATCATGATATCCTCAAGTTCTAATATATGATTGAGCGAAGGCCCAAAGACTGTTCTTTCAAGCCTTGACTGCAAGTAAATCAAGTTTTCATCTATTGTAGCCGTAGTTTGCTCGTCATTTTCCAAAACATTAAGGAACCACCGACCAAAGCTATGGATTTCGGTTCAAGTGAATTTTCTCACATGCATTTAAAGCATTAAGCAGGCAAATTATGGCTCAGACTATCTCCTTAAACAGTTCGAAGAAAAGCTTAAGGTGAACAGCAGGTAAACAAAATAAACACAGAGACCAGACAACAAAAGAGGCATTGCAGTGTCTGTTTGTATCGATTACATATTCTCATTTCCGGTCCGGTTCTCAGGAATAAAGCAATTTACAAACCCCTTAACAGGTTTCTACAATTAGCTTCTTTCTTGACTTCTTCGAATTCCCAGTCCTTGTGTACGAAGCAAAATGCCCCAACTAAAAGACTGCAGTTTGTCCTGCCCATCGTTGCACACCAATGTCAGTTTTGCCGCCATCTTAGGAGGTCAATCTATTCGACCAAATTTTTGTCCAAACATTTTCGTTACAGAGCATGATAAGGTGTATAGCCTAGCAGGCCCGTAACTCTGTTAACAACATCGTTGCACTTCGTCAAGAGGCTGAGCATCTGCTTGGAAACATCCATGCTATTGTGTACAGCATTATGATTGTCAAAATTGAGCAAGTTCCTAGGTGCTAGTTCAGCGGGAAGTGGATTATTGGGCATGGCATTGGAATTCCCAACATTGTGCAAATTCCTGGGTACTTGTTCAGCAGGAACTGGATTATTGGGCACTAAACCGGGATTCCCATAATTGTGCAAATTCCTGGGTGCTACTTCGGTAGGAAGTGGATTACCGAGCGGGGCTTTTGCAAATTGAGTAGGCATAGGAAGAACAGGCAATGAAGTAGAAGGAATAACGTTTTGAAAGTTCTTACTATTAAAATCCATAGCAACAGATGTAGATGCACCACCATCAGCAAAACTAGCATTGTTGTTGAAGTTGTTTCTATTACCATTACCACCCATCAATTGCCCTTCCCTACTACTCTCTTGCCCACCTAACATGAATTTTACACGTGAAGTCCCCCTACCACCATTACCTCCAGTTACCTGCCCCACTTCATCGCCTGTCGGTTTCTTCAAAATTGATTTTGGTTGCATAATAGGAAGAGACAGGGACGTGAGCGTTGCTGCAGGTTCAGTTGGAGGATCCCTCAATCTTGCAGCCTCCATGGAAATGTCATCTCCTCGACCCTTCTCAGAATCAGGTGCAGTGGCTCCTACTTCCCGAACAGTGTATCTAACGCTCACATTGCCAAACAAGAATCTGTTTCCAACAGCATATTTGTATGCTGCCTCTGCATCAGACCTGTGCCTGAATACCACACGGCATTGGGAGGACTTCCAAAAGACCCGTATAGCTGATTGATCCATTGACCCAAAACGAGCAAACCTTGCCTTCAGCTCTGCAACAGATGGGAGGGATGTCTGAGGAGGGAACTTCATCAATAACATGGTAGGCTCAACTGTTCTAGCTGGAGGATCCATTTTCTTGACCGAATCTGGTCTTACTGACTTTTGTGGAGCCATAGCCGACAATTCTTTTCCTTCTACACGCGGGCTCTCAGAACTCTGATTGGATTTCTTCTCACTGGCCAACAACTTCAACTGATAAATTTTCTTCAATCTCTTTTTTGCCATTTCCTCTTGCCGATCAGATGGCATGCGCTTCCGTCCAGCTTTTGTTGGATCTTCTGGTCTGACTGGAGGTTTTACTGATTTCGAAGGCACTGAATCTCTAACATTCTCAATGGTAGAACCGTCTGGAGCCCCAAGACTCGATGGAGACCTCCTAGACTGCACTTCAACAGGCTCAGTCTCTGGCAGGGGGGATAAAACCAAGCTTTTCTGATAAACAAGGGACCGAAAATGCAAAAGAAACTGCATTGTAATTGATGGGCCATTTGTTTCAACACCATAGAAAGGATCCAGGGCTAGACCGTGCAAATCACTCAATAGTTGTGACAATTCAAGGTTAAATTTTCCCATGGCAACTGTGGGCAATTTCGAGCTATAATTAGATGAGGAAATACTGGAGCTGATATCTTTCTTCTGATGATTTCCCCGGGGTTCCTCTCTAGAAGGAAAAACCATCTGGGATGACTTTGCTGACACTACCCCAGCTTTTCCAGGAATCAAGTGCTTCTTTGGATGATCAGCAGTCATCTGTGGATTCATCACCTTTTTCTTTTTCATCCTTTTGTCCTTAGTAATTAACTTTTCGGAGGTTAGATCCCCTAAAGGCCGTTTCAGAACCTTCGCCTTCTTCACTCCAGCTTCAGCACCAATTTCAAGAGGATGTTTTGCATCAAGGGCTGAAGGTTCATCATCCTTGACCTTTTGCAATACATTCTCTCCTTCCACTTTCATGGATAAGATCAAATCAGTTTGCTGAGAGCCTTCAATTGACTTCAGAGCATTTCCACTTTCATGACGTCTAGAGTTAATCATAATCTCACTGTCTTGTGTAAATGATGGCAATATACCATCTCTTGAAATATGAACTGATGCATCCCCAGAAACATCAGAGCCTGTACTTGTGGCACCAATAACAGCATCAACTGCGATGCTGTCTCCTGTGTTTTTTTCATAAACCTTCTCCTCGTCAGAAGATGGCTTTAAATCGAAAATAGAACCTTGGTTGGACAGAACATCAACGTGTCCCGGAGACTCATCTTCTGCTAGTGCTAGTTTTTCAGAAGTACCTTTATTGGGGCCTGCAACTTCCTCACTTATAGATACAGGTGGTTCATTCTTCCACATATGTGGAGTAGATGCCCTTTTCTGCAATACATAATCACCAGCTTCTATAACAGACGAGCTCTCCACGTATACTGCTGTAGAGGAACCTGCTTGCATTTGGCCAATTTGAGGAGTTCTTGTGAAGGTTGGTTCCTCTCTTCGCTTGAGAAGGTATCTATCTGTCTTTGATGGGTCCTTGAGTTTCATTGTTTTCTTAGAGCTCTTCCCACCACCGAGGGTTTCCGCTATAACCAATGGACCACTCAAAGGAGCTGCAGTATTCAAGACAAAATAGACAATCAGATGACTTCAATGACCTGTCCACATAGACATAGAACCCTAATAGAAGAGTTGAACCCACAAATCTAGACCAGTTTCAGCAATGAAGGATAATGGGAACTCAGAAGCTGCACAAGTCTATATACTGTAAATTATGGCTTAAAGTGTCAAGCATTTCTTTGGACAAAATTCATATTACTCTATCACCAATTAAAACATGACTTAGAAATGCATGTAATCATAGAACTTCTTCCAAGGCATCCCATAAGATGTAGAGAGGGGGTTAAGACAGCCATTTTCAACAAGTTGGGGCAAGACTCGGAAAGATTGTGATAAGAACCGTAGAAAGAGAATTAGGCCTAAAGAAAACCTATTGAATAAAATTGAACAAAGAACATAAAAAAGCTCCATGTCAAATAAAAACCGTTAATTATTCTGGTCCTATTACAATTCTATTGTTAATGGAAACACAAGCAGTAACTTGAAAAGAATGGACTTACCGGAAAGGAGATGTCACCCAAAAGGGAAAAAAATGGTAAAGACTAGTAAATAAGGAAACATAGAATTCCTAGATAACGATATGCTTCTACATCACATTCTTAAGGATGCCTAATTTGTTTCAATCTCCAAGCCAGAGTTGAAAAACAAACTTTAATCAAGAACCATGAAATAAGTTGCAACTTATTCAACAAAGTTTAGCTGTTAATGCAAATGAAGACTTTGCATCAATGGTTCATGAAGTCAGAAAAAAAAAAAGTTGGCAACTTTAAGTAGAGATAAACATAAATGAAATAAAAAAAAAAGGTCATTTTCTTCTCTAACCAATCAATAAATGAATTAAAAATTCAGAAGGGAGACTATTAAAGTAGTTGAAGCTAAGTACTCATAAGCGATTTTAACAAGTTTGAATATTTAATATTAAACAAAGGTAACAGTTAATATAACACTTCTAAAAGTATAACAATTATGAACATCTCGGATGTATAATTTACTGAAAACAACTACTAAAAAGAATGAAAATATAGTGCTATATAAGGTGGCAAAAGACAAGATTCATATAAAGAAAGATGCAGTAAAACAGTAAAAAGTCCAAATTAAATATAGAATTCTGCACAAGGAGGAACAGCAACACCGAAATATACCCCTAGTTGGCTCTTTAACAGGCAGTTCTGTTGGACTTGCAACATCATTAGAAGCTCGGGCAGCCTGCACACCAAATGCTTGTGCATAGGTTGAATCATTCTCCTCAAATCTAGCTTTCCGGAGAGCAAATACAGTTGCTTTATTCTTGGAAAAATCAATATCATTAGAATCACTTTCTTGGGGTGCTAAAGCCAGCTGCTTCACAAAAGCTAAGGCATCGATAGGCTGAAACGCATCCCTAGCATTCTTAATCTGGTTTACTGAATAGACTCCCCCAGGCTCATAATCCGGCACATCAACAGAAAAATATCCTTGTACATATGTGGGCCTGAAATTGTTAGCATTTCTACACATGCAAATCAAGCCAAGGCCCCGCCTCCTACTCGCCTCATCCAAAGCCTCCTCCACAGCTTTAACAAAATTCCTCGAATTTGTTTGCAGAGATTTTTCAGCAAAGTTAATATCAAAGGGGATAAGCTCAGCAGGGTCAAACCAGCCGTAACTACTATCTCCAAAAAATGCAACCAATACATGACCTTCCCTACGGGTCCGCTTAACAGAAGCTGAAGCAAATTCCTGATTGAAAATATGACCAGGCCACCAAGGATGTGATTTCACCTTGCCCCACACCATGTCACCGACTTCAAACCCATAACTCAATGCCCTAGAAGTCCCCGCCATGGCCTCATTCTTCTCATTGGCGATAAACTCATCAAATTGAGACCACAAATCAGTCTTCCTAGAAGCATAATGCTCATTTTCAGCATCAAATTTATCGCTTTCAGGATCCAATTGATGGATTGAGTTCCCCTCATATTTCACCTCACATTCTTCTTTGGTTTCCCTATCTACATCATTCTCCTCTTTAGGCCCAACCCTAACTTCTACGTTTTCTATACTGCTATCCAAAACCCTAGCCTCCATCACATTCTCTTCATTACCATCACTTGGATCCCAAACTTCCGGTGGATTTGGTTCGAACTCACGCTCAGTCTTTGAGACAGAGGTCATTTATAACCCAATTCCAAACCCTAGAGCTCTTGAAACATACCTCTGCGCCTAAGGTGCGGCTGTTTACCGAGAGAATACATGAATAAAAATGAGAAGGAGATAATCGTTACCGATCGCGGCAAATGGGTGTTCGGAGATGAAAAGATAAGAAAATCTGGGAAACCTTCTAGGTTTCGAAGAAGTGTTATTGAGGGATTGAATCACGTACGGCTACAGTATACGGAAATAAGTGTGTCTATTAAGTTTTGGGAGAAGCAGAAGGGCGTCTTTAACCTCTTCTAGTTCGTTAAAAGTGAAGAAGGAACTTTTATTTATAAATAGGGTTGTTGACTACTACATATTTAAAGAAAGAGAGGCCCATTAAATTTATTTACTCTAAGCAGAGGATGAGGCTTTCAAAAAATAAGGAGACGAAGGAAAAAAAAATTGGCATATGTAGGCAAAAGTTAAAAGTGAAATAAAATCATTCGCTTACAAGCCTTTCGGATTGTTAATTGAGCTCATAAAATAAAAGTATCGGTAACTACTTTTATGATGAAGGGATTTTGTTGCTTCCAAATGGATACGGTAATAGAACTAATACGGAAAATATCTCGTTAGCAGCCGGTTATTTAGATTCAAGAAAGTTTCAGCTTCAGTTTCCTCCTTTCTCGTCATGACAGGGATGAATTGAGAAATTTTTTTAAGTGGAGATAAAATTTATTTTTAATAGAAGTAAAATTTAAAATAATAATTTTTTATATGAAATATTTTGGAAGTAATGGGTGGATCAGTCCATGCTTCTTCACCTATCATTACCTTGTTCTTTCCAGCATTGTACTTACTTTGATGATAGTGTTTTTATGCAAAACAAAACATTATTAGACTTCATTATAAAGTATAATGGAGACAAACTTGGAAACAAGTTGTGGGTGACAATTTAGACTCTTCTTTGATCTACTGTCCACTAGTTGAGATTGAAGGAAAGCTAACGGTAGCTCTACGTTTAGACATTCTATAGGAAGGAGCTAGGTCATGGGACGCAACACTCTTTGGATTTTTTATGGATAAAAGGCCAACTTTTCCTATGATACAAGTTTGGACCCAAAGAAATTAGAAAGGTAGAGGGCTAATGGAAGTTATGCTAACTGAGTAAGATAACACAATCTTGACCTTCTGGAAGCTCAAAAGGTAATTGAAGAAGGCCCTTGACACTTTTCTCAACTTCTTTTATTTCTTCAAAATTGGCAGTCGAGCATGAAATCAGAAAAAATTAGATTGAAAAACATTCCTCTACGGGTGAATATCCATAATATGCCTTTGGAATATTGGACAACTACAAGTTTGAGTATACTAGTTAGTTACTTGGAAAAACCAATCTGTATGGATGAAAACACTGCTTTGAGAAAACGAATTAGATTTGCTCGATTATTTGAGTGTATGGATATTTCTAAAGAAATGAAAGACAACATTCCTATCCTAAGATTGGTCAATAGGCATTCTCTCAAAAAAGATAAGGTATTGCTTACATACCAATGGAAGCCTTCCCTAAAAACAAAACGTAAAGAATGGAAACCAATGGGGAGAGTTTCACTAGTGGAGATTATTGGGAGTTGTTGGGATTGGAGAAGCTAAATTCTGTAGATAACAAAGGGTTGGAGGAAGCTGGACATGCTTTAGATAATCGTGAAAGCAAAGGTAGGTTGGTTCAGGCTAAAAGTGAACTACCTACAAAAGATGAGAGTGTCCAAGTGGAAAATTTTCTAGATTCAGATCAACAAGTGGAAATTCAACAGCAACCTTTGAGTGCCTCAAAT
>JAOTAX010000007.1:6261141-6275698 GCA_025629825.1 Erythroxylum guanchezii
AAAGAGGTCAAAACCCCATCATTTGTAAGATAATACTTTTGGAAGGTTTCATGTTTACCATATATTGGCTTGCTTAATGCAAAAACCATGTCAGTTCTATCTGGATCCTGAAATACTTCAAGTTGTTCCATATAGACTTCTTTATAAAGGACTTTATTCAGGAGAGCAGTTTTGACAGCCATCTGATATAACCCTATATCATCATGAGCTACAATTGCCATCGTCAATCAAAATGTATCCTTCAAGGATACAGGATACAACGTAACATTAAAGTTAATCTTTCTCCTTGAGTGAACCATCAGGCAATTGAGTGGGCCCATAAATCGCTAAACTTTATCTCCAAATCCTTTAGGTCTTAAAACTTGTTTACAACTGACAGGTTTACAGTTTCGTTGCAAATCAACTAGCTCTCAAACCTTACTTTTCTTCATAGATTACATCTCGTTAGTCATCGCATCCCGCCACAAATTCGCATTAAGTCCAGTAACTAGATCCGCGCATGTTTAACACCATAGTCCTGTTCACCAAATAGACTATGTTATCAGATGGGATAACAGGTTGTCTCACTCTAGTGGATCTTTGCAACTACCTTAGATCTTATACCCTTTGGGAACCTCTATTTGTACAGGTATGGGTTCATTTTCCTGTATAGGCACAGTACTAAGACCCAGATCCACCGGATCTAACTTATGAGTATAAGGTACATAATAACTATAATATCCTTCTTGCTATCGTTTGAAGGGTCAAAAGGCCCACCATCATCATAGACATCATATTTCAGAAACTTATTCATCTGTAATTCCACTATTCCGGTCCCTCTTTCTCTATAGTAAAATTTGTAGTCTTTAAAGTGATTGAGATATTTGACTAAATAGCAATGAGCAGAACATGCATGCAATTTATCTTTATAAGGATTATACTACCTCAACAGGGCAGCCCTATATACGAATGTGTGCAAGGCTAGGTTTCCACACTTTTAGATAATCAGGTAGATTAACCCTATTCTACATTGACTTCTTCATGTCCTTTAAGGTGCAGTTATGCCTTTCGGCAACACACCATTTTGCTCAAGATTACCTAGCATGATGAATTAAGTCACTATTCTAACCGATTCATATATCTAAAAAATGGACCTTTTATGTCCTGAAACACCATGCTTGCCATAATATTCTCCCCTATGGTCAAATCTGACTATCTTGATGAATTTTCCTGATCGATTCTCCACCTTCAATCTTTAAGCAAGAACACATAAGTTGTAATGGGAATAATTACAACCAATTGTTAGAATACATTTAGAATTACACAATGCAGTTATATAAGGTCTTTTGATATCTGTATGTATCAGACCTAACAAACTAGAAATACAAGTTGACCTCTTTAACCTTATTTTAGTCAACTTACCCCTGCAATAGTCAGTACATGTTTCGAGATCATCATAATCTAGAATTGAGAGAATGATTTCCTTAATCAATCTCTCAAGCCTAGCTCTAGAAATATGGCTTAAACTTTATGCCATAACATGTATGACTCATCCTTTATCAAAGCCACCTTTCTTGACTTGTTTGGTAAGATATGAAGAAGCATATATCTAATTCAGGGTAAGACACATTTTATATAAACCATATGACAAGAAGATTGTATCATTATGTTTTGCATTAAACAACAATTGTACAACAGAAGCATTAATTACAAAACATTAACTTTCTTTTTCTAAAATTAATACAAAGATCACGTATAAAATGTATCTCATAAAAACCAAAATGAACCTTACAGCAAGGTTCAGAACATACATCCCCTATAGATATTACATCCACTTCTTCATTGTTGTCAACCATCAGTTTCTCCTTCCCTTTATTTGGCTCTGTCCTAGATATGAACCACTACATTGTGGAAGCACCATGATTAGATGCTTTACTATCTAACCACCAAAAGTTGGATGTGGCTACAACATAATTGGATTCATGCATTAATAAGCCAATGAGTTACCTAATGGTCTCAGTCTTTTATTCTAGGCCTTATACTACTGGCTTCTTTATGTCCACAGGACATTTATTAGCATTGGATTGACCAACATCAATATGTGGAGAAGATGTAGTCTTTCTACCTTTAATATTAGTGGGCTTCACCTTTGACTTCCCTTTAATTGCTTCGAGGGTTGTAGGAGTAGCAATCTTAAGTTTCTCCTCCTCGGCAACACAATGGGCAATCAAAGCATTGAAGTCTCATTTCTCATCCAGTGAATAATATGTCATCACCAAATTACTAAACTCTAAAAGGAGTGTGTTCAGAGTCAGGTGAACTATGAAGACATCAGAAAGAGAAATATTTAGCTTTTTCAGTCTACTGTGAAGATGGATCATTCTTGATATGTAGTCCATCACTCCCCCTTCTCCAGTATACCTCATGGAGAATAATTCTTTCATTAAGGCACTTATCTTAATATTAGGTGAGACCGTGTACCTTTGGGAGATATTACCAAGAAACTCCTTCGCTATGTTTGTGTCCGAAAGTCCACTAAGTAGATGGTCAGGTATGGTTCTTTTAATAGTCATCAAACATAATCTGTAAGACCAATCCCAGGCTGTATAAGTTGCTTCTCATGAATATAGGTGGAGATTGCCTATCTGTATGTGTGACTATATCAATTTTAGTCATCTTCATAGCATTCAGCACATCCTCTATCCACTTCTTCATATTGAAACTGGTCAGGATTTCAATAGTGACTTTGTGATTGTTGACTAAAAAGGTAACTGCAAAATAACAACATAAAGATCAGCATAAATTTAGGATAACAACGATACTTAAAGCCATTAAATAGTATCTGTTTCGAGAATCCAGTCACACATATTATGAAATACTTATGGGCTAAATGCATAATATATGCAACTAGACCTCCACATAAAAGTGATCAGACTATAAACCATCAACTCTCATGACACTACCACCTGTAGGTGAATAGATCATTCAATCAACAACTTTCCTCCATCTAATGTTTTTATGCAAATCTCAAAATCCAATGTAAGGATAACACCTGTGGGCAGAATAACCAAACATAAAACTAGAGGCGTCCCCAAATATGCAAGCATAACAATTCAAAATACTGACTTGAAAGGCCACTGTGGTAACTATATCCTCATCAACACTCAAAAAGTCAAAAAACACAAGAGATACATCTTTATATTATCCTCACATTCTTTATGGGTATATGATATGTGACAATGTAATATCAATAAATGCAAAACGCGAATGCACAGTCTCACTGTCACACACTCGTGCTGAAAACATTCTCTGAAAATTTTATTTGAGATTTTTGTGGCAAAAAAATCTCATTAGAGCGACTATTGTGCATTTTTGGACACTGAATCGGCCACCCGAGACACAAGAACTAGAAATATCTCCTTTATAGCAAGTTCGTTGCACAAAAATTCACTCAAAAACGACTTTAGAATGTCTTAATTCCTTTTTCGAGTGACTATCATACAATCCCGAGCACTGACCATGAAATTTGAAACACGAAAATTTTAAGTATCTCCATTATGATATATTCGAAACTTGAAAATTCACTCGAAATCGGCTTCAGACCACCTTAATTCTTTTTTCTAGAGTGAAATTAACAACGTAATAAATTTAGAAAAAATAGAAAAACTCACTTTAGGAATTTCTCGAACCCGAAAACTAACTCAAACTTCCCCGAGGCACCCTTACGGGAAATATGAAAATTTGTTTTTTTTTTGTCTTATAATGCGCTAATGTTAGCACTGCGTCAATAAGCTGATGTCAACCCTAGCGTCAATCGCGAGTGGGTGTAGAAGCGCGTGCTGGCGACACGCCCACCGTAGACGCTCCAAGGCCGAGTCAGGTGCATACGATGCACACGCCCGACGCACGCCCGTGCGCTTTCAACACGCGCCAAATGTAATGCCCTTCAGGCGTTACTCTGTACCCGTCGGGAGCTTATAGGTTGTCCTCCCCCTTGACAGGAAAAGGCAATTTTCGACAAATTTTTGGTCAAATTTTTGAGCTCCGAGGCTCGTTTTTGACCCGTTTCTCAAGACTAAACACATTTATATCATTTTCATGCATAAAAAAAATAAGAAAAAGCTGAGAAACAAAACTTTGTTCTCCAAGAAATCTTATGGAGAAAAACTAAAAAATTTTCGTTTTTAACCACCCGATCACATCACCACTCTGATACCATATGTAATACGTAACGGGACTTTAGTTACATATCCCGGATCGAACATGAAAGGTAAATAAATGAAGAAACGTGAAAAATACCTAATTTTGATTCCATAACTTCAAACGAGTTTTCCAAAGCCCAAACGAACGCAAATCTACTGCCGTCTTCACGGGAACTGATCACCGGGACGTGATAAAGCCTTTATATAGTTTTCTCAAAACGTAAGCCCTTTTAACAGTTCTGAGAATCCTGATGCTTACGGATGACATGAGTAACTGCAAGAGACCTTAACCTTTATATATAGCTTCCATATCGAGCTTCCCTATCATAGACCCAATGTGAGTACAATCCATACTGATCGAGACATATTTTCCTCATCGACTTCGACCCACTAGATCATTTATTGAGTCATTTTATTATCTTTATCTGGATCAAATTACATAACTCAATCGATAAATTATTGAAAAACTAAAAATTGCAATTAAATACTATCTAACTTTATGGAAAATGTCCAAAATGTCACATATCCACAAATATACAATCTAATGCCCTAAAAGGCAAAGGACATGCAAATATATCATATCACGCTATGGCCTATCCATAAATCTATCAAATGTGGATGACAAACCCACGCGTAAATGCTCTCGTGCATGAAGACTTGTTAGACTCGCAAATAATTTGCTTGATAACCTTCATGCCCAGTATCATGATCCTACTGTAATTGCTTCTATGTAAGATATAGATGTTTAAGAGGACCTAGGGGAAAATAATATATACATATGATCTGTGTTAGGCTTCAAAATTATTAAAGGCCCAATTGCACACACGACCTTACCAATGTCACAAGATGGTCCATATATCTAAAATCTCATGCAACTTATAACTATGGACGGATCCATATTGAGGGCAAGTGGGGGCACTTGATTCCACTGTCTTTAAAAAATTTCAAATAAAAAGATTATTATTTTAAGTTTTGATCCTATAAAAAGATAAAATTTTGCTTCCATTAAAAATAAATTTTGTCTTCTTTAAAATTTTATCCCCACTCAAAAAAATTTCTAGATCCACCCTTGCTTATAACTATTTATTTAAAGCAAATGTCGAAGTTTTAAAACAACTATTATAAGTTTATTTAGCCTATTTTAAGGACTGAGTTGACCGTAGATTTGAACTTTTTGTAAAATGTTGGATTGAGATGAGATGAGATGAGATTTGATTTAACTGATCCGACCCGGCCCACTTCATTTTAACAGCTCCTACCGTCTCTTTTGGGTTAACGAGGAAGAGAGATCTCTCCCTCTGACTTCACAAGAATATTTATGGCCGTTTTTGGTTCTTCTTAATATTGTTTCTTTCTTTTCACCTAATCTGTTTTCTGGGTTTGGCTCTCGATCAGGGTATAAATAAAAGCCGAAAGGAGATAGTTTCTTTAGAGAAACGAGGGTGTTATAGATGGAATCGTCATCTTCTTCTTCAGTTATAAGCCCAGAAGAAGTGTTGGAACAACTAATGAATGATGGTACAATTGATTCTCTCAGATTGAAGATCATTAACCAGCTCAAATCCAATGTAACATGCATTTTCTTTCTTTTTCTCGCTAATTCCTTATTTGGGTTTCTTTAATTTTCGTTTTGAAATTGTTTCTGTTCAATTCTTATCAGCAAAAGTTATTTATGTTCTTTTGGACCCGTTGATCTTTTTTGGAGATAAAATGCCGGTCCTTTTCATTTCATATTTTTTTCTGTTTGAGATATAGCTATATTGCATCTCTGACTTTTATGGTGTGTGTGTGTATACTTATCTTGTGGTCTTTGGTGTGGTTATACAATCTGAAGCTTTCAATCATAGTTGTGTATATCATTCAAATCTGCTAATGCGAGGAAATAAGTGAAACGGGACGGCAGGGGTGGTTAATGTTTTCAGTCATTGATGCTGGACATATCAAAGAGTTAATGGTTAGTCTTGTTCTTTTCTTCGCAGGAAGAGCTTAAGAACACTACTATAAGAATGGCTGAACAGAGCAAGGTTTTAAATACTCCCGGAGCAGAGAAACAGACCAAAAGAGAGTTACTGGATGCTCTTCGTCAAGAGCTTGAGTACGTTTGTTATGTCACTGTTTTTCCTTCTTTTAGTCTTTCTTTATGTTAGTATGACGTGCATTCCTATTTGTGTGCTTTAATAATCTTGTGGTTTTAAGTGCAAAAGGAGTTTTAATCCAATGTTTTTCCATTCTGATTAAGATTTTGACTATTTACTCGGTCATAATGTGGTTTTGGTTGACTTTTGTTATTCAAACAATTCCAAACTTCTGATATCTTGAAAATTGTACGTTATGAAAATGGCTACAGCTTAAGTTCTCCATATGGGCTTACGTTAATTTAGCTGATTATCACTGGTATGCCAACATTACTACTGGCTTAGGGTTCCTACTTCCTGTAATAAACCTTTGTATTTGAATCATTTTCAGTTATGAATCAAACCACAAAGTAGCATTCAAATGACTAACTATATGATGTTAGTTGTGGTGGCTATAGGGGCAACTGAAAACGATGATGATCAAACTTGTTCTTTTGTATGTGGATCTTCTACAATTATTGGCATTTTCATAGGGGCCTTGACCAACTATTAGAAATTGTTTCTTGATTGTCCTATGCAGGACTCCGGTGCTGGAGAAGGCTTCCAGGTCAGTATGGGAGTTGATTCTAGATAACGATGGGCTGGGTAAAGAAATTAGTGAAACAGTTGAAAGAGTTTATTGCCGCTTAAGTGGCCGCGAAACTCCACTTTTTCCGTTACCAAGTACCGAAACCCAGTTAAATAAGAAAACTGAACAGAAGAGGCTAGAAGAGAAAGATGGAGAAAGTGAGAACCAAAAGAAAATTTCAAGTTCAAGTACAAAGAAAAGGAGACATGGCGAGATGAACATGGCAAGAACGGCAGATGAAGTGGCAGTACAGGTGGGAAAAGAATTTGCAGTTAGATCTGGGGATCCACCACCTCGACAGGAAACATCCTGTAAATCCTCTCTATCAACTTCTAAGGCATAATCTATTATGTAAATGAGCTGTTTTTTCATATGCGATAAGTATATGATGGTTCTTAGATTTCCTATTCTAATCTATCAAAACTGTTATTATTTGGGATTAGTGACATGTCTATGCGTGCTAATCTTCTGAAAATTTATATAAGAAAATTCTCTGTTCTTGCCTTTTCATGACATGTTTCCTATTGCTTATATTAAGTTTCCGTTCATCCTTTGGGCTTTGCGTATGTAATAACTGGACCTAATCAAGCAAATTCAAAACTCAGCGATCTCCATTCCAAGTCATCTGCTGCCTTGGTTGGCTAGTGGAATTAGATAGCAAAGATAAACTGCAGTTTTTTTCATTGGAAACATACTTGAGCTAATGTCTTTACAATTAACAAGAGCAGAAGTGCCTCAGTTTTTTTTCGTTCCGCAGTACTGAAGAATGATTATATACGTGAAGTTGATTATAGTAGCAAATGTATGATACGTTTTCGCTATCATAAATAGGTGAAGAATTAGAAATTATAGCATTAACAAAAGTTACAGATTCGAATAATTCCTGCTATTTGGCAAATCCAACTTGATGACAAGAAATAATTAAAGACTAGAAGTGGATCAAAACTGAAGGTAAGTTTACATAGTGACTTCTGATCAATTTTGTAAAGTTTCTACCTTAGCCTAACTAGAGAGAACATACATACTGCAGTTCTAAACAGAAAGGAAATAATGATCTAAAATCTATAAACTTTTGTTTTGATGGTCATACAAGTTATCTACACTCATTTCTGTAGCATACCCTCGTCCTGTTATTTTACTGATTGTAGGATTAGCTGCAATCCTTTTTGGCGCATATAATGCTCCTGTTGTCACGATCATAGAATCATTGGAGTTGTTGCAATTTTGATACACCCTTGAATGTGCTGGAGATGCTTGGTGTTGATAGAATTGATCACACGATGCAAAGGGTATGTCAGGCGGTATATGAGCCACTGGATTTTCCAAACCAGCTTCAGGCGGTAAGGCAGCAATTTCCTGTTTTTGGTGAAACTGACCTCCAGCTCCACTACTATGTACATATTCATCTATAACCTGACATTGAGCGGGGTTCATTGAGACCTTTGTATTTTCCTCGGGGGGGTTAAGGACTACAGTCAATGAATTCGCTCCTGAAAGGTGATTAATTCCATTGCAACTTGCATCAATCAAGAACTGGTTAGTGAGATTATATGAAGCTTCATCTCTGGCAATACCCTGACCGTCGTAAAAAACAGGATCAATTTGAGGGCATTTATGCCGAGAGAAATCTGAATTTGCTTGAACGAAGCTTTGGCAAGGAAGAGTTGAGTTTAATTGTGTGGGTGAAACATGAGCTACCAGTCTTCCGGTTTGATCCTTTGCCAGAGCATCTCCATAAGAATTCATTCCTTGCTTCCAAACTCTTGCACCGTTGATAAATTGGTCATTTGAATACGCAAAATCCACGACTATGTTGCCATGAAAGAGAGTTAAAGAGTGTTATCTGAAACTGAAAATATGATTAAGAAAGCAATCTGAATATACCTGATATCGGTGAAAGTTCATTACAAGACAGATGACGCATTCCGTCATAAGACCGAGTGTGTGGACGGAGTCCCATAGGCATAGATGCAGTAAGAGATGGAGGAGGCAACTGCATTCCTTGGTAGTTGTTCAGCATATTCAGAATACGGGGATTATAGTGAAGTCCATTTTCATCTGGGAAGGTTGGCGACCACGGCATACTTGGGAAAGCTCTCTTGGTCAGCTCGAGCAACCGGTCGTCGCATTGCAAAAGCTTCTCATAGTGCTTGTCAAGTGATCCCGGTGGAAACACAAGATAGTGCGTCCTAAGCATACACCATTAGGTTCGTTAGGTGTTTTATTAAATTCCATTTTGACAGAATGTCAAGGGGTAGATGATGTCCAGACCTGCATTTATTAGCATGCCCACCAGTAAAGTCCGAGGTTGAACTCCAGATGGTATGCTTTCTTGGCTGTGGATCCACTTCCACGAAAAAGGTTGGTGGCTCATTTAACTGCGTCAAGTCAATATATATTACGGAGTCAGTGAGAAGTTCCTTTCATTTTGGTTGCAAACTAAAAGGAGAAAGAAAACCTCAATTTCCAGAACTGCGGGCTTCTTGTCCTGAATGTTAGCTTGAATGGCTATTATATTACTCCATTGAATTTCAATCTTTCTCTTCAACCTCCCTTCCAAAATCTCCCACACCAACTTCCTTTTAGCAAAATAACACTTGCCCACCAGATCACCTTCATTTCGCGACACTCTCTGCAAAAGCAAACAGATGTTACGAGAAAAGAATTAAGTTGTACTATGATTGATTGATACAGAAGTCTGTGAACTTTTTACCTCCCACGATCCAATTCTGAGTAGTGAAGCGGTGAAATTAGAAGCCTTCATTCTGCCGAGATCTTCATCCTTGACACGGTTTAATAATCCACGACCGATTTTAACCTCAGAAGCAGACAACTTCTTATACTCACGGAAAGAGGAGATAAGATTGAGTCTCAAACCGAATGGTCGTAAGTTCAAAATTTTATTACCTAAGGTGATCTGTAACACAAATTATTAGCAGCATACATACGTCGAAGTCAATATAGAGACGAAAATGTAAGTCATATGAAATATGGACAAAATAGACATGAAAGTGTGTAGAAAACGTGAAATTATAGGTACCTGTTCATCTTCCTCCTGATTTTCAAGAGTTTTCATCATCAACTCGTTTGCAGCTTGAATGCATTCAACCCCATTAACAAAATTGTACGCATCTTTTTCACAATCAAAATCCTCAACATATTGACCAACGTCAATAGGTCCAGCATAACTACCAACTTTACCACCACCACCGCTGATCGATGTCAACGCTTTGTTACGTTGAGGACCACTACATTCATATCCGGCATCACCACCATCGGAGTATATGAAACGCTGAGGCACTCCAACATATTCTTCATCCATTGAGAACGACCAAGTTGTTAGCTCAAGCAAAGCAAACGTGTTTGCTGCTTGAACATGCTTTTGTTTTGTCTGTCCACAGGTTAAGCCCGGGTCCGAACCACCACAGTCTGCACATAAAAAAGGAAGCGAACACGTGTGAGGCGACTTTATCGGGTTAAGAAAGCTAGGGACCGGAGCATAAGGAAGAGTGAAGCAGGGAAAACCAAAATCAGAAAAAGCAGAGTAAGAGAAGAGTTCATAGCATAGGGATACAGAATGCGTTGAAAGAGGAGTGACAGTAGGAGCCAGTGTCGAAGGTGAGCAGGACATTTTAATGTGGAAATTTCATTTGACTCTAGACCAGTATCAGAGTGTCCTATTAGCTGTAAAAGACTATTCTTTTAGTTATGAATCCTTATCTCTGGTTTACTTAAATCTCCTACAAAATTGTTTTCGATGATTTGTTAGTTATGGACAGGCCTATTTGTCAGCGAAATAACACTAACTTAACTTTTTTTAAACTATAATTTGGTACATGTATGTGTATAAATCAATTACTGTTCATGCTTTTCTTTTTTTCCCCCTATTTTCCAGCACTTTTTTCTCTTTCTTCCTTTTTTCATTCATTCATTCTTTATTTTGTTATTTAAACAATATTCTAATATTTTCATTATATGTTGATTTATGAATTCAATAAAATTTGATATTTGATATTACCTAATTATATTGTTATTTAATATATTTAAATAATATGAAATAGTGCAATATATTATTTCATTTAGTATTATCAAATAACAAATTATAGTTTAATTGAAATTTTATTATTTATTATTTATTAACATAAAAATATAACAACAATAATATTGTGAATAAAAATGTACACAAAAAAATAAAGTTGGGTTAATTTTATGAAATATTTTAATAATAACAAATCAAAGGTAAAAAAGAATAAGTTAAGAATATTTTTTTTATACTGTAGCAACTCTAAAACGGAGGAAACTCTGCTCCATTTTGGATGAATGGGATGAAGATATCCTTAAAGGTAAGATTGCGTACTACGGAACTTTCCCAAACTTCAAGTTTCAACGAGAATTCTACTGAGTGTTATTGTTATTGGTTATCTTCTTACAATCCATCGAATGTAATTCACTAGTAATACTAATTACATATGGGTTAGCTAAAATAAAAAGCTAATGAACTGTTACTAATTGGAGCAAAAAAGGTAAGAAATCTATCTGGAATGCAATTATTTAACAAACAGAAATACAGTAGTGTGGTTGGTGACTTGTCCGTCATAGATCATATTAGCGAAGAAGTTGCTTAAAAAAAAGATAGAATTGAAATAGTTAATTGTGCAAAGATTTAGGAGAATATGTAATCCAAATGTTAATATTTCATTAGTAAGCCGCCGTAGTAGCCATATGGTGCTTTAATAAACATTTACGTGACTTGTAAGCAAACCATGCAATGGGTCTCATTCTCTTTAGATAGCTCTTTTAAGATAAATATTGCATCTTAATCTAATACTTAGAGAGTATAATCTTTTTGGTTGTGTTATTGAGATTTGGAGACATTAGATAAGCTTTTAAATATATTTACATTAAATGCAATATAGAAACTGCAAAAAAATCATATTATAATAGCAAAGCATCAGTAATTTAAATTTTATATTTTCTATTGAGAAAAAGAATAATTAAAATTATTCAAGGCTTTGAAATTTTAATCACACCATGAAACAAAAACAAATCACCTACTACATTAAAATTCACAAAAAAATGACAAATCTTATATTTTCTAACCATGTTACTTGTACTTGGATTTTTATAATTTCAAATATATATCAAGTTTCATATCAAATGATGTTATAAATGGAAAAGGTAACTTCAATGAAGTCATAGAAAATACATGTAAATCACTTTTGTTACTATCTGATACCTTAAATTTAATTATTTTGCTAGAAATAGTGAAATTATGTGGTAAAAATATTAAATAAAGTTAGGTAAGATTAGGTGAAGCAAATACTGTTTACAGCGTTACATATGACAGATTAGTAGATAAATTAAGGATATAAAGATTGATTGAGCTGCTGCGTAAAAGATCAAATAAATTGTGAATACAAGAATTTATAGTCGTTACATCAAATATGAGTGAATCAATAGATGAGATCATTCTTGACCATAAATATTTACGAAAGTGCTACCAAATTATAGGAATAATTTGGCTACTCAAACTATCTGTAAGTTGAGTAAGACCTTACACGGATTGAAACAATTGCCACAGACATTGTTTGGGAGATTTGCAAGAATAATGATGGCCATATGATATCGTCAGAAACAGGGAGATCATATATTGTTCATCAAACACTCATTTTTAGAAAGAAGTCACAACACTTTTAGTGTATGTTCAGGACATAATAGTGATAGGGAAAGTAAACAAAGAAAGATAGTTTCTAAGTTAATTTTAGGTAAGGAGTTTGTGATCAAGAAGTTAGGAAAGCTAAAATGGTTCATCATTATTAAAGTAGCTTTCTTTAGACAAGATATTTTATCTCTAAAAAAATTATGTTACTAATCTACTTAGAAAAACACACAATATAGCTTGCAAAATAGCAAGTACTCTAATAGACTTGAACATTGAAATTGGAAAGGCAAAGAAGGATATTACAATAAATAGGGAAATGTAGTATGACCCTGTAAGGAGGCTCATTTATCTATCTCACACACAACTAGATATATCATATGTAGTGAGTGATAACTTTTTTTTAAATAAACCAGGGATGGTATCCTAGAGGGGATGGTTACCCTTTTTATTTAACATTAAAAGTGTACGTAACATGTATGAGGGGAACATAAACCTTACCTCATAAAGTAACAATATAGTTGTGCTAGTAGTAATGAATAACAGGTAAAAGAATTAAGGAAGTTTAAAGGAATTAGCAAAACCATCTGATGTAAGGAAAATGTTGTCTATCTAAAGCAAAAATCCCTCTAGTGTGTTGTGGTAGGTCTTCAATATTGCAAAATTCCACTGATATTTTTGTTGAACTTGCTAGTCTCGCTAGAGCATCAGCAATGGAATTGATTTCTCTGTAGATGTGGGTGAAGTTATATTCAAAAACCTGTAGAGATGTAGAAATATCATGTATAAGATCCTTATATCTAAAAGGACAGGTCATTTTTCCTCTCACAATTTGAACCAAAATCAAAGAATTTGATTCAAACCCCTTTTACATGACAATATTGAAGCACAACTTTAAAAGACATCAATTGAGAATATAAACTTGTTCCATGTTAAACATATCTTGATCCTGAAAAATTAAAACCGCCATTGGAGTCTCAACAACATAGCCAACTCCACAAGCAGTTGGATTACCAAGACTTGATCCGTCGATATTTAATTTCAACCAAGATAAAGGAGCAGCATTCCACATCAAAACTTTTCCTCATAATGGTTTTTAGGAATTAAGATACAAATCAACCCTGTTGAGACAAGAAGTTGATCTTCTATTGTATGCATGTTGAAAGGTTTAATGATAATAGCATGATACAATTGTTTATTAACAAGTTGTATCACTGAACTTGCCCTAGAGTGTTGACCTTCAAAAAAATGTTTTGTTTCTAACACACCACAGATTCCAACATAAGAAAACAGGTAGAAGTCTACCTATTTTAGTGACAAGCATTTCATTTTCCACCAGATATCCAAAGTTTCAAATAACAAAATATTCAGATAAGTTTTTCTTATGTGCATTTTCTCTTCAAAGTAAGACCACACTTGGAATGCTATATTGCAAGAAAAAAGGACATGTTCTATATCTTCTAGATTTTCACAGAAACATCATTTAAAGACCATTGCAAAGCCTAGCTATTTGAGAGTTTCCTGTAGTGGGAGCAAACTGTTTGGCATTCATTAGAGAAAAATAGATAGTTTCAATGGTATTCTGGCATTCCATGTATATATCGCAGTTGATTTTTTGGTCAGACCTTATTTTGATCTTCTCATGAGCTAATTAGAAGGTGAACTGTCTAGAAGATGTTGGCATTCATATAATCTGATCTCACCCTTCCCGAAAGACTAGTTGAGAAGTTATTAACTATTCAACAATTTTCGAAGATAGAAGATGTTTAACACTACAGGAAAACCTCTATAAATGAATATTTTTGGGACCTGAAAAATTATTATCTTATACGAAATGATTAATTTATCGATAAATTAATATTTATTAATTTATAGAATAATTTTTATTTTGTACATATTATGTGTCAAATTAAATAATTAATTTTTTCCGTAACTAAAAAAGAAAATAAATAAACAATTAATTAATGATGGTGCATTGTATCTAAGTTTATTAATCTTGTCAAAAATAAGTTTA
>JAOTAX010000007.1:6278973-6303420 GCA_025629825.1 Erythroxylum guanchezii
GTAATTTTAATAAAATCTAAGGATATGAAAAATAAGATTTTTCATATAAAAGGAAAGATTAGAAAAATGAGGCTAGCGCTTCTTACATTTTTCCTCTCAAAATCGTTTTGAGTTTTCTCCGAATAAATCCGTTGATATCGTTAGAGACTGGACGATTGAACGGCTCGTGGAATTGACATTTTTGGAGAAGCGGGAGATCGTATTGGAAATCATAACAGGTTCATATAGCTTTGTCTATTTCTTATTTTATGTTTCTAATTTAATTCTGTTAAAGTTGATTCTGTGGAAAATTTTAAATTCATTCCGCTGCGCCTAGATTCGATCTTGCATATATTTTCCAACAAATTATTCACCCTCGTATGAAAAATATGATTTGTAACTAAATTCTTGTAATCCTAAAATAAGGTTGATTATATTTTAAAGATATTTTATATCCTTATAATTAGCTTGATAATCATTTTTATTAGCAAGACAATTCGTATATAGTTAACTTTATTGAACATTTACAAATAATCTAATACGAAAAAAAAGATAATCGTCCCGAACAAAATGGTAAATGTACATATCTCTTGATATATCCAACGACACATAATGCACATATTAATTTAGTTGAATGTCTTTTTACCAAAAGGTGACTGCACTGCACACCTCTTTTAGGAATTAGGACGTGAGATTGACAAGTGTTAGATGATGTGGCATATGCTAATTCTCCGTGCAAAAAGCAATTTGAATAGAAAGTCTAAACCCACTGACATCAAATATGTGCATGTTCATATTATCATTTGGTCCGAAATTTCGCGATAAAATGAGGTTTAAAAAATTCGTTAGTACCCAATTTTAATCTTACTAATGTTCATATCAAAA
Organism: Erythroxylum guanchezii; assembly: GCA_025629825.1. Classification (NCBI taxonomy): domain Eukaryota; kingdom Viridiplantae; phylum Streptophyta; class Magnoliopsida; order Malpighiales; family Erythroxylaceae; genus Erythroxylum; species Erythroxylum guanchezii. The sequence goes on from JAOTAX010000007.1 coordinate 6,279,838, forward strand.
GTAAAAAAATGCCACGGTTGGTTACTAAACTAACGAAAATCAGTTTAATTCAGGGAAAATCTAAAACTATCATTAGAAACAGTGTTTTGAAACTTGGATCGATCATCGAATAGGAGATCTTATTGGTCACCGGTTTGACCGGTTCAACCACCGGTCGAACTGGTATGACGTCATAATTATGCAATAATTATATTTAATTATAAATAATATTTAAAAAATAAAAATAAAATAAAAAATTAATTGAACTAGTGGTCGAACCGATCAATTGATCTGTTTTGACCGGTTCTCACTGATTCAATTACATACCGATTTTTATGAATAAACCGGATCGAATAGCCGACCGATTATCGATCGAACCGGCCAATCCGGTCCAATTTTTAAAACCATGATTAGCGGTCTAGCCTATGTGTGTAGGTAAACAATGGTGGCTTACATATTACTGGTCTCACTTCGTACTTAGCTACCATTTCGTGGGAAAGAAAATTGAGGCGTCCATGCTTTTTGACTTTAAAAAATAACAGTGACCTAATCATACTTTTCTTATGAGAAAACGCAAAGTCCAGATGGTGATGGTTGGAAGCGGCCATTTCAGGACAAGGTATACGTATGGCTTGAATTGACCTATTCTCTTGGGTATTAAATTTTCTTTGGTGGAATTGTGACCCAATATGGTCCCTCCAAATCTTGCTTTTAATCATTTCATTCTCAAGTCTTATCCGTTGCTTCTACAATGTAATGAGGCGACTGACTAGTGGGAATTTCATGATCGGATATCTATGAAAAACTCACATGGGTATTTGAGATCGATACGAAGTATGCAATCTTGGTGGGATCTTCGAACTTGCATTCCCTTTTCTGGGTACTTGGAAAATGAATTTCTATGTCTTTTCCTATCATAAACATCTTCTTTTGCATCCATTGGATGTTAAACACTCGTGTGAATTTGGAAATCTATCAAATTAAAGCAACGACTTCTAATAATATTATGTCATCCAAGTCAAGTTGAATGTTGTGGTCTTAATCAAATAAACTGGACAGCTCTCTTCAACTTTATAAAGGCAAGCAAATCATAGGTTGATTAAGGAGATATTGTATCCACATCCCTGTAGTATAAGATTAAAGCAAGCCATTTGATTCGATCCACATTTATGGATTTGTTTAGTGAATTTGTGAAAACCATTTCCTCCACAAAAGAAATTAAGTATGACACGCACTCAAAGCTGAGTGATCGTTAATATCAAAAACTGGTTTGCAGCCTCCTCCAGATTATAATGGATAAGAGGTCTCTCCATGTCAAACCACTCGGTGGTGGTGCGGCGGCTTCCAAAGCCAAGGAATCTACTTTCAAATCACCAACAACCCACTAGACAACCGCCCCAATGATTGTTCATCGTATGGGATTTGCAGCTTGCTTTCCACACAGAAAGTAAGCCTTTGGAGTCCCTTCTGTTTATCAATATGGCCTTGGATTTTTTGCCTTTAGTACATTGAACAATCTTGTCAAACAAGAGACTGATTGTGGTAGGACGATCAATAAACTACAGTTTATTCTTCACAGGCTTGCTGCAAGTATGCAACTGATATATTTTTTTCTTCCCTTCTGCGGACTTAAATTCTAGACCTCTGAGCCTGAATCCAAAGAACTAAAGCTCTAGTTGTTTAGCTTCAGAGGGACTTAAAATGTAGTCCATTTTTGCACCGAAATGATCATTGCTAAATCCCTACTTCATGATTGAAGAGCTTGGTGTTGAACCAAAAACAAAAAGGAAAAAGACAAGATAAAGGCTGTATCAGTAACTTGCAAATTGTCAATCCAAGGATGAGGATAAAACACAAGCTGAAGCCACTAAATTATAAGTCGTTCTTTTGCAAGCATGAGAACATAAATTTAATGACCTTAAAATGGAAATTATATTTCTTATAAATGGGTAGTTTTCGTATATATTAATGAAATAAATGACGAAACAATGGTGCATCATCTCCTTGGTATTCGGGTGGTGCCCAATAAAACAATTAACTTCAGGTGTGTTGTTAAGACCTAAATAGATCTAACTGATCATAGTACAAAACTGGACAGGCTGCAGGTGAGAGCCGCAGAGAATATCTCAAGAAAGCACGAGGAAGCAGGTGGCTCATTTGTCTTGACTCTTGTCATAGCCAAAGGCTAAATCAAATATCTGACTGTAATCATCAACAAAGTGGACTTCAAGGCCTTCTTTGACATTTGGTGCAAGCTCATCATAATCCCTCTTGTTAGCTGAGGGAAATATGATAGTCTTCACCTCGCTCCTCCTTGCTGCTATTGTTTTCTCCTTCACCTGTGTTTAACAAAGACAAGCATTTGTAAGTTTTTGAAATGCAAATCTACAGAAATGACCAAGGGCATTATAACTAAGATGAGAGAATGAATTTTAAGATATTCTAATTATGAAGCTTTCTAAGTGATATATATATTATATATATGGCCAGCAATGCAAGTCGCTTCACAGAAACAATAAGTCTAGCAAAAGAAGAAAGATGAAATCCTTCTCGCATTTTGCAAATGGTAAGAGAGGAAACATCACACATAAGCACTGAGTTGGAAGGTGCTAAATAAATGGTTTAGTTACTAAAGAGGAGAACAATAGAGGTTGAACAAATAGTTTTATGTACCCCGCCGATGGGAAGGATTTTCCCAGTTAGTGTAACTTCCCCAGTCATTGCTAGATCTTTCTGCACAGGCTTCCTCATAGCTAATGAGAGCAAGGAAGTAATCATGGTGCAACCAGCACTGGGCCCATCCTTTGGAGTAGCCCCTGCAGGAACATGGAGATGTAACCTGGAATTGGCAAAGAAGGGGTTCTCAGGATCCTTTTCAAGCAATATCGCTCTGGCAACAGTGTGAGCTATTTGGGCACTTTCTTTCATAACTTCTCCGAGTTGACCGGTAAGATGTAGCGAACCTTTATCCTCTCCTTGCTCGATATGAGTGGTCTCTATATACAAGGTGGAACCCCCCATTGCAGTCCAAGCAAGACCCATCACAACTCCCACAGGAGTCTGTTCATAAATGCGCTCTGCATGGAAAACTGGTTTCCCAACAAAATCAGCTAGGTTTGGTGTGTCAACCAAAACCTTTTCAACTGCATTAGTTGCTTCATTCCCCTCAATCTCCTCAGATTCTTTTGCACCCTGTCAAAATTTTAAATATTTTTATCAAACATGTAAAAGTGTTAATCATATATTTCACACTTTTGAAGATTGCTAATCCAACAACGGTGAAATTTGTTTAAATTGGTTTCAGAAAGTTCCCAAAGATGCAATCATGCAATCAGTTCGTCTTTGTTCCAAAAACATTATACTTAATTTTAACTAAATACCATGTCAAATTCCTGAAAGCATCCATGTTTTTAGACAATCATTCAAAAAATTATAGAAAAGGGAAGAGAATATTCTACCTTGATGAAAGAAACTCCAAACAACAGTTATGAAAATATTTTAACATACCTTAGAATCACCAGGTTCATCTATTGGACCCTGGCTTTGATCAGACGGGTGATCCATCTGTACAACCTCAGCTTCTACGGAGGTTTCCTCAATTTTGTCACTGCTACTGTCCTCCACTGATGCTCCGGAGATTACAACTGCTTTTTCTTCATTTTGCTTGCCAACATGATCTCCTGAAGCTGAAGATTCACTTATCACTCCTTGTCGAACAAGTTTCAATGCTATTTGTGCAATCATACAAATTAAGAATCAATCCACCTCAAATGTCCTATTTTATGCATGTTTATACCTACGAAACTTTCATTTTCTTGGATACAAAATCTATGCAAAATGCACAATCCTTGAACCAATGGAATATCTCCCTACCTATACCCTGATAAATCAACTCGATGCACAGCACACAAATGTTTAGAAAAGAAAAGAACCTTGCGATAAATTTTTTCTATTTGCTTTTGAAGGTTCCTAACTCCTGCTTCTCGACAGTAATTCTCTACAAGTTCAAGAAGAGCAGCTTCAGTCACTTCAACCTGGAATAGATTACATTGTCAATGTTCTATCACAGAGAGATATATCCATCACTATTACAAGCAACAAGTAGGTACTATTTGCAGTTACAGAGCAAACATCCATACAAGATCATGTCAGACTACAGGACAGTTTCTCACTATTTATATTCATTGTTATTCCTCACACTTGTGAGCAAGATGGTGGAATAAAATAGGTAGGTAGGAGACAGAATGCTACAAAGAAGTGACTGACCTGTTCAGGCTTAATTCCACATGCTTCACGTGTAGACTTCTCCAGATAATCTCTTGCAATGTGCAATTTCTCGTCAGTGATATAACCAGCAATAGCAACTACCTCCATTCTGTCTAATAGGGGCCCGGGTATCATGTCCACGACATTTGCTGTGCAAACAAACAGAACCTGCAATAAAATGTCCAAAGGATGAATCTTCAAGTCATAGAATAAAAGGTAAATCTAAAACAAAACCATGTAACCAAAGACGTAATAATTAGCATGCCTGGAAGTCAACATCTTAGCAAACCTTTGATAGATCAATTGGAACATCGAGATAGTGGTCCAGAAAATTTGCATTTTGCTCTGGATCAAGAAGCTCCAACAAAGCACTTGCAGGATCACCAGCATGTCCTCTTCCCAGCTGACATTATGTCAAGCATAATTATAAAAAAGAAAATCATTGCTAGAATAACAGGCATACAAATTTGTTGCATGAGGGAGAGAGAAATAACATTAGCAAAACCATCCTAAATCAACGAAGGTTTAGACGCAAGAATTATAAATCAAATAAATCATTCAGAACTGCAACAGAATTTTTCTTTTTCTTTCTTCGTACCGTAAGTTAAAAGAAAATAGTTGGGAAAGAAAATACTTTTAGAATAAGAAACTAAAAGTTCCAATATGTACCTTGTCAATCTCATCGATCAGAACAAGAGGATTAGCGGTTCCCACATTTTTGAGGCATTGGACCATCTTTCCTGGCATTGCACCAATATAGGTCCTACGATGCCCCTACATGTGACTTGACTCCGTGAGCAATGCGCGTATATTGTTTCATATGACTACTAAATTCATTTTTTACAAAAAATGCTTTAATACCTTAATTTCAGCAACATCTGACAATCCTCCTACAGAAAACCGAAAAAACTTCCGATTCAAAGCACGTGCAATTGAACGACCAATGCTAGTTTTGCCAACTCCAGGCGGGCCCGAAAGACAAATGATTTTACCTGTAATACATTAATGGAAATGAGAACTTTTTTTCCGATGGGTCAACAATGATGTATACAAGTAGATAGATGCAAAGAGAAAATGCAATCATCATTCACATCTTCAAGACATCCAACAAACCTTGTGATATTCCTCTCAGTTTTCCAACAGCAATAAATTCCAATATCCTCTCCTTAACATCAGTCAATCCATAATGGTCTTCATCTAGAATGTTTTTAGCTCGAAAGACGTCAAAATTTTCATCACTGCAGAAAATTAAAGATAAAAATTAAATGAGAAAGTTACACCAACAGTAATCTGGTTATCTCAAGAACTGACATAGTACAGACTATTATGAGATGATTTTCTATTATCATAGCAGCTTTATCAAATGGATACTGCTAAGATATGCAATAGACCACATGTAGGACAAGTCCTACTACTGGAAATTCAAGGATGGGAAACTTCAGGGGAAGGAATAGAGAGCTGAGGGGGAAAACAAGGAATAACGAAGAGACACAATAACAGAACAGGATGAATGCAAGCTAACAGAAGGATAACAAGAGAAGACACATACCTGTAATCTCCCCAAGGCAAAGCAGTCAACCAATCCAAATAGTTTCGAGTTACATTAAATTCACTTGAACTAGCCTCTAAAAGCTGCAATTTTGTGAGCTCTTCTTCCATAACTTGCAAAACTTGAGATGGGATTTTCTCCTTCCTTGGCTCAATCCTTTCCCTAAACTTTGCTGAGCAAGGCGATATAAAATATTGATAGGACACACAACAAAGTCAGACTTGTAATGTTTCCTTTAGTCAAAGAGAATTCAGGAGCACAACAGATATTAGACATAATAAAGCAGGAATTTAAATCAGCTAGATTAAGCAAATTAAATAGGCAGCAAGCATTCTAACCCTCAAATCTAAGTCCTTGGTACATCTATACAATTCAATTGCCAAGTCCTCTTTCCTCGAGAAGCCATCTCATACTTGGTGCTTTCAATCACACAGTACGACTACTAATGTCTTTGAGGTGGTTAGTCAATACAACTCTAGTTATAAGTTAAGAGTTACATTCACTTACCCCCTCTGTGATTTAACATATTATCAATCTATACCCTGATTTTTGAAAACTATTAATCTCTCTATAATTTTGGTTTTATAACACCTGTTCTCCTTGCAGTCAACTTCTGATTAAAAACCTAATTGAAAACTCCAAAACTTTATGATATATGGCACTACATGACATTGTTTCGAAATTCGAAGTTAAAGTTTTTAACAGAAGTTGACGACAAGCAGGAAGAGCGTTATAAAACCAAAACTATAGGGGGGTTATTGATATTGTTAAAAAATTAGGGAGTACATTGATAATATACCAAACCAAAAAGGGTTCAATGAATATAACCTTATAAGTTATTTTCATTAGTAAATACAAAGTTCCAAACATTAATTCAAACTCAATTAAAGGGAAACCAAAATCACTGTTATAACATATTATTTTCATTTACATGTAACTAATAATTCCAGACTATGGATAATTGGGTATTAACTTCAAATTTTGGTTGAATCTAACTCTCTAAAGCATAGATTATACTTTTTTAGGTATGGAATTGATATTATTAATCAAAAGGTCAACTCATTCAAGAATTGCTGAGCATCAAAACTGTTTTATATGCCAATATAGTTAATGTATTTCTTGGAAATTTAGTATGCTAAAACTTCATCATTTCTAGCAATCTTCCATCAACAACTCAATGTTACCAAAACAAACAAGTATTGTAGTCAATAAGATCCAATTAGCAATAGTCTGAGTCAAAGACAAGTTAATCAAAGCAGAGTCTAACCAGAAAGAGCTGTCTTGTCATCTGTCTCCAGCCCTAGTTCCTGAACAAGAGATATTTAACCTCAAGTCATTACCAATGCAAACTTTAGCATTCACATGAAATCTTCATCAACTTGGACTAGTTAGATTCTAATTTCATTTGTGATTTAGACTTCAAATGGGAAATGGAAACCTAAACATAAAATGATACAATTGAAAATAGGGTCCAATTACCTTTTTTATAGCCTTCAACTGCTCATTCAATAAGTAGCGCCGTTGCTCTCCACTTATCTTTTCTTCAATTGCTTTTGCAATTGATTCCTAATTATATAAAAAACTAAATAAATAAACAATGAAATTCAATACATTGACAATGCTCATTTTTATAATAGAAGTAACAAGGATACCTGAATCTTGGTAATTTCCATTTCTTTTTTCACCAACTCTAGTGTGAGCTTCAAACGTTTATACACCTATCTCATCAATGTACAATATCAAACAAGATACTGCAAAAGCTTATTTTTAACAACCCAAAGGATCATAGGAAGAACAGCTTAAAGCATGCATCACATAAGAATGTTGCTACAACTTACATCTAGCTCTTCAAGAACTTTTTGACATTGCAATTTGTTTGCACCAGATATTGCTGCACCAAAATCTGCTAACCTTGGAAAATTAAAGTCGCCTATATGCTGCAGACATTAAGGAATAGATTCCGTACCAATCAGGCTTATAGAGGCCATTGATTTCTATTGAAATATGAAACAAAAATAAAGAAGACCAACATAAACACACATTTACATAGTTCAGATATAAAGACCTACTAATGCAAAAGAGGTTAAAGTATATAGAAGAAAGAAAAGAGAAAAAATTAGTCAACCACAAACCTTAATTTAGTGAGATGAGGATTGGAAATTAAGTCGATGACAAAAAATAAGGGCCAAAATTTAGATTATATTAGGATTCCTTATTAGATAGGAAGTAGTGGTTATATGTTATTCTATTTTACTTACATTATCCTAATTGCTTATAATTTATAGAATTTTTATTTAAATAGGATTTAAATTTGTTAGGAACTCTTTCCTACAAGAATAAGAGTGCTAAGAATTCTATACATATGTGTGGTCAGCCTTTCAAAGAATAAACAATCTGAAATTTTTCTACAAACTTAAGTTTTCAACTAAAAGCTGTAGTTCTTTCTTCTAACAGTGATCTTAGACTCAATGAGTGATTCTTAATTTCCTACTATCCATTGTTTGTATTCCTCACTAAATTCCAACAAACCAAACCTAGCTTCCAACATATTAAACCCTAAAATCAAATCTTAAATTTACATACTAATCGACAATGCTTGTTTTCTTTACCTACTCAAAAGTCTTTGCCTTGTTCTGTCGTCCTGAGTGTCAAACATCGGTAAAGGCTCACTAATGCTTGCACGATTCGATATTAGGACTTAGGGGTCTAACAAAAGGACATAAGTATGGATTTTGTTTTGGGAATTGCTAAAATTATAAGAGTTTATGATTCTATTTTAAGGTGGTGGATATGTTTTTCAAGATAAGTCATTTCATTCTATGTTCCAAGACTTATAATGTTGTCCATCTTGCTCTTCAAAGAGGTTTTACATCTCTATGGATTACCTTTAACCATCGTCTCTAATCGTGACTTAAAGTTGATGAGGTGTTTTTAGAGAACTCTATGAAAAAATTTAAACACTAAGCTTCAATTTTCAAGTTATTTTCATGCCTAAACCAATGGGCAAATAAAAGCTTAGGGTACTTGTTAAGATGTTTGATTGGAGATAAATGTGAAAATTTGGGACCTAATTCTTCCTATGGAAAAATTTGCATACAATAGTTCTATAAATAGGTCTACCGGTAAGAGCCCTTTTGAGATAGTTTTAGGAGTTCAACCAAGGAAGCCTATCGATTTGGTTCCTTTACGACAAACAATATGAGTTAGTGTTGAAGCTAAAGGTTTTGCACAACACATAAGGGACATCTTTGATAAGGTACGACAAAATGTTGTTCAACATCGTCAATTGGTGGAATTCAACGAAGGGGTGCTATGCGCCCATGCTTGGGATTGAGTCCAATGACGATTCTTAGGAAAGTTAATCTCTTTCCCCTTATTTACGTTAGTTCCCTTCCTTGCAGAACCTATTTTTGATGATGAAAAACTGGCAGCACTTGTCAAAGACAAGGTCTCCCAAGATTGGCTAAATTACTTTACTCCTAATTAACTAATTTTTATGACAACTTCTTCCTTACTTTATTGCATAACGTAATAGCCTTATATAGACAAAGAAACATAAAAGTTCCACCTAAACTAGGACTCCTAAAAAGACTCCTATTCAAGCTGTTTTAGGACTATTAGAAAGACTCATATTCAAGCTATTTTTATTAACATAACTATATCAGAAACTAGTGTAAAAATAATAGCGAAATAATAGGCTTCTACTAAAAATAAAATACTCCTCTAATAGACTCCTTATAAAACACTCATACTCCACTAATAGATTCCTAATAAAACACTCATCCATATCATTAGTCCCCTCTTCTCAAGCTCGAAATCAAGTTATGCCAGTAATGGTATGCAAAGATATCTCCTCTTCATCCTCAGAATCAGCCACCTCAATCCAAAATAGTCTCTTACATTTGTGCCCCATCGAATAAGACTCGTCGCAATTGTAGCACAACCCCTTCTCTCTTCTTTTAGCCATTTCCGCTCTGGTTAAGCGTCTTCCCATCGAGGGGTGGAGTACTTGCTATACTGGAAGTTGATGTTTTAGCCCCTAAGTTTATCTTACTTCCTAAAAGTGTGGCTGCACTCGCGTTGGTGTTGTTACTACCACTGTCCAGCTGCAAAGATGGCCATAAGGTGGTGTTTCGGCTGCCTCTTGCCCCTTGGGTGTATTGCATTTGCATACATTGTAATTTTCTTTCACATGCTCTTGCTAAGTTCATTGCAGCCCCAAGATTAACAGGATATTGCATCTCCACCTCGATTCATAGCCCTTCTACCAACCCATCCGTGAATAAATTTACTTGTAGGTCTCGTGGAAGCCCTATGGTTTGAGCTAGCAGTGTCTGGAATTGGCGTTGATATTCCTCTATGCTCCCTGTCTGTTTGAGGTTTGCCAATTATCCTATAGGGTTGTTGCTAAGGTGAGGGTCGAATCTTATATTGCAATGGTTTTTGAAAGAGTACCAATGCATCCCTGGTTCTTCTTGTTCAAGTTGGAAGAACCACAGTTCGGCCTCCCCCATTAAATGAATGGAAGCCAATCTTACCTTCTCCTCCTCCGCTGTTTGTTGGCTTAAGAAAAACTACTCACACTTGTGAAGCCAAACCAGCAGACCCATTGAGCCATCGTACGTTGGAAATTCCATCTTAGTATATTTAGGCACCATTCTTGCCTCGCTGCCCCCATCGGTCCTCTCCTTCCATGGCGGTGGTGATGGTGTCTGATATTCGCTAGCTTTTGCACCTTCCAACCTTGCAAGCATGCGGATAATCTCTACATATTGAGCCTTCAATTCTTGCTGCCCCATCTCTAATGCCTGTATCCTTTAGTCCATCTGCCAATCTACCAAAGATTGCTTTGCAGCTGAATGGCTTGTTTCGTCCATAAACTCCTGCTCTGATACCAAATTGTTATGTGCCCGTGCTTGGGATCGAGTCCAAGGAATACTTCCCCTCACATTGGAGTGCGGATCTTCAACTTGTTACAAATAGTACTCTAAATCTATATAATTCATTTTATCCAACATCTAGTTGGACTGTTCTCCATATGATTCTTTATCTTTATAAGAGCTTCATTGAAATGCACTTGCTTGAACTGTCATTTGTCAAGTCAATTTCAAGATCATTGCCTCAATTTCATCAATAAAGAAAATCAATATAAATTTTTTCTCACTTGAGATAGGTTCAGCGAGAATGAATTATCAACACCTTTACATAGCAAGGTCTTTCAAACGTCAAGGATTACTTTGGGGTACACAAACAAGGTGAACATCATGTTAGAGAATGAAATTTAAAGGGAAAAAAAAAGAGCTTGGAAGAGAGAGGTGAGCATAAGGTACATCATTTCATCATAAAGGCCTACATCCACGAATACAAGGATTGCAAGTGTTACATCTTTCTTATTTGACTTGTCAGCTTGTTACATAACCCATGAGGTTCAATTTCAAGGATAAGTGATTGATATGTATAGGTAACAATATTTCTTGATTGACAAAAAAAAAATCATCATATTCAAGATTCTACAACTAATCCTAATTTTGGTGAATCAAGAGATAGTTAAAGTACATCTTGAAACATTCTAACAAGTTACATAGTTAAAATTTTGGCATGGAGAGATATTTACACAAAATCTTAGGTTTAGTAAGTTAATTGTCAAAGTTATGAAATCAAAACATCACAAGAATTAAGTAAAGATTATTTTAGGCTTTAGTTTTTGTCTAAGTTCAAAAAGGAAAAAGAACTTTGGTTCTTCCTCTTCCACGTTATCCCATTGTACCTCCATTTCAATTGAAAGCTAAATTATCCAAACATAGGTTTTTAGGACATAAAACACATATTTGCAAGGTAAGGTTATTAACAAGTCACAAGCTAGCAAACATGATAATATCATTAAGCCAATAGTCATTAGCATGTAATTACCAACACGCAAAAAACCAAAGTAGGAGTGATAAAAAGCTCCCAAAGAACTCTATTAAGCAGTAACAAGTAAAACTATCAAAGACTTGAAGAATAACAAACCTGAGTGTATGTCTGAACGTGATCCCTCCACAGGGAACTAGTTTTCAAAACGTCTCTCAAGGTTGCTATGACCTCAAAAGATGTAGCCTTTATGATATTATCATCCTTGTTATATGGTTTCTCCTAAAAGGAAGAGAAAGGTAAAAGATGAGGACCCTTAAATATGACACAAAGATAGGAAATTTGGAAAACTGAGGTAAATGAAACTCCACCTTCAAATGGTCGACTTTGACAGTAAGTGGATCCTCACTGACCTGTAGAAGAGCCATGTTCATCCGAGCTTCAAGAACTCTATATTTGCAGCAGAATGGAGAAAAAAAAAATCATTCTCACTCACCATCTCTGTTATTCTAAGTCGTCTATGACCAATGAGGATAACCTGGTCTCCTTGGATAGTGGTAATCTGGTTTATAACATTATTAATGTAATGTTGTTAAGGTATCTACATCATTTCCTGATACGTAAAACTTTTGAAGTGTTGAAAACTAGAACAAAAAGGTGAACAGCAAAATTAGATACCTGGGCAAGCGTTCCAACTTCATGAAGCCGATTAAACAACTCTTTTCCCTTAAGATCATATATGTTCTTCTCTGATTCAGAACCAGATACTACACTGGGATCAGTCCCTGGTTCATCTTTAAGAAGAAAAGCACCAGCATATGGGGCTTGCCTTTTCAGGTTTTCTTGTAAAGCTGCGAACAATTTTGGGTCCTACATTTAAATGACAAACACTAAAAAGGTTCGATTCATCATAGGAAATCAGCAGCACACAACAACATAGTTTGGCTGGGATAAAATTGAATATAAAAGTTAAATAACTTTGCACCCTTATATAAATAACTTTGCACCTCAATGAGCATACTGTACAGTTCTGGTCAAAATATTAGCCATTTGATATAGTAATATATTTGTGCTGCAGCATGAAAGAGTTATCAGACCCAGTATCCTTTAGCCTAGCATACAATTAATCTTACAGAGGATGAGTTAAAGCATTTTAAAAGCAATTCAGGAACCCAAAACCTATTATACCTTCACATAAATTGGCATGTAGAATCCCGGAAATAGAGGTCGATGTGGCAATGGTAACGCCAGTACCTGTAACAGAGTCAAATAGAACATTGATCCATCCGAATTGATGATTGCACATAATTTCAATAGGTCACAATAATGCTCACTAAAAAAGGCACTCGGAAAAGGAATATGATAAGAGCAGACAGAAAAAAGGATGGCTAAGATATTCTTTGACTTCTTCAACAGCCCTAGATTTTCTTCTTGAATAAACACGCAGAGGCTGAGTTGTATCAGAATACCATGTCAAACTTGCTGTCACTAATTCCACTAAAAATAGGACTAACAAATTCAGTAGAAGAATATGATGTAAAACCCTTCGCATGTCCATTATGCTTCAAAAAGAAGGAAATCACCATATCAAGCCTATTTTTTAGCGGCATATTCCATGTTTAGATTTCAATTAGTAGCCCTAAGATGTTCATTGTGCTCCAGTATGAAGAAAATAATATACCAAGCATGTTTTCGCAACATCCCAAATGTTAATATCTCAATTAGTAAAACTAAACTAGTGATTTCACTCATGTCAAAACATCCCAAGCTTGGTTCAAGGAGAACATAAATTGACATAAAAAATAAGTCCATCAGATCAATATTAAGTAACAAACAAAAATTACAAGAAATGAATACAAATTTGAGGAATACAGGTACAAGTTGAAAACAACATGAGCACATAGTAACTTATTAACACATTTATCGGTTCTTCTTGAAACAAAGTGCCGAAAGAAGGAAAAAAATTAGCATAATTTCCCCGCCTCAGTTGGCCTCAGGCACACCTGATAATGAAACTATCTCAACAAATAAAACTTCACGCCACTTTTTCCATTCCCCACAAGACAAGAAAATTCCCAAACAAAACTTTCAGTGCACTTACTGTCAGACAATCTTCCGGTTTAGGATTGGTAGGCACAATTGCCGACATATTACGGGTGTCTGCAACATCTGACTCAGGCTCACCGCTCTTCACCTCCACCTCCACCACCTCGCCGGTCCCATCATTTGAAGAATCCGAGCAAAAGAACGCCTTTTGATAAGAAACCGGAATCCTACGGTTCTTCTGAGTCAATCCAGTGATCGAACTCAGCGCTTTGAACAACGGAGTCGTTGATGACTCGGTTGAGAGTCGAAGGCACGGAGAGGCTACGTGGCTGTGGAGCTGGCGAGATGCAGAAAAAAAGAGCAATTTCAGCATTGGGTTGGGCAATGATTACTGAGTAATTGAAGGGAAAAACAGCGATTCGTAAGGTTGAAAAGGAGGGCCTAGTGTTGAAACGCCATGACAGTATGAGCTTGGGGTGAAAGTAGTAGTTTCTGGGAGTTGGGTGACAGAAGCAAAGCCCTTCATAAACCCTATAAAGAACAATGGCTCTGTAAAATATTTACGAGGTGCAGACGGTTTTATCCTATGCAAATGAATCTCTAATCCTCAATTCTAACTCAACTATTGGCCCTCTACCTTAATTTTTACCTTTGTAAAAGTAAATAATCTATTTTTTGATTCAGGTACTTGACTATTTAAGGCAACCACCAATGTTGCAAATACTCATATAAGGTAATTTTTTAAATTTATAAAATAATTCTTAATTTTAAAAAAATTACAAAATAGTTTATTATCATATTGTACAATTGTATTGTATATTTTTAATCATATCTCCAAAATTCATAATAATAAATAATAATCACAATTAATATGAAATAATAATCATTTTAAGATATTTCACGTATAAATAATAACCACAATTTATACGAAAAAAGACAATCATCATCATACAAATATACAATTAAGAATAATACAAAGTGTTTAAAATATTTCAATTTCAATTTTCATTATATAATAAATAATAATTACATCAAAACATGTAATAAAAACGACAATAAATATCTTTAACTCTCAAATTATTACAATTTACAGCAAGAGTTCATGATAAGGAAACAACCAAGTAGATACCAACCAGTGTTTGATAGGGTGTAATTTTGTTTAATTTTTTTTCCAATTTAGTCCTTAAAATAATCAAATTTTATGATACCAACTGGCCAATATTTTTAATATCGAACAGTACTAGGCAAAACTTTCAGTATTGGCTGATACCCAAGTCCGATACAAAAAAAAGAAGACATCTTAGGAAAAATTTACAATGACTTCTGAAAACGCTATCAACTCCACTGAACAAGAAGGTCACGCTACAAAGAAAGTACGCATTCGGGAATGAGATGAGGACCCTCCTCCTCCCGCCCCTGTTCTCCAAAACAATCAACCCAGCTATAGTGCGGTTCTTACCACCCAATCTGATCAAGGCACTAGCACGAAGGAACTGGATTGGCTTGAAGAGGATCCCATTGAAATTGTTGAGGGAGACATTACTTTAGTTTAAGGAGACTTCGATATGGGTCTCAAATTGTCAAACACCTTCAGAGGCAAACTTGACCAACAATGGGCAAAAGTTATTGTGATTAAATTGCTAGGCCGGAAACTGAGTTTTACCCTACTCAAAACTCGATTGCTTACAATGTGGAAACTTAAGGGTCCTGTTAAAATCGTAGATATCGAAAATGACTTTTACTTGATCAACTTCGTGGAAGAAGACAACTATATCCGGACGCTCACCCAAGGGCCGTGGGTGATCTTGGGTCACGCCCTCTCTGTTCAGCCATGGCATCCCGGCTTTGGACCATCCATTGGCAAGATTTCAAGCATGGTTGCATAGGTGCGCTTCCCCGAACTCTTAGTCGCCGGATATCACCCATTCATCCTCACCGCCCTAGGAAATTTAATCGGGCGAACGGTTAAAATAGACAACAATACTTAGTAATCGCAAAGGAGAAAGTTCGCAAGAGTCGCCATTGACATTGACCTAAACTCCCCCCCTCCGTTCAATAGTCGAGTTAGATGGTGAGCTCATCAAAGTCGCCTACGAAGGATTGCCCCAAATTTGCTTCACTTGTGGAAGGGTCGCACACAGTGCTGCGACTTGCCCACCAAACCGTCAGCGCATCAAAGCGTAGAGGACACCACTGGAAATTAAGGACCGACCACTCCCAAAGAAGATCAAGGCGTGTTGTCCACCGACGACCTTAGGAAAGAGGCGTATGAGCCATGGACGCAAGTGCAGCATCGCACCCGCCAGCCGACAACCTCCCCAACGGTCCAACGAAATGACAGCAAAACCAACTCCAATCAAATGGGATTGAGGGGCTTAAGGTTTACAATTCTGACAGACAAAGAGTCGTTGGAGTATCTATCAGAGCATCCTCGGATTGAGGAGGAGCACCCACCACGCGACCACAACTCCACGCAGCGCCGAACTCAGGCACAAGCGGCCCCCACCAGAAAAAGGAAGACCAGCGATGTTAGAAACAAAAGGTCGTCGGTTCAGGGCTCAAGTGGGCAGTCTAACCCACATTTGAGGGTGGCCCAACCCACAACCACCCCCACAACCCAAATGACCTACTCCAGCCCAACTCCAAACACCACCGTTGTAACCCAAACGACAACAGCGCCTATCCAACCTAACGTTCCCCACATAGTCGTAGCTTTCCCTTCACACACCGATATTCTTATAAATGATCAATCCTTTAATATGCCCATAAATCAGGAGATGGGCTGTGGGGACATAGAGGAGGATCCAATTGACGACACTTATAATACCGTTTCAACATCCTCGCTCCAAAAACACATGCTACCCCTCTCAAGACCACCTGATTCTGAAAAAGATTCAATGACCGCACCTACATCTACTCTTGATTCCAATACTCAAATGGGTGAGATTCCACCGACCCACACAACAACCCAGTGTCGGGTGCTGATTGATATCTCAGATAACACTCATGCTTAACGGCTTTGTTTTCCTCTTATATTATTTAATGTCGATATTCTTATGGAACTGTCAAGGGACTGGAGGTAGGACCTTCAAGCCCATCATCAAGAACTACATTCGAATTCACAAACCTCTCCTTGTTATGTTGGTTGAACCACGAACAAGCAGTATACGAGCGTTAAAGGTCATTCGAAGTTTGGGCTTTGCACACTCGTTTCGAGTAGAAGCAGAAGGATATTCGGGTGGCATCTGGCTATTATGGAAAGCTGAAGTCAGAGTTCGAATTCTGCTCGCTCACCGACAATTTGTGCATACGAATATTCAATAGGACCAATGGTCTTTTGACTTCACGGCCATCTACGCCAGCCCTACGTATTCTTTACAACACATTTTATGGATGTATCTGCGTAAAACTGCCAGTGTTACCTCCCAATCATGGCTTGTGGGTGGGGACCTCAATGTTAAGCTGGAAAGCACTGACAAACGCGGAGGATCTCGCCTCCAACCTATTGTCAATTCACAGTTTAAAGACTGTGTGCAACATTGTCAAATTTAGGACCTTGGATTTTCAGGGCCCAAATTCACCTGGCGAAGCGGACAAATTCTCGCCAGATTAGACCGAGTTTTCGGATCTAATTCTTGGTAGTCGGCCTTCCAAACTACAACCGTAATGCACTTACCATTCCTAAATATCAGACCATCGGCCTCTTTTAGTTACCCTTAAAAATTCCACACATTCTCCGCTGACTCCTAGGCCCTTCCGATTTCAGTCCGCTTGGTTGACTCGTGAATGTTTTGGCCAAGTTGTAGCTGATAATTGGAACCCAACCATTTATGACTTTAGAGGAGCGACCATAAATTTTTTGGAAAGTCTTCAGCATTGGAACTCTACTACTTTCGACAACATCTTCCATAGGAAAAAATGTCTGATGGCGAGACTCCAAGGCATCCAGAAAAATCTTAAGGACGAAGACTCGACTTCTCTCAGCGAGCTGGAGGATTATCTTCGGTCTGAATTGGAACAAGTCCTCTCCTAAGAAGAACTCTACTGGCATCAACGTTCTAAAAGTCAATGGTTAGGTCAGGGGGACAGGAATACAAAATTCTATCATGCTATCACATTGACCAAATGACAACACACGAAGGTAAATTCTTTTAAAGACGAAAATGGAGGCGTGATATCAGATACCACGGGTACCAGAAGCTTAGACAAGACTTTCCTCGAGAATCTCTACACGACCAAGTTACAGCCTCCTACAAACCGTCTAATCAAGGGCCTCTTCCCTCCCCTTTCCCACCAAGCTATTTCCGATCTGGAATGCCTAATCTGCCCCGAGGAAATTAAGACGGCCTTCTTTAACATGACTCCTAATAAGGCTCTAGGATTTGATGGCTTCACTACTCTATTCTACCAATCCTAATGGGACATCGTCGACCCTCGCTGATCTCCTTTCTACAAAAGATTTTCGACATGAAGTCTGGGAATTGGAACTAAATCGCATAATTATGGTTCTTATCCTAAAGATTTCGTCTCCTACGTCGATTACCCAATTCAGACCAATCGCGTTATGTATGGTGATTTATAAAGCTCTTACCAAGTTCATTATTAACTGGCTTAAACCTTACCTTGAAGACTTGGTAGCTCCTTTCTAATGCAGATTTGTTCCAAAACGCTTGATTACGGATAATATTATCATTGCTCAAGAAGTCATCCATACAATGAAAAGAAAAATCGGACAGAAAGGGATAATGGCTATTAAGGGGAATCTGGAAAAAGCCTACGACAAGCTGTCTTGGGCCTTCATAAAGAATAGTCTAATCGACATTGGGATACCTAACTCTCTGATCAACCTTATTATAAAGTGCATTTCTTCGGTCTCTATCCAAGTGAATTGGAATCGCGAACTAAGTGACGAATTTCATTCCACGAGAGGTATTCGACAGGGAGAACCCATATCACCTTACCTCTTTGTCCTGTGTATGAAACGTTTAGGACACTCAATTGCCCACTCAGTGACACAAGGACATTGGAAGCCTATTCATTTAAGCAAACATGGACCTCCTATTTCCCACCTATTCTTTGCTGATGACCTCATTTTTTTCTCGGAAACCTCAGTAGATCAAGTACAAGTTATTCGAGAAATGCCTAATATTTTTTGTCCAGCTTCTGGACAACGTGTCAGCCAAGAGAAATCTCGTTGCTTTTTTTGAAAGAACATCCCTTCTTCGATGTCACACCTGTTAAGCAGTGAATTTTTAAACACACGACTGATCTTAGACGATATCTTAGAGTGTCGCTTTTGCACGAACGAGTCAATAGATGAACCTATCAACGTCTATCCAGATGGTCAGTGAATATGTTATCTTTTGCAGGACGAATCACCCTGATTCAATCAGTTATAGCAGCCTCCCCAGTTACACAATGCAGGCAGTTTGTTTACCCCGAAGACTTTGTGATGAGTTAGAGAAGTTAATGTGACAGTTCCTTTGGGGCTTGTCTAATGGACAAAAGAGGATTCACCTAGTGAACAAGGAGAACGTTTGTAAACCGAAAGAGATGGGGGGCCTCGGTATTTGAAAATTTTGAGAAATCAATGATGCTTTCTTAGCAAAGTTAGGATGGTTGCTGATCTCCAATCTTAATGCGCTATGGATAAAAATTCTCTCTGCGAAGTATAACTTTGACGTCAACAATCTACCCTCCTCTTTTGAACCAATCGGTGGATCAATAATATGGAGGAGGAGTAGTAAGGCTACATGACACATTGTCCTATAGGGCATGAAATGGATGATATGTGATGGGGATAGGACTTGATTTTGGCTCGACCATTAGGTGGAGGGTGTGGGACCCCTTATTACCCATGCAACAACTCCAATTCCCCAAGCCTTAATAAATCTCCGAGTTCAACACTTTTTGGACACTGACGGTAATTGGCATTCGGAAGCGTTTCAATCTCTACTCCCGGATTCAATTTGTAGGGCTATAGCGGGGACGTTTCCCCCTCAGCCCTTCCTAGGACAGGATAAGCTGACCTGGGCATTTTCAAACACCGAACATTTCACTATCGCATCAATGTATTCCAGGATCATGGAGCATGACGACGAGTTGACTAATGGAACCTGGAAGGCACTTTGGCAATAGAAGGGTTCGTAACATATTCACTCCTTCCTTTGGCTCCTCGCACACGATCGACTTCTCTCAAACCAACAATGAGTCTACCGAAAACTCAGTACGAATAGAGCTTGCTATCACTATCGTCTCGAAGAATCCTTGTTGCACATTGTGCGTGCCTACGTCAAAGCCCGCCACGTGTCGACCAATTTCCCTCCACAAATAGTTTCAGCTGACTTTCTCACTATGCCGACTCGAGAGTGGCTCATTAGAAATCTTCAACACCACCAACTAGTACAAGGGTACGATTGGTCGATTCTTTTTGGTAATATTTGTTGGTTCCTTTGGACGTAGCAAAATATGACCCTTTTTAATGACCAATTCGACTGGCCATCCTCACCAGTCTACAACATTTTGACCTATGCCCACCGGATCTATGAGTCGTCCGTCTGGCACAATAGAACAAATCTTGGTTGTCGGCCTCGACAAGAGCTTCTGATCGGATGACGCAAACCTACTTCTGGGTGGATTAAATTAAAAACGGATGGAGTGTGTAAGCATTCCTCGTACTCAGCCACAGTAGGGGGCCTCATACATGATAGTACAAGAGCTTGACTTGGAGGCTTCAGCCAGAATTTAGGATAGTGCTCCTCTGTATCTACGAAACTCTGGGGAGTATATTCTGGGCTCACACTTGCTTAGAATATGAGTTATCGTCGGATCGAACTAGAAGTGGGCTCCACAACAATGTTGAATCTCTTGTCTTCCTTGGCTACCCGATCAAGGGCTCTCAATCCTATAATTATGGCCATCAATGAACTGTTTATTCGAAACTAGACTGTTGTACATCAACGTATCTATCGAGAGAGCAACAAATTTGCCGACTGGCTTGCGAATTTTGCTGAACATTTCGACTTCAAAATCACTAACTTTGATACGACACCCTTTGGGTGTCATTCTAGCATTTTAGAGGATATGTCGAGGGTCTATTTCTTTAAACTAACATTTAATTGTATCGTCTTTTTTCCTTTTAATTAAAAAAAAGTAGAATATTTCGTACTAATTTTCAACCGATGCGATACAAAGTTCACATCTTTGGTTTTACCCTTGGAATGCTGAATGCTTGAAGGCCTATGTTGAATAGCTGGTACTCTTATCATGATAGAAGATCTGCCAAATCGCTCACAGCCTATGTAATAATCACATCAATAAGAAATGTTTCTGCCTGTTGACATTTCTAGGCTTGAAACTGCAGCTCTTCTTATGATAATTAGCTCTTGTTTTTCGAAGAATAAATTGAGAAGGAACTTTTTTGTTTAGCTCATTTTGCACATTTGACAGTAGCTATATGAACAAGCAAGGATGATATACAGTATTTCTTTTTTTTTGTCACCCACATCATATCAGGTAACTATGATTTAAACTTTAACAAAACCCAGCTACATGATTTGCACATAAATACTTGAATGTATCGTTGTTGGGATCTAAACACTGGTCTCTCATCACTTGAAGCAAGTGTAAGACGGGTTCTGGCTTTGAAGATGAAGAAAGAAATGCCAGAAGCTCAGAAACTATCTCACGCAAGATTGAAGGTGAGTTGGCATGTAAGCGTCTTAAATGGTCAACAGCAATTGGAACCTCTTCAGCTTCTGCTAAATGTTTCAGCAAAACCAGATGGGAGTCTGAATGTCCTATGTCATAGGTGAGACCAGAGAGGAAGTTGGAAGCAACAAGATACTGACCTGCATGGCAGCAGTGCATTACTAAAGGGAGGATAGATGTCGTAAACAATACGTTGTACATATGAAAGAGACTAAAAAGGAACAATAACCTGCTATGCTAACTTAAGATTAATTACTAAGCAAAATAAGAGAAATCAACAACTATATAAAATAGCGTACCTTTTCTACAAAGATTTAAGACGAACGGGTTCAAGATACTTCTCGCAAGCTTTACATCCTGATCAACTGACTTGTTGAATACTTCTGCGGCAGCTTTAAAATTAGTTTCTTGACAAAGCCCATCAAGGAGCAACGAATATGTAGTATCATCTGGTAGCATACCTTTCTCCAACATATGACTAAAAAGCCTCAAAGCCTCTTCAATTTCACCTATTTCCAACAACTTGCCAATAAGAATATTATAAGATCTCACATTCACACCACACCCTATTACAAACATCTCATCCCAAAGCCTTTTAGCAGGACGCAACAGGTCTTCTTTACAACATGCTTCCATTAGGGAGTTATACATTGTAATATCTGGATCTAATCCTTTCTTCTTCATTTCCTGAAGAATATCATAAGCTTCTCTTACGTTCCCTGCCTTGCACAAGTATGAATACATCACGTGATAACTTTCCGTGTCAGAAAAATAATCATTGAGAGACAAAACACGGTACACCTCCAACAATTCATCGATCTTATCATGTTTAAGAAGGTTTCTACTCAAGTTGCCAAGTGTTGTAACTGTTGGTAAACTCCCATTTCCAACAAGATAACGGAAGAATACCAATGCGGAAACAGGATCAATGCTTGAAACAGATCCTATTAATGCATTCAAAACATCATCTTGCATAGGGAAATTCCCGTCCACAATAACCTCGCCAAGTTCTTTGGCTTCGCTTACTCGTCTCTTGGCAATCAAACTGAAAATGAATTCTTTGTAATCGTTACTCCTAGGTGCTACCCCTAGCTTTCTCTTCATCTTCAAAACCTTATTCACGTCAAAAACACTCCCCTTTGCTCTATAAGCTTCAGCTACAACCCGATAAGCAATGAAATCTGGTTTACAACCCCTAGTCCTCAACTCATTTAAAATCCACAAAGCCTCGCTCACCCTTGAAGCCTTGCAAAGCCCATGAACAATCAAATTTGCAATAAGAGAACCGTTAATCATTGGACTGCTCTCTCTTACCTTATCTAGCATACCCAAAACTTCATTCAAATCACCTCTCTCACAAAATCTCCATACGAAGACACCAAATCCAACAGTACTAAAAACAACATCTTTGCGAATCATTTCAGCAAACAGCAAATGCGCATTGTCAAAAGACTTATCGGAGGCTAAAGCAGCTAATAGAGAGTTACATGTGTGAGGTCCAACATCAGATTTAACATCATTAAAAACCAAAAATGCGTTCTGGGTCCTGTTACTCTGGAGGAAAGCGTTAATAATTAAGCTATAAGTGGGAGAATCAATGGTCAATTTCTGGGCCTTGAGTTGCTTTAAAAGAGAGTCAATGGCATTGAATTGGCGAGAGAGAGAAAGGGATTTGAGGATTGATTGGTAAGTGAGAGAGGTGTGAGCGAAACCAGGCTGTTGAGAGGCCCAGTTGAAAAAACCAAGAGCAAGTGAATAGTGTTGCAGGAGGTGAGGGTCAAGGACTCGCGCCACAAGCGACGGAGTCAGAGAATCGCGGCAACCGAGTTTGTGGAGGGTTTGCTCCAGAGATGGATTCCATGACCGAGTAGGTATAGCGTTAGAGATCAGAGCTCTGCTTATCCGAGTCGCTAACTCAGTTGTGGGTCTCATACTCGTTGAATACAACAGAATAGGCTACACCTACACATGCATTGTTACAATCGCTGACTCACTCTCCAGGGGTGGATGTGATTGTGGGCTGAAGGGTTTGAGTAGGAGGCAGTATGTAAGGGTTCCAATGGCTGCTGGCACAATCTACAAGTTACTCGACATTTATTATTATTATTTTTTAGATAAACAAGGAAAGAAAACAAACTAAACTAAATTAGTACATAGAGCGGCGGTATAACGCGCCATGCTGG
>JAOTAX010000007.1:6315260-6333603 GCA_025629825.1 Erythroxylum guanchezii
CCGGTACCGACCGAAAACGGCCGGTACCGTCCGGATTTGGAACCGGGTACATTTGCATGCGTTCCGGTTCCGGCCGGTACCGGCCGGAACGGAACGGTATTCTTCACACTGGTTGGGTCTACTTCATCTAATAGATACTTTCAACAAAATAATCTCATTAACAAAACAATTACTTTATCAGAATGTGGTTTAAGACCGAGTATGGAGTTAGATGGAGGGAATGGAGCCACTTTAAAACTCGCGAGGAAGAGCTTTACCATGTCATAAGAATCCTATCTGATTCGAATTCGGACTAATCGATTGTCTATGTGGTACTAAATATCGGGTGAGTTGACAAAAAAATAAACATTTTACAAATATCAAAAGAAAAGCTCATATATTCTATCTTTCACTAGCTAATGAAATAAAGTGATTCGGTGACCTAACGGCGCAGCACTATTCTTATCAGCGTCAAATCTGCAATAAATCCTTAGTTGTTTCTGCGATAAGCTTCTGGTTTATATTATGTTTTTCAGTCCTAGCATAACTATATCCATCAAGAATTAGATTTATTCATACTGACATCATTTCCTCTTTTTTTTCAAAAGTATTTGGACTTGAATTATCACTTAAATTAAATATTATATGTTTTCTATATTTATTTTCTTTCATTTTTTAAAAATAAACTAGGGATGGTATCCTGGGAGGATGGTTACCCTTGTTTATTTAATATCAAGGTCCAACATGTTTTTCGGGAAGGCAACTAATGCGCGGACAGCCTCGCTCATCTCGCTGGTGTTTACGGCTCGGGATTTTACTTCCTTCAAGAGCCCCCCTTGAGTGTCCAAGATCTCATCCGAAGCGATGCTTTAGGCGCTCTATACTCTAGAGCGTTACTTTAGTATTTAGCTTTGTTTTGATTTTTTTCCCTTGTTATCAAAAAAAAAGAAGTGTATATAACATGTACGAGGGGACAAAAACCTTACCTCATAAGGTAAAAGTATAGTAGCGTAGGCGGTAAGTATTGCATCTTAAAGTTAACGAGTAACAAGATTATAAAAAAAAAAAAAACTTAATGGAGATTAAAGAAACCAGCGAAACCATTTGATATAAGGAAAATGTTGTTTATCTAAAGCAAAGAGTCCTTTAATGTCTCAAGGTAAGTCTTCAATATTGCTAAACTCCATTGATATTTTTGTTGAGCTTGCTAGTTGCGCAAGAGCATTAGCAACAGAATAGATTTCGCTGGAGCTATTCGTGAAGTTATATTCAAAAACCTGCAGCGATGTAGAAATTTCATGCATAAGATCCTTATGTCTCCAAGGACAAGTCATTTTTCCAGTCACCATTTGAACCAAAAGCAAAGAATCTGATTCAATATATAGTTTTCGAACCCATTTTAAATGACAATGGTGAAGTGCCAATTTAAGAGATATCAATTCAAATATAAACTTGTTCCATGTTGAAAATATGCTGAGCCTGCAAATTGAAAGCCACCGTTGGAGTCTGTATAGACAATTCCATAAACATCTGGATTACCAAGACTTGATCCATTTATATTTAATTCCAGCCAAGATAAAGGAGCATTCCATATCAGAACTTTCCTCGTAGTGGTTTTTTAGGTATTAAGCTATGAGTCAAACCTATTCAGACAAGAAGTTGATCAGCTATTGTGTGCATCTTGAAAGGTTTAATGATACTAGCATGAGACAATTGCTTATGAACAAGTCGTATCACCGAACTTGCCACATATTTTTGACCTTCAAAAAAAGCTTTGTTTTAAACACACCACAGATTCCAACATATGAAAATAAGTAGAAGTCTTTTTATTTCAGTTGTTGCATTAGTAGGCATTTCATTTTGCCACCAAATATCTAGAGTTTCAAATAATCCAATAGTCAAATCAATCTTTCTTATTTGCATTTTCTGTTCAAAGTAAGACCACACCTGGAATGCTATATTGTAAGAAAAAAAAGACACGGTCAATATCTTCTAAATTCTCACAAAAACAACATTTAGATATTATTAAGAATCCCAGTCGTTTTAGAGTTTCTTATAGTGGGAGCAAATCATGTATCATTCTCCAGACAAAAATATATATCTTCAGTGGTATTCTGGCATTCCATATGTATCACAAATGATGTTTTTGGTCAGACCTCATTTTGATATGCTCAAGAGCTGATATGAAGGTGAAATGTCTAGAAGAAGTCGGAATCCATATAAGATGATCTCGTCCTTCCCTAAATACTGGTTGAAATGTTATAAAGTATTCTACATTCTTTGAAGATAGCAGATGTTTAACATTATTGAGATTAACGTTAACGTTGTTGAAGAAGCCTTTTAAAGTAAAACCATAAGGTAGCTCATCTGGTCCTTCATAATATGAATGCAACATACCTTTTCCTAACCAGTTATCGCACTAAAAAGAACTCGATCCATTTGCTATTATGATTTTAGTATAAGTTGCTAAAAATCAAAGGTTTGCCTAAGGCATTTCCATTGCCAGCCTTTTTGTATTCCCTGTGGTCAAGTCTTTAATATGTTTGCCCAAAGAGAATTTCTGCGATGTAGCTTCCATCATAATTTACAAAAGGCTACTTGATCCAAATCAGTTAATGAAGAAAACCCTCGTCCATTTTCACCTTTTGCAAGAGTAAGGCTCCTTTAATATCACTAATGTCTTGTATTCCTTTCTTCCATACGTCCCTAAAAAAATCTAGCAAATTGTTGTTCAATCTGATGAATGACTTTTTTGGGTAACTGGAAAATAGAGAGATCATATAATGGAATTATAGACAAGACATGTTGACGAGAATCATTCGACCAGCTGGAGAAAGAAGTTTTTGATACCATCCATTTAATCTCAACTCAATTTTATCTATTAAGTGCTGAAAATAAGATAGTTTTTGTCAGCCCTTAAACAACATACAACCTAAGTATTTGAAAGGCAGCTAGTCCCTTCGAATTTTGGTGATAGCTATGATTAAATGGGAGTGAGATAGGCTCATATGCTTCAAAGCATCATAAAAACTTTTGGTCATTTTTTGTCCACTTACTTCCTCATATGTATGCAAAAAATTCATCAAAGCAGTAAGATATCTTTCATGCCTTTTGGTGAATATAATTATGTCATATGCACAGCTCAAATAAGTCACAAGAATGCAACCCTTTGGTAATGCATAATACTTTATCTTTCCTTCTAGTACTTGGTGATGCTAAGTTTTAATCTATTTAAAACCCTCAGAATATTGCAAGCACATAGGTCGTGAATTATAGTACATAAGGTGTCGATCCCACGAGGAGATGTGAACTAATCTAATCCTAAGTTATCTAAGGCTTAATGAATTAATAAAATAAAAATAAAAACATAACATAAAAGTAAACATAAGAATATGATTGAAGAAAAATTAATTCGTAAATTAACACAAAAAAGAAATCAACTTGAGCAACACCAAATTGACAATGGGAAAACACATAAGAGAGTTTACAAAATTATAAGAGATGAGATTTACTATCATCATTGCTAACATAACCATTTATGTGTTATTGTGGTGTCGGTTTTAGATTATCGAAGGGAAGATTACCCTCTCTCAAGTTATAATCACAAACCCTAATTAATAAACCTTAATTAAGTTTAGTACCAAACATGTAATATCTCAATTATAAACAACCCTAACCTAATTAGTTCTTAAGATTTCTAATAAACAAACGGGTCTCACACAGGATATCTCTTTATACAATTACCGATTTGATTAATTGCGTGATCTATTAGATTATTTAACTCTCATTAAACAACCTAATAGTTTCATATTCGGTTCACTCTCTTGATTTATTATCGAAACGTGAAGCTATAACATTTAATCACAACAACCAATTGCAATAACACAAAAATGATTAGGTTAACATCAAATCAAGTCAAAATCCCTAAAGAAAATTATAACATCATCATTGAATCCAAATCCACAAACATATTCATATCCATCTTACACATTCAAAAAAGAAAGAATAAGATGAATGAAATTGTCACTTGGAAATGGACCGGGATGACTATGGAAGGCAACAACATCGAAAGATCTCTCCTCTTCTTCCTTTTCTCCCTTCTCTCCCTTTGAAGCTTTTCCCAAAGTGGTAGAATGGAGAGCTCCTTTTAGGGTTCTTTTCTTTTCTTTATACAATCTTTCTATTCTGGGCAACCCTAAAGTTTTTTCCGGGTCCAAAAAGTCCTTCAAAAAATTAAATCTAGAAGGCCGTCTGCGTCTGTTGTCATGTAGGCCACGATCATGGCACTTGATTTCACCTTCTGTTACGATCGTGGCAGACTGGCCACGATGGTGGCAACTCCATCTTGCTTCTGTCACGATCGTGGCTGTGGGTTTTGTCTCGGGCTTCCTTCGATTCTCCTCCATTCTTTGATATTTATACTTTTCAATAGAGACTGAAATTAGTATTTGTTTAATCACCTTAATTCCACCATAATTATTAAAGCACTCTAACCTATGTGGCTTGGATATTTTAATGTGTGCAACTTCAACTTCTCCACAAGTACTATACTATCTACATTAGTTTAACTCTCTCTATTAATAATTATTCCACTCACCTTATTGCTTTCATGAAATTTTATAAGAAAGATATTTTCTTTTTATAGTTCCATATCATTCTCCTTTATTAGAGTACTTAATGTTTTCCTTGCCACTAGTACTTCTCCCTCTATTAGATACTCAACTTTGTCGTCATCACTTGTATTCTCAGGTGGCACATAAACACATGAACTCACCATCATTAAAATCTTTCCCCATTTTTACAACGCTATCTTCTCTCAATATCATAACTCTCTTATTAGGGTACTTAGAACCTATATATCCTATTACTAAATAATGAAAACACTCACTATCACGAGATCTAAAGGGTTAAGAATCAATTTTATTTTTTTCCTTATTAGAAGGCTCCTTCATTTGATAGGTTCAACTTTGTTCTTGAATAAATTAACTCTACCACCATAAAAAGCTTGGTTTTATAGAGTACCTAGGTCCTCCCTTCCTTTTGAGTTGTCTTTTTACCTTTATAGTTATATGTGCCATATCCTTCAATTTTACACAATGCTTTAACTCAACTATATTAGTATATCCCTATTCGAACTATTCAAAATCAGGTCATTCTAACTTCTTTATCCTCTACCACATTCACCCTCTTATAATGTTCCTCCACAAACTTACACCCTTTATTTATCCTTGTAACTTTTCATTTAAGTCTTTGTTAGAGAAGTGCTATAGAGACAATCACCTTTAGTACTTATTATACAAATTATTTTATGATTAATAAAGGAATTTTTCATTATTTTGATGTTCATTCATTTATGGATTTGATATTGATCTTAAATTGATTTAATGAAGTCCTTGATACAAAACATAACATCTTGATAATAAGATTGCTATTATGTGTAATTATGTTAGTATCTAAACTTTCCCTAGTCATATGATTATGAGATGGGATATCATTAATCCAAATAGACTAGCACATGTTATACTCCTTGATTGGATGAAGCAGTGGATCTCATAAGCTGTAGACATGAGTTGTTGAGAGTTAATATGTGGATGCTTACTAAAGGTAGTAAGTACATTAGATTGACCTACTATGAGACAATCATATGGATATTCTATTCCAATGTCAATGATAGTCTTATCATAATAATGGTGTAAGTATCCTTTGACTAGAGGTGCTTAAGGATATCTCGGAAACTGATCCTGTGCTTTGACTCGATTCATTGGTGCCTTTCAGGGGTTACTCATAGGGTAGTGATTGGGTACAACTTGAAGTATTCAGAGATAATTGAGTAGCCAATAAAGAATTCACCACTCATCGGCCTCTTGTCGAGGTCATTATCCCAGAGTCTCTGGCCAGAGTAGATATGTGTCATAAAGAGAGTCTTCAGTGTTGCATAAAATAATGAGATCCTTAAGACAAGATCTATATCACTTAGACTAGATGTGACGTAATCAATCTAGTGGGAGTTGACACTTTGACCATACTCTGAACCAAGTGGGGTATAGATAGTGAAAAAACGAATTGCATGGCAACATTGCATATAAAATCGTAGTCAAACCATTGACTTATTAGTCATTTTGGGGTTATGAAGTGTTGCTAGATACCGTTCTTGACTTACTTGAATTAAGTGTTAATTTAAGTGGCCAATATAACCGGGAACTTAATGAGTCACACACATAGGAGATCCGAAGGATGAGTAAAATGATCTTGAATGGTGATTCAAGATATGAGAGAGTGTTTTGAGATTGTATCGCGATATGATCGTAGTAGAAAACGTTGCATGGAATGGATTAGAAATAAGTGTTGTTGGCTGCTATTTTGGCCATTAACTCCCCAAACTTCCATTAATGCATGATATTCATGGTCATTAACTTCCCATAACTGCCATTAACGCATGCTATTCATGACCATTAAGATGGGAGTTATGGAAGGCCAAATGGTGTAGAAAATAGAGATGATTTTCGTGCATCTTATGTAAGACACAAGTGAAAGAAAGGTTCTTTCTTACACACACAGACTCTTTTCTCTCTAACTCTCACAATAGTTCTTGTCTTTTTTAGCACAAAGAAAGAATTATAGCCATCTTCTAGTAAGGTTTCATCATTCTATTTTCGTGTGGACTTTCATTAGAGACGGTCTACGTTGGTCATTGTGATTTACGAAAACCCAATGCGGAGAAGATTAAAGAATAAAGGAGATCATCGGAAAGGTATGTAAACATCTTACATTTCATGTTTTTGTTTTCTATATCTATATGCATTAGTAGATCTGGTTTTTAAGGTTCAGTTTTATTTTCGACTGCGTATATTATATATATATATATATATATATATATATATATATATTATGTATGAGATGTATGATCGGAACCTTACAGCCTTTATATTAATGACTTGTTATATATTTCTTCTGTCTGAGAGCCTATATCTCATCTCGAGGAGATTACCTATTTCATCTAGCCTTTTGAGTTTGAGAACTTTAAAAAGTGGTTTAGTTATCTCAGCTTCAATACACACCCTAGTATAACCTATCCTTCCTACTCGAGTAGTAGTTTTTTCTAGGTTTAGTGACTTTTCAATTAATCTAGGTATATGGTTTAACCAATGGTGCTCTAATATTCTAAATGAATACTATAGAAATTTGCCCACACTGGCACATATTTGATGTTCCTTTTGTCTAACACTATGTCTAGTTTCAAAGTATAAAGAATCAGGGGTTTTCTAACACCAAGCCAAGGTCCAAGCTCTAGGACCTTAGAACCTAATATTTGTGTGGTGAAGGAGAAGATGAAGAAGCCATCTTGGCTAATTAGGACTTTATCTAATCCTATATTCAACCATTTTTTTCTCTGTCCATTTTTTTACCAAGAAAAGGGATGGCCTTTTACAAATGAATTCCCTACCAGAGAGTCCTTCCATTAGTTCGCACCATGTTTCAAGACATCCAAGGGAAGAGAGATAACATTATGCAAGTATCCAAGAAATAAATAAGTTAGCTTGTAGCTAGAAGCCTCCTTACCAACAACTTTTGACCATGTTTGCTCTTTAATGGCATCTAGGTTCTTTTGATTCTCCAAGGGAACTACAGGGGTCTAGATCCCAGAGGAAGAGGAAGAAGATGGAGGAGTTTGTGGGTAGAATGATCTTTCCTGGTTATTGCTAGTTTTAAGGATATGAGCAGGGTCTAACATTGGCCAAACAAAGAAAAACAAAAGAGTTATTTACGAGAAATTTGAAAAACCATTCCAAGAATAACAAATAACTAAGCAGGATGGGAAAATAGGAATGAGTTATTACTTAAATGGCCTCACCACTTACAGAGAGAATTAGAGAGCAGTTAAGCGATGAAGGCTGAGAAAGAGGAGCACTTCTCTTTACATTTTTTGTTTTAACCTTATGCCTCTAAGAGTTACTACTACTAATAGGATCCTTTGATACTCGTTTATTTTTTAATTGCCTCTCCACATTCACATTGATATGCGCTATCTCTTTCAACTTTGAACAATGTTGTGACTCTAATACATTAGCTATATCTTGATTTAACATATTCAAAGACCTTTTTATAATTTTCTATATATTCTCTTATGCATTGGCTCAAATTAGGACTATCTCTATCTCTTTAACATCGTCCTCCTTGAGAAAGACTTTTCAACCTGTAATATAAATCTATATAATAATGATTTGGCACAAATCTCCTCTTTATATGGGCCACTTGTGACTCCTCCTCTTATTATTCACCAATTGATTCCAATAAATAATGATATAATCAATAAACTTTACTAAAATCATCTATACCTTCTTCTCTTCATAATAATTAGGACAGTCAAAGATCAATTATA
Organism: Erythroxylum guanchezii; assembly: GCA_025629825.1. Classification (NCBI taxonomy): domain Eukaryota; kingdom Viridiplantae; phylum Streptophyta; class Magnoliopsida; order Malpighiales; family Erythroxylaceae; genus Erythroxylum; species Erythroxylum guanchezii. The sequence goes on from JAOTAX010000007.1 coordinate 6,323,620, forward strand.
TCTTTGTCTCCCGTTCCGAATAAGCTTTGAGATTATTTATACTCTTAAAGGAGGTTATGTTCATCTTTATACTGCTAAGATTCCATCCACACCATCTCGAACTCTAGGTTCCTGATTATGCCCAATAACTCTCCTAGGCCTATATAAGACCTTTTAACCTTATCTTCTAGATCATATTCATGAACACTTAAATCTTCATTCTCTTCCTCAACTTCCATTGGGATAATTGGATTACGCTAATATTTCTTCCCTAATCAAGAATTCAAGGGGGTGATTTCCTTTGGAATTCATTAATTTGATGGTTTTGCTTCTTCAATATGTCTTTCACTTTATCATATGTCATGTTCATCCTTTCAAATTGTTGTTGCATAATTGACACAAGAATACATAGTCTTTTGCTTCGTTCAGTGTTGAAACACTTTTCTAGACATATTTAAAAGCTCAAAAAGAAGTTACTAAAGGATTTTTTTTTTCAAATAACTCATATTTTCATTATTTAATTAGCTTTCTTGATGCTAATCCCACACTCTCACCTTTTACCACTCTTTACTTTCTTCTCAAGTTCTTTAAGGAACTAAACAAACTCAAAATTTTTTTAACATTGTAAATTCCTAAAAATCCAAAGAATTAATGGATTAGGAAAGAACAAACTCTCAAGTTAGGTAAGAAGCAAGTGAATTGAATGAAATAAGGAAAAATGAAGTTTAATAGAAAGGAAAAGGGAACAAAAGATTCAATTAAATGAATTAAGCAGTCTAAAGATGAAAAAAGATGAGCAAAGTAGAGCATGTATGCAACTTAAGAGAGCTTTAAGAGAATTTAAGTGACAAATCAAAAACAAGGAGGAATCAAGCACATCAAAATTTATCAACTCATTGTAATCCTTTTTTGAACCTTATCTTGGTCGTTGCAATAAACTAGAGGTTCAATCATTCTATAATTATTACATGAAGCTCATATTGCATATACTTTGTTATGATTAAGAAGAAAATTTAGAAAGTTTTAAAGAAAACCCCTCTTAATCTTTCAAAAACCTTTTGGGAAGTTCTTAAAATTATCTTGGATCAATTTTTGTCGAAAGAGTGTGTTTTAATCTTCAAAAGAACTTAGTAAGTTTTCAAAAACTTATTTCAAGAAATTTGCTTGATTAATATAGTGATTTTGAGTAACCAATATTAGGGTTTTAAGGTTTTATGGGCATAATTAACATATACTAGTAGATCAATGTCCTTGAGAGTTTAAAAGACCATCCTGGTAACTATACTAATCAATCAGTGTTGTATAATAGTTGACCAATATATGTTCTTAAAACTAGCCACTATAACAACTAGTATTGTTTTAAACCACCATTGTAGATTGATTTTAGGTATAAGTACACTATACATGAATTATAGGGCAACTTTTAGATGTATTAAAGAGTCTTGAGAAGCTAAAAAGTCCACGTGTAATTGCATAACATATATTAAGCAAATACGAGTAATGAGATGCTTTGTACAGTTATGAAATTGTTGTAATTAAGTAAATTGCAAGGGACATTCTTTAAGAATTTCTCGACTTTAAACTTAATAATTACATAATGGAATTACTACAAATCGATTTTCTCCTCTTTTCTTACTTTCATTCTTTATTATTGTGTTTATTTATGATTTATTTATATGAGTTTGCTACAATCATTAATTAAAATGAACAATTTATTAATTAGTTTTCAAATAGGGCAATATAAGAATATATATAAGGTTTCGGAAAGGATATAGTGGTCAAACAGTATCTTCGAAAGGATAGATGATATGGGACAGAATGATTACCCAATTATGAAAGTAAAGAACGAGGAACACCATCAATCACGCTTTCAATGGACACTTCAAAAAGAAATTTCATTTTGTTAAAGATTTGACATGCTCCCAGTAACAACATCTCATACAAGATTCAAAGGCATGACCTTTTAAGAAAAGTCGTAGGAAAACCAAAAATTTAATTTGGATAAAGTTTCTACCCTGAAATCCTATTATATCTTGTTGGGTTTAAACTGCAGTGAAAATATGCTTATATTTCTTGCATATACAAGAACAAGATTGCTACGCAGAGTATGAGAACAAGAACACTTTAGTTGTTAATAGCTGGTGGCATCTAGGGGTTTAGGTAAATATAGGAAAGCATATGCGCATATTTTTTTTGTCATATTCAATCATGGGGACCGCAGCACCAAATTGCCAAAAGAAGGAAAGCAGAAATAAGTATAGAAAAGTTACTCTGCAACAGATCAATGCCAACCACGGGAAGACTTGAAAGGACAAAGTCAACAATGAATACAGTGATGCTGCTTATTTAAAACTCATGAAACATACAAACTGTCTTCAGATATATAAGCCTCTTGCTTAATGGATGGTATGTGCTGACACATTTGAAAACATAATAATCGCACCTTATCTCAAAATTCTCGGCCACAGATTTCTATCCTAGCATTTATTTTTCGTTTAAGCGGTCCATTACAGAAAGTGTACAGTTCCACCATCTGGGAAAATTATCTGTGTGCAGACTTTTAACTTTCCATGTTCTATCCGAACCATCACGGCAGCAAACTATCACAAAAGGCAAGACTGGAAGCAAATCCATGAAACAGAAACAACTCCAGAAATTTATGTAGCATATGGGCAACAATTATACATCATATTAAAAGTTGAAATATGAACAGAAAACATTCTGACAACATATCAAACATAAAAGTTCATAAGTTAATAGGTTTATTGCAAAGTAACCTGTTAAAGGAGAACATGTTCAAAAGGAAGGTTTGTCAACCATTCATCATATATTACACATTAACTGTTCCTAAGACAATGACATCTAAAAAAATTATCTATCTTGATGTAATCAACGGAAAACTACTTATCTCTAGTCCTCACTGTCAGATCATGCTATGGGAAATTATAAGCTTATGTCATAACAGAAATCTTGTCATCCAGAATTCAGGGAACTATTAATTCGTATTCCTTTGACAGAGACATCCATTTCATTCAAAGGAACTATCTTGAAAACTTCTTGCTTCAGAAAAATCGACAAAATGACTTGCCAAAAGAAATTGCCAGCAGAGACTGAGAGTAACAGAGTTAAGCAATGCCGACATCAACATATTTCTGACTAAGCTTACTTTCAGATTTGAGATATTTTTATCTCAAGTGAATGGATAGTTATCACAAAGGGATGGCAAGCATACAGAAAACTTTGCGCATCCTGAATGCTAGTCCCTAGAAACAGGCTTGGAATGTAAACTGCTACTTAGGTTAAACAATTTGATCTCATGAAGTTATGACAGAAATGGCTTGCTCCATAAAGTTCCAAGGCCATTGTCATATGAGACAAAACAATTACGATTATAGTGCATGTATTGGAAGCTGTCCACCAATTGAGAAATTACAGCTTCCCCAGAACATTTATAAGAGTGCAACTTTTGAAAGAAATCAAGGACCGAGGACATAAATGATAGGAATCATCATGTATGGAACTAACTTCCCAAAAGTCCAAGAGTAAGATATATAAATGGAGTTTGACTCCTTTAGGAATCAATCAAGTTATATGAGACAATTGCAACTGAGCCAAATAAGAGGGGAAAGGCAAACAAAATCTTTTGAAGCTTCAACGGTTACTGGAATTGAGACATCATTTAATAAGCCGAAGGCAGAAAGTTGAATTCATGTGAGAGAAAGCCTAACATCATAATTAATTGCCCATCTAGTCACCTACCTTTTGATGATTAAAAAGTCTTACCACATCTAAGACACAAATTGGATAAGTACGGTTGTAGAACTCTGTTTCCAATCCCAAAACAAATTGATCACATCTTCATCCAGGCCAACAGAAGGATAGATAATTAAAGATGCCTTACATATAATCTACACATATCTGAATCTCTAATATGAAGATATGCCCAAATCGGAGCAAGTTAGCTGCTTACAAATCCACCTGCAGATTCCACACAGAGGAAAACCAGTACAAGTATTAATAGACCAACAAAATTCCCCAAAACCAAGGTCAAGAACAAAGAAAAAGCGAGAAAGAGTCACAAAAGCACCTGTATATAAGGGGTTGATGGATGCAAGTGAGGAGAAGCAAGTGGCAAACTGAAATCTAGCCTCTACTGAATTCTCTCAGGTTTCTCCTTCAGTACTTTCCTCGGACATTTTACAAAAACCAATTAGACAACAGAAACTGATTACAAAAGTCACTCGGCCACTCTCAAGTCTCTATAGCAACAATGCTTAATCCATCATCCATCTATTACTGTCCAGATCCTTCAGAATCATCTTTATTGGTATTTTGCCGCTGCTCTCTATCGTGCCCTAACTGCTGATAAATCTGGCTCAAAGCCTGTGGGTTCAACATCCCAATATGGCCATCTTGCGATAACCCAAGCTCCAACCCAGGCAACTGCTGGCTAGACGCACCCAACATAGAGGTAAAACTCATAGTACCCATGTTATTTCCAGGCAAGTCAAACCCAGGAAACCCAATTTTCGGAATATAACTAGAACTCTCACTCGCCAAATTAGAAGTTGATGGACCAGTGGTAGATGGTGTCTGGAATCCGAAGCCCCCAATTTGGGGCCATAATCCTTGATGAGTTCTCCCAATATTGCCGCCTAACATTGCCCAACTGGTCCTAATAGCACTGGACCCACTCAATTCATCAATTTTGTGATGCAAACCAGCTGATAGAGAGGTAGCCTGGTGAGAAGAAACAGAGCCAGTAGCAGCAGCTGCTAAAGCAGATGCAGGCATAGTCCCACTACCAGTAGCTGCAATAATAGAAGGTTCAGCTTGTTGTAAAAGCCACTGAATGGTTTCTCCATCAGATTTGTGACCCAATTCTCTGGTCAATTGAAAGATTCTAGCGGCACAAAGAGCAGGCATCCTAATTCTGCGACCCCTACCTTCAACTTTGGTATGCCTGTCTTTGTTAGAACTTTTTTTAGGTGCCAGGTGTTTCTTTTGCTCTTCTTTGTCTGCAATAACAATCTGGAAGTCTTTGATTTCAGCCGGTCTGTCGTTTTTGTTGTCTCCCATATTGGCTTGTCTTTGTGGGGGGAAGAAGTTGGAGAATCGTTGTGGTTGTTGCTCTACATGTGCTGGTGGTGGTGGTGATAGATTGGAGGAGACCTTGGGATCCATGAACAAGATAGAAACTCAAGTATTAATGTCTTTTGTCTTTGATTGAATATGGTGGACCTGAAAAGTCTAGTCAGTCCTACACACAACAGACACACCCGTTTAGTTTTCATTCACTGCTTTTGGTAAGAAGGAATCATAGTCATAGGCAGACAGACAGACAGACAGCAATAGCCCATTATTTAATATTATTATTATTGCAAAAGCAAGAGGATAAGGAAATAACTTATTTTTTAATTAATTAACAAGAAAAGCATAACACCAAGGCAACTTTTCTAAAAGTAAAGTACATTTTTTTTAGAAATTAAAATAAAATTTCAATTAATAAGTAGAGATTTACAATATCACCCATCTATAATCTGACACAAATATGCCCACGCTTATGATACACCAAATGTTGTAATGAACCTCATGTCATCCCAGTTTATATTTGCCGGTAGTTAGCGTATCAGCCCTCCGATACCCACCGAAGGTATCCGCCTGTATACTGTTGCCACCACCCCTTCTCCGGCCATTTGACGACCACCACTACATCACCAGCAATAGGCCGGCGCCACCAGCCCACCACCATAATAGTTACACTCACGAAGTCATATTAATAAGAATTGAAATAATTTAATTTAATATTATATATTTAATTAATTAAATTAATTATTACCAAAAATTATAAATAACTTAGTTTAATTTATAAAATCAATTTAACAATTATTAATAAATATAATTAAATTTAAAAATATATAATGAATATATATTTAAAATCAATGTAATTTTATAAATAATAATTTTAAATTATTTATTTTAAAATAAATAAAATATAAAATAAAATAATTTTTATTAATAATGTATTAATAATATTATATAAAGATTAAAATAAATTTAATTAAAAATAATTTATTTTGAGATTTATTTAATGTATAATTATTATTAGTAATAAAAATATTTATTTTATTTTAAAAATAAAAATAAAAATTACAATAAAAGTTTTTTTTTGAAAAATTAAAAATTGAATGTATTAAGTAAAAGTGGGAGAAGGATAGCAGAGACTAGAGAGTCACCGTTGGTAGGGGGATTTTTAAAAATTGTACTTTTTGCAGATCAGTCTCTGCGTTTTTTTAAATTACCAACCAGTATTTGAATACTATCGGTATCGACCGGTGTCAAGCGAAACAGTCCGGTACTGGTACACATTTTTTAGTTCATTGAATCTCGTAAATGTCACAACCTGGGAGTAGTTGGTGCGTGCATTTATGGATAAATACTTCCCTCTCACTAAAACTATGAAATTGATAAAGGAAATAACAAATTTCCAACAAAGTAATGCGGAGTCACTTTATGAGGCTTGGGAACGGTTTAAGGATTTGCAAAGGAAGTGCCCACACCATAACCTACCAAAGGAATTCCTATTGCAAACTTTCTATAATGGTGTTAACCCATCCACACGAGGCATCATTGATACAGCATCTAGTGAATCTTTAATGAGGAAGACGATTGATGAAGCGAAGGAGTTGTCGGAGAAAATGGCCAATAACAGTTGTCTTTGGACAATGGATAGGAGTAAACAACCTACAACCCTCTATGAGAAAAAGGAGCTTTAGTTGTTGACCCGATAATGGAAATGCAAACTATGATTGATAACTTGACCTGACAGCTAAATAATATGAAAGCCTCTCTTCTTCAACTCCTGTGAAAGTTATTTAGCAAAGATGTGAGCTGTGTGGAAAAAATAACCATGACAAGATTGATTGCTTTATGAGGAAAGGCCATGAATCGAAACAAGTCAACTATATGAGAACGCAATTTGGTTGAGGAGGAGGAACAACCCCAACTTAAACACATATAACCTTGGGTGGAATAATCACCTGAACTTCTCCTGGTCAAACAATGCGAGAGGTTGACAAGAGGCTAGCAGGAAAATTTTAGTAGGAAAATTTGAACAAGTAACAAAGATCCACGCCAACTCCATATACAACTTAGAAGTCCAAATGAGCCAATTAGTAGACGCATTATCAACACAAAGTGTAGGAACCCTTCCTAGTAATACTAAGACGAATCCAAAGGAAAGGATAATGATAATCACCCAGGCTATTGAAGAAAAGCCCCAATCAATTTAAAGACGATGGGGAAAAAGAAAGGCAAAAGACTAATGAAAGTTCCCTGCAGGTTAAATATAACCTAACTGAAATCGAGAAATACCATCCTCCGATTCCATATCCTATTCGAGCGATGAGGAAATCAAAGGAAGCATAACTGAATGAAGTTCTAGATATAATAGAGCAATTAAAAGCGCAACTCGATCCTAAGGAATTTATAAAAGAGAAGTTGGAGAATGAATTGTTAAGCAACAAGAACTCCATTGAAGTGATAGCACTACCACAAAAATGAGATGATCTGGGAGATTTTTACATCTCATGCACTATTGGTAGTGTCAGAATGGATAAGGCGTATGCAGATCTAGGAGCTAGTATAAGTATGATGCCTTATATCTTATGTAAGAAAATGGAGTTAGGTGAAATAAAACCCACTAGGATGCATGTTCAAACAGTTGATAGATCAATCCACCATCTTAGAGGTGTAGTTAAGGATGTTTTGGTTAGGGTCAACAAGTTCACTTTTCCCATAGATTTTGTAATCTTAGACATAGAAGATGATGTGGAGACGTCTATTATCCTAGGGAGACCATTTTTATCCACCGCCCGTTCTATCACAGACATTGATGGAGGCAAATTGACTTTGAGAATGGGGTCTGACAAGGTATCATTTAAAATGTCTAATGTTAATAGCAATTCTCTCAAATCTATGGATCCTATAAAGAGCAATGAATTTTGTAAAGAAGTTGAGCAAGATTATATCTGTAGGGACTCATTAGAACGACCATAAATCTAACAAAAGACTCGAAAAAAGAAGAAAACGAAAAAAGAAAGGTGGTAAGAAGCATAGTCCGGTAGCTCGAGTATAGTTCATGAAAGTTATAGTAGCATTACCATCACATGACCCATTTGAACCACCATGAGCAAACAAAGAACGTCGAGCTAGCGACGGTAAACAAATCACTGCATGGGAGGCGGCCTATGATTTTCATCTTTTAGTTGTTTCATCCTTCGTATTATATTAGGTTTCCAATTTTGTTTGTGTGTGTTTTTGAAATAAGATGAACTCCTTAAGGAGATGAAGCATAAGTATGACTTGGGAATTCTTACTTTTCTCCTTTTCATAATGGATGAGAATGGTTTGGTAAGGGAAACAGTGAGGTGATGATGTAATTATAAGGTGTGGATGGACCTGGGTAGTGAAATGAGGAAAAGAAGCAAAAATGGGAAAGAATGCAGGAATTTCTAGGACTACGATCATGGCCAGGTGTGGGTCAAATGGGGAACACGCAATTCTCATGCATTTTTCTCCCAATTTTACCCCTCTTACCTCCCCAACCTATATATTTACACTCACCCTCACTTTTCCTACACTTATCATTCTCTAAATCTCTATCTAAAATCAAGAAGCCAATTCCCTCTCACTTCTCTCTACAACTATCCTTAAAGTCTTTATTGCTCTCTAACTTCCTCACACCTCTCATTCCAATAGGACCGCGTATTAAGCAAACAGTCAAGCACGCTCAACCGAATGACAAAGTTCAAGTTTTGGGCTGAGGAAAGAGGAACCAGGCTGTGGAGTACGAAGCACCCTTTCCGATTTACTAGGAAGAGGAAGGTAAACGCTTCCAAACCCTTGTCTGAAAAGAATTGTTATACCTCGATATTTGGATTTGACATAGTCAAAAGTATTTGATTAAGAGAACGAGTTGAAAGTTTAGGGGGAAGAATTCATTAAGAAAAATTTATGTGCTTTAATTATGTCATATACGAAGAACTTACCCCATAATTCTACACCTCCCTCCAATATGAGCTTAGTAACCTTAAGGATTTATGGTTTCGGTTGCAGGGTCAACCGTATAAGTTGAACTACGAGACACTATATGAAATTGGTGGATTTTCGAAATCGACCTTAGTAGACCAACACGATGACTTCCGTCCCACACGTTATTGGGCCGAACTGACTAAGCTAGAGAATTTCGAGCTAAAAATTCCCACAATAACGTGATTCATAGTCCTGAACACTTATTGTTACATAAGTTTATGAGTTAAACCACGCTTGAAAAAATCGAATGTAACAAGTGTTCAATTAAGGAACTTTTCATATTGTGGTGCATGGATCATAACGCCCAAGTTTGCACCTCCACCCACATCTTTAACGTTGTTATTGCTACTCCAAAAAGAGAAACAATAATCTAGGCATGGGGCATTTGGTTATAGCTATTACGGAGTATGGTGTCAATTATGATGGACTAACTGTACATCTTCCTGAGTCCCTTAACACTCATCACTTAACAAGAGCCAAGATTTTGAAGTCCCACAATATGTAATTTCGACACATCAGTGCAAAATCTCATATTAATACCAGGGCGGGACAATCTAGTTTAAGCTCGATACCATGATAAGAAGAGGAGCAATTAACCAGCGAAGAGTCAAGAGAAGAAGAGTGTAACATCCCGTTCTAATACTAAGGGTTAGTGTTGGGCCCCGTTTTTTGAGCCCAATTATAACACCCCACTCCCGCAAGACCCGAACTTGACATCGATGGGTGATATCTGAGTCCATGCCTCGCGAGGGTGGCGTGCTAGAACACTTAGTCAGTCAAAAAAATCAGTATATTTTTTTTCAAGCGTACGTGAAAGTCAGAAATCGAAAATTTAGGCCCACTATATTCAGAACCATTTTCATTTACAAGAGTTACCAACCTTTTTCAAATATCAAAATTTCGTTAATCACT
>JAOTAX010000007.1:6338829-6351449 GCA_025629825.1 Erythroxylum guanchezii
TTTCTAACTCCAAAATCATTTTTACATCACCTAATCACTAACAATCTATCAAAAACTAAATTAACACTATAACCAAATTTTTCATCCCAATAACACAGTATTCATGAATTTCGTAAATGCCATTTTCCATGCAGATGATAGTGATTAATCAAATTTATTTCATAAATCCCCAAATTTAAAGGATTTATTCACTACTTACTTGTTGAAAACTCCAAAATCTCCAATTATCTTCAAACCCTAAACTCCATGCAAATCACATATTTCACTGTGTAAAATAACCAGCTTCTGGTTTTTCTTAGGGTAGAAGACACAAATAGCAAAGAAATCCCTTAGAATGAGTTTGATGGAAAACTCTGTGTATGGGAAGAAAATTTGAAGAAGGTGACGACGAAGAAGGAAACTTAAGAAAAATCACTTAGTCTATTAACTCTCAGATATTAGCAACTTACTTCTAACAAAAATTATAAAAAGCAACTTAACACTTGTCACTTTCTTAAGGTCTAAGCTCTAATCAAGTTTCTTTTGAACTCAAATCTTTAACTCCTATCTTTACAATCCAATTATCTTCAAATATCTTTTGATTCCTTATTCCCTTTTTTCATAAAATCCATAATTCTCTATAAATTTCGAAAATAAATTCTAAATTCACCAAAATTCAAAAATACAACAATTCCACTAATCAATAATATTTTCAATATAAATAAATTCAATTTCTCAAAATTTCCAAAATCACAACTCAGTCCAATTATACCCAGAATTATTCATGAATGCATATACAATTATTTTCATGTGCAACAACTTCACCATTCATGTATATGTGTATAATATATTATGCACAAGCATGAAAAATGCATTTCTTATCTCTCATTGATCACTCATATTTATTATTCTAACATTCCCACAGGTAATGGGATGTTACAAGGGAGGTCCATGATAGAAGCCATACTTCTTCTTGGATAATTTATGGAATATTATAGGGTAGATAAAGGGGACTAAATATGGTTTTCATTGATTTAGAGAAGGCAAGGTACTTAAAGAAGTCATGTTAAGATGTTTTGAAGCTAAGGGAGTTCATGTTACCTATAAATGGGTTATTAGGGATATATATAAAGGTGTTAAGACTATAATAGGGACAAAAAGAGGAGATACATAACATTTTTTTTATTAATATTAGGCTACACTAAGGATACTTATTAAACCACTTCCATTTTATAACAATTATGGATGAGCTTACCAAGAATATTTAAGGAGATGTGCCATGGTGTATTTTTTTGCTGATAACATTCTTTAAGTGGATGAAATAAACGAGGGAAGTCATGTAGAGGTGTTTAGGAGCTAAGAGAGTTCATGTCACCTATATACAGGATATTATAGATATGTGTGAAAGGGTTAAAACTAGAGTAAAGATGACAAGAGGGGAACCTCATTTGGTTTATGTGACAATAAGATATCACTCAAGCTAAAATATAAATTCCACTGTTTAACAGTTGGGTCAATTATGCTCTATGGGGTAGAATGTTAGCTCATTAAACATGTGCATAGTCATAAGTTAATAGTGTCATAGATAAGGATGCTCCGTTAGAATTGCAACCTTACAAGAAGAGATAAGATCATAAATGTAGTGATAAAATATATGTTAAGGGTGGCTAAAATTGATAGTAAATTAAAGAAGAGAAAGCATAGGTGGTTCGAACAAGTAAAGAGAATAAATTCTAATGCTCTAGTGAAAATATGTGAGAAGATTGTACTTAGGGACTGTAAGAAGAGAAGAGGAAGAGCCAAGAAGAATTAAGACCAAGTGATCAGGAATGATATGGCTCTATTAGAGTTTACTAAAGACTTGACCCTCAATAGAAAACTTTGGTGAACTAAGATACAGTTAAAGGATCCTACATAGAAAGGACTTTCTCTTCTTTAGAATTTTAAACATTTTTCTTCGATTCTTGTATTTTGAATTAACTTAAAAGCTTTTGTTTGTAATATTTTCTCCTTCAATTATTTCAATTATTTATTTCGTATTCCTTTTCCTTTTCTTTTTCAACTATTTGCTTGTTTTATTTATTTGTTTGTTTGTTTCTTATCTGTTTATTTAGTTACTTACTTTTATTTTTATTTTATTTTGAGTTATTTTCATTTTTATTTTATTTTATTCATATTATTTTTTTCATTTATGTAGTTATTTATTTATGTATCTGATTATTTTTTTCTTTCAACCATTTCCAAAAATCCTTTTTTCTGTGAGTTTATCAAAAATAGCCTCTAATAACTATTAATAAAGTTGCATACTTTTGGACCTTTCCAGATCCTATATCTCAACAAGCTTCTTACTGAGACGTAGTTATTGGGGGGACCTTGCCTTGCGTGCATGTGCGTGTGGGTGGGTGGGTGTGTGGATGCGTGTATAAATATAAATGGAGAGCAAATTAAGAGAATTGAAAAGATATTTTGGTTTTTTCTAATAATTTTTATTTTTAAGTGATTCGTTCTGGAGTTAATTGCCATTTCTCATTTTGTTATTATTAAAAATGGTGATCTTTAAATTCAATTTTGTATTTTTTTTATTGATAAACTAATCTCATTTTGTTATTATTAAAAACTAATCTCTGCCGTCTGAAAATACCCTGGACCATGGCACAATGAGCCAAAATATAGCCTTTTTATATCATTGATGGTAAGTAAATTGCTAAAACTTCGTTTGTGGACTATCAGTCACACTGGCTCCTGACCTCTGCAAAACCAGCATTTGTGAGATCACTCTGTTATCTTTCTTGCTCTCTTCCTACAGAGAGTACCAGTTACATCCATCTACATATATGAGCGCATCCGAGGTCTTGTCAGTGACTGTCCTCCGTCGACAAATATGGTTGTCCCGGTCAGGTAACGCGAGCCATCACTAATTAAATAGATGGCGGTTGATGCCAAATCGGTTTTAGCATCAAGCCATCTCTGAAGGGGTACTACTTCGTTGGCCAAGTTTGCTGCTCTCTCCTTCCCCACTGAGACAGGGTACTGATCTTCAAGGTTCAAACCTCTTGCTATCGCATTAATCCTGATCTTGTATTTCCCGATCTCCATAGCTGTGTGCTGAAAACAAAAAGTTGACACAAAAATGATTTTTTTTAAAATATAAATTGGAACTGTGGATCAACAAACGCCATATTTATATTCAATTTTCAATTGCTCTGATATATTGGCATTAGTATCAGATAATTTCTTCCAACCTAAAGGAAACTCAGGTGTCTAAGACTTTTGTTCGGTTAATTGATCCAACAAACTACCTCAGAAGGATAACTCTCAAGCTTTGCTGTCTAGAATATATATTATTGTATGCCCCACCTTTAATTTTTTCAATTAAAAATTTTCATCATTCCCTAGACAGGAAATGCAGCGCATCTTTTTTTTTCCGGACCAATTGACAGTTCACGCAAAAAAACATAATACTATGGAACTTGAGCATAACGAGATCCCAACAATAAGCGAAAAACACATGGCCCATAAATTCAACCCAATTTCCATGCACCGATAAAGAAAAAGAACCTTTTGGTTGCAGCTTGTGCTAACAGATGTACGGTAGGAGACAGGAGTGAAAATGTAACAATACTTATACTTACTCTAACCAATTGCTGGATGCCTGCGGAACATGAGCCATATGCTGCAGCTCCTGGATAAATTCCTCTCTCGGCACCAATTATAGAAGAGACCATTACGATGGAGCCCCCAGAACCGTAATCCCGCAATCTTTGTCCAACAGCCTTTATGAGAAACCATGGAGCCATAAAGTTAATTTTTACAATTTTCTTCAACTCCTTTTCAGCTAATTGTAAAGGGTCTTGCATCTTTCCTGTTTCAAGCAGCCAAGTGCCGTGAGATTTCTCGATTACTTCTGAGTTACAATTCCTGGTATTTTTCATTAGAAACATAACAACTACAAAACGGTGAAGATCAAAATGATGAGCCCAATTGTCCATGTGTACCGTCATGCAACATTTGATGACTTCAAGACACAGATTTATCTTGGGATGAAACCTAGTAATCATTCCTTGAATTCTACCAAGTAATCTTAATTAACTACTAACGATAAAAGAATGCATTGACATGCTATGGACTAAAAGTAGAAGTAATTGTAAGTGATGTTTCCCTCAGTAATTTCTACAAATTTTCTTGCCCCTATTGTATATCATCGAGAAGTAAGAATGCCTCAAACTCTTCCATTGTTATCTGATATATGAATTGTAGCTCAAAGTTCACAGGAACCATATAGAACATAAGCTGACAAGAAGCACTGCAGAGGGGGGATATGAAAAATAGACTGTTTGATCCAAGGAAATTACCTTCATAGCTATAGCAATGCACAAAAGCATCGAGCTTCCCGAGAATCCTACAAGCTTTATCCACGGCATCACTAAAGTGTTCCTCTCTGTCATCTTCCATGTCGACTTCTACCACTTTTATTGGAATAAGATCCTCGATTGAACTTGTGATCTTCTCGGCGAGAATCCTTAGGCAGTTCTCGTTTCCCATCAAAACCAGCCTGATTTCATCAAAAAAATGTTTTTAAGAAAACAGAGTACTTAACAACCCCACCGTGTCGCTCTTTGTTCTTTTCTTTTTCTTTTCAAGTTGATATTTTATTTGAAATCAAAAGAAACATGTCCTTTGTGTCGCCACGTTAGCTTTTTTATGCATAAAATACCCAACACCCGGTTGAAAATAAACTGCAATGATCACCGTTTCCTCCTTATCCGTAAAACTAAGACCATACATCAGAAAGATTCCCTGGGAAACGTTCCTGTCAATCGACATTAGTAATCTTAAATTATCGAACCCTTATTAAAAGATCAACGTGTTCTAAAGAGATCACATGAACCGATTCAAGAATCCACCTAAATCTTTAAGACTCGTAAACTCAAACGGAATCATTCAACTGTTCTGTAGGTGCATATTGTTTATCAGACATGAAAGAAAATGAATTTTACAACTGAAACTCGACCTGCATCCTTGTTTGGCTAATTGGAAAGCAATATTCTGTGACACTTGGTCTCCGTTGGATGTAAGCAACACCTTCTTCGTTTTATTGTCCATTCTTTGAGACAAATTTGATGGATCACAGAGAAAAAGAAGAAAAATATAAGAGAGAGGGAAGTGGAAGAAGGTTTTAGGAAGAGAGGGGGAAGAAAAGGTACCTGGCGAAGAAAAAGGAGAGTGAAACAGAGGAAGAATAATATTGATCGAGAGAGAAAAGAAGAAGAAGGAATGAAGGAATGAACAATTAAACGAATGGGAAAATGAAGATTTGATAGGATGGCAAAGCAAAATAAAGAGTGGTGAAGTGAGAAAGTCGTGTGGTCTAATGCTTTCTGCCACTGCCAGAATAGAGTTCCCCTTTCACGTGTGCCACTTTGGGTTGGGTTCACGTCTCAATCTCCTTGTGGGAATTTAAGCTTGGGAAATTGTTAGTTAGCGGGTAATTGACCAAACAATTTCTCTTGTAATTCCCACAGGAAATTGTTAGTTAGACGGGTAATTGACCAACGACTTCTTCGTCCGTGGACTATGAGGATATTGAATTTGTGTAAAAACTTGTATTGTTGAATGCCAAAGTGATTACAATTTATAGAAGAGATTACAAGAATATAAGAGATAAAATAGCATATAGTTACAACAGTAAGTATACAACAGTAAGATTGAGAAAATGATATGTATAATCTAAGTTGTTACAACTAATTACAACAACTAGCTTAGCTATTATAGATTTGAATTAGAGTTTGTTGACAGCATGAAGTTAGTCTCTACATGCCCCCGCAAGATGGAGGATCCATTGGAGACTCCAATCTTGGAATGAAAATGAAGAAATTGATTGCGACCAAGAGCTTTTGTAATTATATCTACTAATTGATCCTTCAAGCTAATGTGCAGTACACGCAAGGAGTCATTGGAGACCTGTTCTCAAATGAAATGATAGTTTAAGTGCCAAGTGTTTCATTCATGAGTGATAGACTGGATTAGCACATAAATATGTTGCTCCTGTATTGTCATAAAATAAGCTCGATGGTTTTGGAAGAGAAACACCTAATTCATCTAAGAGATTTTGAGCCTAAGTAACTTCTGTTGTTGCATTTGCAAGAGCCTTATACTCAGCCTCTGTAGATGACTGAGAAACAGACTTTTGACGGTTTAACTTCCAAGAGATGATATTAGAGCCTAAGTATAACACATACGTCGTAGTTGAGCAACCATTATCAAGGGTAGCACCCCAGTCGGAATTAAAGAAGGCTGTAAGATGTTGAGAAGAATCCCTCTTGAGAAATAAACTATGATAAATTGAACCGTTTAAATATCTAAGTACACGTTTTAAAGCCTGTAGATGCCGTTGAGTTGGAGCATGCATAAATTGAGACAATTTACTGACATCAAATGAAACATCAGGGTGAGTAATGGCAAGATATTGTAAAGATCCAACAATGCAATGGTAGTTAGTGGCAAGAACCATCAACAAGAGAATAAGTTTCAGAAGAACTTATGGGGGTGGAAACTTCCTTAGCACCAGCCATGTTAAATCGATCAAGTAAATCAACAATATGTTGATGTTGAGAAAGAAATAAACCCGATGGAGTAGAAATAACCTCAACACCCAAAAAATGATACAGGGAACCCAAATCTTTAATTGAAAACTGATAGCCTAGCTTGCGAACAAAGCCATCAAGAAATTTAAAATTGTTACCCGAAAGGACAATATTATCAGCATAAACAAGAAAATAAAGTGTGATGCCATTGCGGTCATAAATAAATAAGGATGCATCAGTAAGTGGTTTGACAAAACCAATGGTAAGTAGAAAATGTTGGAGTTCATTGTATCACACCCGAGGAGCCTGTTTGAGACCATATAAGACTTTACAAAGCTTGCATATGTGATTTGAATATTGAGGGTGAACATAACCAGGAGGCTGCATCATGTAGATATCTTCGCGCAACGTGCCATGCAAAAATGCATTGTTTACGTCCAATTGACGTAAAGGCCAATTTTGAGATAAGGCAAGCTCTTCCAGCTTATTAAAGAAAACCCTACGCCACAAGACGAGTTTTGTACTTGTCAATAGAACCATAAGATTTCTGTTTGATATTGAAGACCCATTTGTAACTGATTGGAACATGAGATGATTTGGGATCCAATTACCAAGTACCATCGTGTAACAAAGCATTAAATTTAGCATCCATAACTTTGCACCAGAGAGGAACTTTCATTGCTTGTGTAATAGTGGTAGGTTCAAGGGGAGGAGGAAGTGGGTGTTTGGTGGTGAGATCCAGAAATTTATCATTATAGTATTTTGAATTTGACTTTCGTATGCGAGTTGGACTTGGGGAAATAAATGATGAATTTGGTGGTGATGAAGTAATATGTGGAGAAGAGATGCTAGCTAGATGCAGAAGAGGGAGAGTGTAGCAAAGAAAGACCAGTCTCCACAATGTGTCGATGACGCTGTTTGGCAATGTCATTATGCTCAGGTATGTATGGAGACGTTGTGAAATGAGAAATCCCACAAGAGTAGAAAATGGGAATAAGCTTTTGGTACTCCCCTCCATTGTCAGAGAAAACTAAAATAATTTTAGTTTGAAAATAATTTTCTACTAATCATTGAAATTGAGGGAATAAAATAGAGATGTCAAATTTTTTCTTCATAGGGTATAACCAAATATACTTAGTAAAATGATCCACAAAAATTATGTAATATTCATAACCATCAATAGATTTTTTTGTTGGACCCCAAACATCAGTATAAATAAGTTCCAAAGGCTTTTGACTGACTAGAGAATTGCGAGAGAAAGGTAGTTTTTACTTTTATTAATAGAACAAGAAGGACAATGAAAATCAGAAATTAACATGGATGGAAAGACTATGTCGTTGTGCTTAAGAGCAAAACTAAGAACTTTATTAGAAGGATGACTAAGTTTGTGATGCCAAGAGGTCAAAGAAGCTTTGGTGGCGATATTGACTTGAGGCTAACATGAAAAAGTTGCATAATAAATGTCATTATTGTTCTCTCCCTGTATTAAAGGTGTTCTCGTGCGAAGATCCTTCACAAAAAAATGAGATGAGAAATTTTCAACAGAAACTTGGTTAGATTTACATAATTTTGCTATAGAAATCAAATTTGTTTGTAAATCTGGAACACACAAGACATTTGATAATGTAATTGGTTTGGAAGGTGTATGAATTTGTGTGTGACCAGTGTGAGAAATTGAAAGGCCTTTACCATCACCCAAAAATATCTCATCTGGACCCCCATAATTAGAGTAAGCCCGTAAAATAGATGAATTTGATGTTGCGCGATGTGATGCTCCACTATTAAATAAACAAGGTCATTGCAACATAGCTGGAGAATTGATGGAGGTAGTAGCATTGGCTACTGGACTTGGAAGTTTTTGGGAAAACTAAGAACTGGTAACATGAATGTTATTCTCTTTTAAAAATCTGGCAAGTTTCTTGTAGTAAAGAGTGTCATGACCTGTAATTTCATAAAAACGACAAAATAACTCTTGTCGATATGATCGATGGCCATTCTGATTTTGTTAAGGATAATTTCCTCCATAGCTGCCACAGGACTTGCGAGAATTGTAATTGTAACCTTGAGTGGATCAGTTGAAATGTTGAGTTTGAGTAGTTTGCTTTTGAGCAACATTTGTTGTGACAAGAGTAGGAAGAGAACTCGAGCCTTTGTCTTTCAGTGTGCTTTCAAAGTCAGTTAACTTATCAAATAACTCTGAAAAGTCAATAGAAGATTCACGAACTTTTAGAGTTGCTACCATATGACTGTATTCATCCACAAGTTGAGTGATGATGTGGACAATAAGATCTTCATCACTTATTGGATTTTATATGAGATCTAGTTCATCTGCAATAGATCGCATTTCATTAAGGAATTCAATAACTAGTTTTGTTCTCTTTGAAGTTTGCGCAAGCTTGGCTTTGAGAGCGATGATTCTGGACTATGAAGAGTTCGCATAGCTATGAAGTAGCCTCTCCCAAGCTTCTTTGGAAGATGTTGCTAAGGAGATGATTGGTTGAATGCTTTCTGAACAGGTACCAAGAATTGCACTAATAAGAATTTGATCTTGCTGGTACTAGAGAGTGTATGCTAAATTACAAGTCTGTTTCTCGCTATCAAGATATTGCGGTGGTGAAGCTAGAGTACCATCATTGTATCCTAGCATATTGAAGCCAATAAGAGTGGACTGAATTTATCTTCTCCAAACAGGAAAGTTGGTAGAAGTAAGTTTGATAGGGAAATTGGTTGGTGCATTTAATTGAATAATAGATGGCGTCGTTGAGCTAGACATAGTCGGATCGAAAAGAAAACTTGTTGGAGTGTTTTCAGCTCTGATACCATATAAGGATATTGAATTTGTGTAAAAACTTGTATTATTGATTGCCAAAGTGATTACAATTTATAGAAGAGATTATAAGAATATAAGAGATAAAATAACATATAGTTACAATAGTAAGATTGAGAAAATGAATTGTATAATCTAAGTTGTTACAACTAATTACAATAACTAGCTTAGTTGTTATAGATTTGAATCAGATTTTGCTGACGTCATGGACTTAGCCTCTACATGGACCCACCTTTGGCACTTCTATGGCAACTTCCTTGCTCTGATCATTAAGTGCTTATAACTCTCGAGGATAGGGTTCAAATCACTTGTTTATGTTACCCTACGCCTACCTTATTTCTAGTACTCTATGGCTACCTTATTTCATGAGCATGCATCCATCTATTTAATTTCTGTAGGTCTCATTTCTTAGATGGATGGATGTTCATGAAATAGGATAGGTATGGAGTAATAGAAACAAGTAACCTGCTCCCCTAATATTCAATTCTACAAAAATTTCTAAATTAAGTTGTGCACTATTGCAACAAATGTGGATTATTTAGGTATAAGTATGAGAGATATAATCAATTACTATAACAAATTTAACTACAACCTCAATATTATAATAAACACAGTTACAATTGTAACTCTAAATAAAACTCCAATTTCTACATTTTACATATTGAACAAGGAACATAGACTTAGCATTTGATTCTAGTTTTAAACTTTCTAGGGAGATAAATTAGTATGTGTGTACCATAATAGCCCAAAAATTGAGACAGATATATCATAAATTAGACATAAAATTAGAAAAGAAAAATTAAAGATGGGTCTAATAGTTAGGTCTATTTTCTTCATGTCCGTTAAATGTCATCCTCTTAAAAAATATTTTATGGGATGGACTTAATTTTGATCATATTGGTGAAACCTTATGATTTACTAACTCTTACAGTGGTTGTGGAACTAAGTTGAACCCCAAAAGAACTAAACATTGGTTTCTTAAAAATAATTGATAAAAAATAAAAGATTATGGTTAATTAATTAATAAACTAAATTTAACAAGGAATCAAGATATATCAAATAAGTATTAAAGTGAGAAATTAAATGGTATTTAATTCTGATTTAAGGGAAATGTCTCATTCAATTTTAAGTTTTATCATTGATCTAAAAAAAATAATTTTCACAATTCAAACAGTTAGTCTAAAACTTATTAGGATATAAATAATAAGTTTTAATTTTTCCTAAAGTAATTGATTCAAACTCAACATTTAAAATAAAGTTTATTATAAATTGATTAGATATAATAATACTCTATATCGATTAAATGATAGCAATAAACTTAGTGAAAAGACTAAACCTTAAATTAAATAATTGAGATAGTCTTAATTTAGTTTTATTATTTCTCGTAATTTTAACGTCTAAATTTATAAATAACTTATTTGCTACTTATACCAATCTATCATAATAATTATGAATCACTTAATTCATAAATAATTAAAGAATAATCATCATTAAACTAATTTATTAAATGAATTACTATTAACTATTAATGAAATATAAGAACACAAATTAGGAAATACTTGAATTAAAATAAAACATAGGCTTAGAATAAAATCTCATAAAGTTACAACTGTAGTTTTAAATCCCTTAAATCATAATATTCGAAGTTAGTCACTCGTAGCTATTATTTCAGCATCAAAATAGATGAAAAGATGAAAAATGATGAGGAAATTAAAAGGAAAAGACTCAAAGCTCATTTTTGTTCCATTTTTTTGAAAATAAGCTATTTTTAAGTTGATAGTTAGTAGACGAGTCCATTAAATTCCTCGTAATTCCATAACTGATAACCCAAGCATAAGAATGCGTCAAAGAGATAAAGAAACGTTATGCATTCGCACTAATGAAATATTTGAAAGGACAAACGTGTTGACGAGGGCTTTGAATTTTTTTGGTTGTTGGCTGCTGAAATTCATCTAAAGTGGCCTTGGGGCCTACCTAAAGTTAGGGTCGGTTCCGGGCAAAGATTGTCAGGATGAAAGTTGTATGTACGGCTTGGTAGAAGATCTTTTGTATCCTTTGAGATCTATCTTACAATATGAAGTCAAAAAGTCAAATAAATGTTTTCACTATTTGAAATGGGTATGTCTATGCAGATAAATCATATTTTGTAAACTCTCTTTTTTTTGTTAATCTCCGTTTCTATTTATCAGATTGGATGCAATTATTAATTCATGATCTGGCATGTATAAAATAAAAACTTTATTTTAGATTCTACGAAAATTTTTATAAAAACCTTTCTTTTGCTTTTTTTCAATAGAAGTTTTATTTTTTCATAATATATCTTGATTTTTGATGCTCAAAACTCATATTTATTAAAAAAAAGGATAAAATAAGATTCACTCTTAATTTTATAAAGAATGATAAAAAAAGTTTATATTTTTTATTTTTTATAAAAGTTCAAAAATAAGTTAAAATTATTTTTTATCTTGAGTCAATTTGTTTATATTTTAATAAATATATTTTCCTATTAATTGAAAATAGAGAGTTATTCAGATATAAACAAAATTGTATAAAATGAGTTGAGGACGAGACTAAACAAATGAATTATTGCGATCCTTGTCCTCTCCATTGGCAGTAAACTCATTTCGTCAGCTCGTACATTTCAAGCAACTAAGACTTTTGACATTCGATAAAAGTTCTGAAATTGTGGACTTAATGACCAACAAGCATTGCGGACCACGTCAACGAACATAGTGTCTAGATACTTATGTATAAGCCTCCGCGTTAAACAGGGACGCGCACAATCTGAGCTTCCTCGCACTTGAAACGCGCTCTACCCGACGATACATAAGAAACTTCCAAATCATACCTTTACATTATTTCCTGACTTTCCTTAACAAACCCTTCTTTGTCCTTTTTGTCGTGTATGAATAAGGAACGCCCAAGGCCCATGTTGCGTTAGGTAACATTAATATATGCCAATAGATGTCAGGCTGATGAAAACTAATTCTGTGGGTTTGAATTTCGATATTATAGTCAAAAGCCAAGGCGGAAAACCGAGTAAAAACTCCTCTGTACAACGATAGAACAATGTTATTAGTTCATTTACACACACTTCAACTAATTTGTTTAACCTATTCAATTGTCTAAATACACAAAAGATCAAGTGTTTGTGACATATATACTACAGCTATCTCTTACCAAAATTTATCATAATTTGATTACATAGACCAAAGATGAACTCTTCATAT
>JAOTAX010000007.1:6351549-6371052 GCA_025629825.1 Erythroxylum guanchezii
TATATAACGAGGCTTTGATACCTATTCATTTTTATGAAAATAGCTCATAGCTCATCTCTGTGTTCTATAAAATAACAATAGTAACAACAACAATAATGAGACCAAAATGTGTAAATCAACCTACGGAGAATATGAAAGAATTATAGCAGGTTCAATTAGATCAAACATTAATCAATCACTGATTGCATCCATCAAAAGTGCCAGGAACTGATGGATTTTTGCATGGTTTTTCCAATATACCTAAGACATTATAGGGCAAATCTTCACCGAAATAGTGTTGGAATATTTCTCTTCCACAAAGATGCTTTAAGAAGTCAACGGCACCTACGTCTGTCTAGCACCAAAGACACCAAAGAAGAAACACCCTCTGACAATTGACGATTTCAAGCCAATCTCTTATGGTAATACGATTTATAATGTCATCGCAAAGCTTCTTGCAGATACACTTAAATGTTTACTAAAGAAGATTATAGACATTACTCAAGGCGCATTCATTCCCGAGAAAAATATAGGGGATAATGTATTACTACTTCAACAGCTCTTCTCATTCACCCTATCCTATAACTTTATGGTGTAACTAAGAAGTTATGGAAGAGGGTGAATGAAAATAGAATGAGAAAAGACGCACCTATCTAAGAGAACCAATTTCACCTCTATAGTTGTTATAGCTTTAGATGTCCCCTTTCTTCTTCTGTATAGGAATTAGGGTACTAACTCTCAACTCATCCAACATTTAAGCAAACTTGAGGATCACATTAAAAAATTTGGCTAGCCAAATGAGACCCTCTTCACCTAGCTCTTCCTACCTCTATGGATTTCTCATCAAGTCCTACTGCCCTTTCACTCTTCATCTTTTTTAAAGTTCCTTTAATTTCTTCTCTTATGATCTGCAGTTAACAAGTAAAGTTACGATACCTCTCAAATGTTATCATCTATATGCACTATACAAAGTATCTATATAATTTAGTCTATAAGATTGACTACTTCCTTTATAAGGAAGAAACATATTATATGCTAGTCTTTTTACGCTCTATTAATATCTAACTTAATGTAACAATGACTAGGAACAATTTAGGTATAATATATAAATGCAATATGAATCTCATAATAATTTCATTTGCAATATATATTTATCTTATAGATGTGATCATATACAAGGCTATATCTTATAGATGTGATCATATACAAGGCTATATCTTTTAATATTTTAAATCAATGTTTCATTTAATATATAAGGCTATATCTTAAAGTTATTAGTAACATAATGAAATACAAGTTTCATCCTTTTATTAACTGTTATTACATCAAATACATGACATGTATAACATTTAACAATCCAATACCATCATCATCATTTTAACAAAGGTTGGTTTACTTATTCTTTAATCTAACAAGTTTCATAAGTTTCATAAAACTCATATCAGAAGGATACATTTATCTTTGCATGTGACATATGATTTTTTTATCATATTGATTTAACCAATATGACTTAAAGGATAATCTTAGTTGTCCAACTTTGTTTTTTTGCCACTTATGTTAAGTATAAGTCTCATTTGACCCAATATATAGAAACTATTTGTGTAAGATTGCATCATCTACTTTTACTTAAGAATCTATTTCTTATCATGCTGATATGTGTTTAATTGTTGGTACATTTAATTATTTACACTTAGCGATTAATGATACGAAAATGCTTAAGATATTCACTTTAATTTATATATGATCCTAGGTATAATTTGGAAGTAAAGAAATTAAAGTGAGTCAAAAGCACTAAACTGAGTTGCTTTTCGAAGATTAATTTTCATTTGTCTTCATGGAGTAAGAAGAAGAAAATTAAAAGACAAGAAGAAGATAAGAAAAATCAAAATACAAAGAAGAAGAATTAAAAGTGCTTGTTGGAAAAATGAAGAAATAACAAAAGAGCAAAACACATATGGAAGCTGTTAGATGAAGGACAAAACGATATGAATATAGGTCAATTAAAACGAAGACAAAACAATATAGCAGCAATAGGTGAATAAGTGAACAACGTTTACATTTTATATTTCATATACCCGCCAGCAAAACGACGCGCTCATGGAGGGACGACCCAAAACCAAAACGATAGCCCTTGTATGTATGATGTGAAGTAGTAAATGCAAGACAAGTTTGCGTTTCATGCAAGTTGAAATGCAAACGTTGTTGATTACATGTTCAACTTTAGTAAATTCACTAAACCCATCATAGACCTCACCATGTCTAATAAGGTTTAGTTTCTCCTCTCAGCCACACCATTATGTTGTGGTGTGTAAGGTGGAGTCCACTGGGACAATATTCCATTATTCCTGAGATAATTCAAAAACTCTTGGCTTAAGTATTCACCACCTCAATCCGATCAAAGTGATTTAATACTTCTCCCAAGTTGTTTCTTAACTTCATTTTCAAATTCTTTGAACCTTTCAAAGGCTTCAGACTTGTATCTTATAAGATACACATACCCATATCGAGAAGGATCATTGATAAAGGTAATGAAGCATACAAAACCACCTTTGGCATGTATGAACATCGCACTATATATATCAGTATGTATTAGGTCTAAAAGTCATCAGATGGCTTCTTCTGCTTCAAAGACTTCAGATAGGCCTTGCAGTTTCTCTTCCAGTGGCCTTCCTTGCCAAAGTGGAAGCAAGTTCCCTTCGAGGTAGTCTTCTTTTCTTTCTTGACACCTCCCTTAGGCCCTGTAGACTTCTTTTTCTTTTGGCTCTTTTTCTTCGAACTAGAAGAGTCCACCAGCATCACAACCTTGTCCTTGTGGATAGATGGGTCAACTATCTTAAGCATGTTGACCAGCTCGGGCATTGTGCTTGATATATTGTTCATTTGATAGTTAAGCACAAATTGTGAGTAACTATCAATTAAACCCCTCAGAATTAAGTCAATACTTAATTCATAATCCAAAAGAAAACTCAAGGAGGCCAACCGCTCGATGTAGCTATTCATCTTCAGTGTGTACAACCATCTTTTGAACCTTGCTTGCTCATCAAAGAGCTCCCTAAGATGATAGATTATGGTATGAGCATCCATAGCCCCATGTTGTTTTTATAGCTCCGGCAACATAATAGCAAGCATAATACAACTAGCCATCTCGTTATCATCAAGAAGCTTCCTATATGCCCTCCGATCATCATCAGAGGCATCAGCAGTAGGGGAATTGAGAAGTGGTTCTTTCAAGACATAACCAAGCTTCTCGGACTTGAGAACTATTTTAAAGTTCCTGAGCCAGTCAAGGAAGTTTGGTCCAGTCAACTTGTTAGCGTCCATAAATGATCTTAGATTCACACTAGTAATCATGGTGTTGACTCGAGCAATAACAACTTTTCTTCAAAGAGAGAAAAATTAGAATTTAAGGACTTTAATAACACACATTATAGCTCCCACTATTTTTACGAATTCATAACCCTCAATATAAATCTGAGAGAACTCGTAGAGAAATTCTCCTAGTGGCTCGATAACCAATATCCCTAAGAATGACTTTGCATTTGCCCAACAAGCCACCTTAGTTCAACTGGTAGGCATTGATCATACCAATTGTATCTCCAATGCAACTATTGAATCTAGTGCTATCACCTGTTGATGTGTGCACACTCATTGGGCTATCATCTCTTGACACGTGTATATCTAATGTTCACTACCCAACTTCGCCTCTGTTCACGTTGGTCTTGGGTTTGCCCAACAAACCAACGCTTCTAGTTAAAATCGACCCATTAATTCAAAAATCCTATTTCCATAATTCGAACATATCCGTGTAAAGCAGGCTTGGGTTTGCCTCATAACCCTAACTTTAAAAGGACTCTAGTTCTTGCCATATTAAAGAAGACTTTAGTTTTAGTATTCCAAGTAAGGGATTTGACTAAGGTCTCATCTAACTTAGATGGTCTTATATATATATGAGTTATATGTATAAGACCATCTAAGTTAGATGAGATGTTATATATATGTATATATAGTTACTATAACTATTATATGTATAAGACCATCAAAGTTAGATGAGATGTTATATATATGTATATATAACTACATGGCATGATATGGACTACCCAATCAAATTGGGCCTAAGCCCATAACCATCCATCATGCAAGCCCACACATTCTCCTAACCATGCATTCTCTAATGCATATATGTAAACACATCATTTTGGTTATGACATGTTATGGATCCTAATATGAAAGGCCCAATCCAACACTTGGATTTACTATTTTCCCTTTACTAACCTGGCTAAAATTACTAATGTATGTTATTTCATTTGGAATTACTATTAATCTAATTAACATGAATGACTAATTCCAGAAAGTAATTCATTATTAATTTACCTTAAACTAATTATTTGATTTCCAAAATTAAACAACTTCAATTTTGTCATACATGCCAATTTTTCTAGTCTTACTAGAAAATCTATTGCTCTACTATTATTAATTCAAAATTAATTTCTATAATTTTCCAAAATTTCCAGAACATCAAATCATCATTCCAAGCATCTCTAGGTCATTTCATGATGATCAAAATAATTTAGAAATCATCCAAAAATTATTATGATTACCAAAACACCATTAAGACACCAAAAACAACACATATGACTTCTAAACTTTTTATGGAAATACAATTTCAAGAAAAATCATTTAGGCATGCATCAAACATCAAATTAACACATTTTTGTCACACAAAAATATTTTTAAGGTTCTGGAACCGAAATATTAAGATACAAAAAAATCAAACAAAACAGATTCTACAATTTCTGGAAAACTGTACAGATCTGGAAAATTGTTTGATAAAATTATTAAAACATTTTTAATAATTCTAAAAAATTTACAGAGGCATAAAAACATCCCAAATATGTTCAAAGAATTTTTCCAGAATCAAATTCCACCAAAATCATGTGTAACTTCATCAGTTTAGACAATAGACATCACATGCCCAGCAGAAAGACAAATTTCATGCATTTTTTTTGTAAATTTGAAATTAAATATTTTAATCACATTAAAAATATTTTTAATCACACTGAATCATTAAAATACAGCTTATGAACATATTGGTGAAAGATAATCATGAAAATCATTTTTCTATAATTAATTTTGAATAAAACATTATAGGACCCTAAGCTGTCATTACTACAAGAAAATAAGCCAATCCGCGACGTTTAAAAAACGTCACAAAATGTCACACAATACAATTTGTTACGCTTTTTAAATCATTACAAAAAACATCGCAAAATGTGGTGTAGGCAAAAAGTATCTGCGATGTTTTTTATAAAACATCACAAAAAACACAGACATTCCGTGATGTTTTAAAAAACGTTGGTCTTTCTATGATGTTTATGTCTTCCGCGACGTTTCCAAAAAATGTTGCGAAACGTCGCAAAAAAACGTTGCGAAACGTCTTCCGCGACGTTTCCAAAAAAACGTCGCAAAACATCTTCCTCGACGTTTTAAAAAATGTCGTGAAATACCTTTCGCGACGTTTTTTTATTATTTGTATTATTATTTAATTATTATTGTTTTTATTTTTTCAAAAAATCATTTTAATTTAATAATTTTTAATTTTAATAATTATTTTTTAAAATACAATTTTTTTTCCTCCTATTTGTTTAATAACTTTTGCGAACTTAAAAAGTTAGTACAAATATTGCTTCGAGTTAGACCTGTAACATCATATAGGCGGACACGAATTATGTCAAAATTTCCTAGAAAATGAAAAATAGGAAAATAAGTCTTGAACATTACTGATGATACTGAGGAGCTGCATCAATTGTTGTAGACCAAAGAATTTGACATTTTATTCATCACATTTAAAATTTTAATGAAGACAATTACACAAAGAACACTACCTCAAAATGCCCAGCACCCCTGAATACCCAAAAGAGAAAAAGAAAAACATTCCCCAACCACATGAAACAACTGAATACTACCATACCATTCACTATACACCACCTCTGACCAGCAGTGAGACACTCTAGTCAGTCATTAGGTACCATAAAAGAACATCACCCATGAAATTAGCAAAAAGACAAACCATGCAGTTGCCAAGCAGCTCCTCAAATTGCACGATGAGGAAATCAAGACACCTTAAGATTAGGTTGCGAGAACTATGATCACGATGAGAAGTACAATTCCAAAGATAACCAGAAGCAAGCAAGTCTGCACAAAAACACAAAGAATAAGCCGCAAAATTTTAAATCCAAAATACTCAAGAGACTTTAACTTATTGTAAATATAAAACATATTTCTTTTATCAACACTACTAGTTATTTTTGCAGAGGCAGTACCACCGAAGCTGGGAAATGAAAAAAAAAACTATAGTAAGAATCTTAGGGGAATAGATCATTGACATGAGAAAATAAATGAATTCAGATAAAAAATTTCGTCAACACACAACATAATTTGTTGATGCTGAGAATGCATATCTATCAGATATAAAGCACAAAAGATTAAAGTGAGACAAAAAGTATTCACATACACAAGTACATATGCTTTTCTAAGACTACATGAATGGCAGAAAGAAGGACAAAGTTAACCAAAGTGAAGAAATGAGGAACATAAAATATGGTGAGGCATAATGAAGATTCAAACCCAAACCCTTGGCACACCACAACTTTGGAAACTAAAGGAAACAGTAATCTAAAAGCTGCAGTATACCGTGAAAGAGATCTGATCAATGGCCTATTTGGTCCAACCCCTCTACTACCATCACTAATTACAGTTAGCATATATTTAGTTTTCTTTGAAATGCTAGTTGGCCAAGATATGAGATGAGAAAATAAGTAAGAAAGAAGTAGAATCAGTAAGGTGAAGGAGCCATATTTAGAAAAAACTGACTGCACTTTAGACAAATTTAATAGAAAGCAGCACAAGGCAAAAAAGTATAAAACTAAATTCTCTGAAAGGATAAAAATTTTCGTCCCCAACATCAATGCTTTCAATTTCCTGATATCAGTTGATATAAAACAAATCATTTTGTTTTACTTGCTCACCTTGCCACAGTTTGGTGGCGTATGCATTCTCTCAGCATTGCACTATAGGGTAAAGCCATGTTTGTATCATCATAGCTACAAAAAAAGCAAATCAAAAATTAGAAATTGTCAAAAAATATAACAACCAATGAAGATTTCAGTTAAAGGTTTTTCAAGACAGATGCAATGTTGAAGATTGTTCAAATTAGCATGCTCAAAGATCCTGTAAAACAAAATACATCACCCTGAAATGGTATTCTTCAGCATTCTAAAATTTAAATTTTTAACCGAAGTATTTGCTGAATATAAAAATGCACCGAGGTATGCATCCACTTTCTTTCTCTTATTTTCTAGTTTCAAAGAGAAAATAAGACTACTGATATTTCCTAGGAAAGACTGCACCAAATGTGAACTGACTATACATAAGAAGGGAAATGTCAACATGTTGTATGTGTTACCTACAAGAAGCTTCTATATTCCACTTAAAATTATTTTATACATTTCACATACAAGAGATTGAACAATAGCTATGGAGAAGAAATCACCAAAGCACTTTGAAACAAAGAAAAGCAATAAAATGAGTTTTGCATTATACAGCTCAATCGAAATTCAACCTTTGCATTATGAAAATCTTGGAGGACTTAGAGAATTAATCATAGAAATTAAAGCCCTAACTTTGAAAACAACATGTGCACTGTTAAGAATGAAGAGAAGGGAAAAGAGATAAAGCTCCAACAGATATCTAAACCTAATCCCAACAATGCAATAACTGAGAAGATACATAGATCTGAATGAAATGAAAGTAAGAAAGAGATCTAGGACTAACTAAGACTAAGAGTATGGGTAATACATGGTCTCTTTTAAATTAAATTAGTTAGCATAGTTCAAAGCAATAATGAAGGCAAGTAAAATGGAAAGAAAAAAGTGCTAATGTTTTCTTCATGAGAGCCTTCTCAGCATAATTTTTCTTTGCAATTTGCTTACCCTTGATACCCAAAGCCTGTTTCAACCAAAAAAGAAAATTACCAATTATAATTTCAGGTCATAACCATAGTACCATCCAAAGAGAAGACCATAAAAAAGAACTAAAAAATCCAAACTTCTAGCAAAAACTAAACCATAAGAAGAGAAACACCTTTTGGGCTCTCTGAGAATGCTTATGGACTTCACGCGCCTCCTTCTTGCGCTTGCGTTCGAAATGGTCGAGACGGTACCCATGCCTCTTCCTGTGAAGCTCTATGTAGTCTCCTTGCGGTTACAACAAAAAGAATTCGCCAATGAACTCAGCGTACCTATTGACAACAAAATCACGAAGAAATAGAGAATAATGAGGTCAGAGACAAACCATAGTGAGTCAAATTAAAACCCAGTTGACGAACCACAAAAGAGAAGTAGAGGAGAGCGAGCTCGATGGCAAAGGGGTTTTTGATTTGGGATTTTAAAGATTTATGAGTCTGTGCTGTATTACACTCAATTGGGTATTACATGAGCCGAGAGTATCAAAATCGTGAGTCGCAACAGCCTGGCTGTCAGCATCGGCCACCTCGAGAAAGCCACGACCTTTAGTCTTCTTAGGAACGGAGGAGAAGGAGGATGCTCCACCGGTGATGGTGGACTTGAGCTTGGGAGGATGGGCAACGAGAGGGGAGACGTCGATGTCGTCGTCCATCAAATAGTCATCCTCGGGCTCGAAGTCCATTGCCTCAGCACCGACGTTGGCCATAATGTTGTTATTCTCTAAAAATTTGGTTTCAATTTAAGGGATTTTGAGGATATGGGTTGAGAAAACAGAGAAACAAGTGTTTTAAATATAGCATTTGTTGTAGAAGGGATTAACGACATTTTGTTTAACGAAGTGTCGAGGATTTTATTTTGTGACGTTTTAATAAAAAACATCACAAAAAGTATTATAAATCTGTGACGTTTTAGTAAAACGTATTAAAAAATTTAAACTTTTTATGATGTTTTTTAAACGTCACAAGAAGCTTTTACAATCTGTGACGTTTTATCAATAAAACGTCACAGATTGTGTTATTTTCTTGTAGTGCATAACCATGAAATTTTTTTCCACATGTCATGTATGCTACATCTAACAATGCATAAGATGTCTCTGATACCACTGTAAGGTTCTGATCATGCATCTCATACGTAATATATATTAAATATACGCAGTGAAAAATAAAATGAAACTTGAAAAACTAGATCTACTCATGCATATAGATATAGAAAACAAAAACATGAAACGTAATATGTTTACATACCTTTTCGACAATCTCCTTCATTCTTTAATCTTCTTCGCATTGGGTTGTCTTAAACTAAAATGATCAATGTATACTATCTCTAATGGAAGTCCACATGAAGACAAAAGGATGAAACCTCACAAGGAGATGGCTAGGGTTTTTTTTTGTGCTAGCAAAGACAAGAAGTCTTATGAGAGTTAGAGAGAAAAAGAGTGTGTGTGTGAGAAAGAACCTTTCTTTCACTTGTGTCTTACACAAGATGCACAAAAATCATCTCTATTTTCTACAAATTAAAAAGAGTGTGTGTGTGAGAAAGAACCTTTCTTTCACTTGTGTCTTACACAAGATGCACAAAAATCATCTCAATTTTCTGCAAATTTTGGCTTTTTATAACCCCCATCATCGATGGAGAGTTATGGGATGTTAATGGTCATGAATAACATGCATTAATGGAAGTTATGGGAAGTTAATGACTATGAATAACATGCATTAATGGAAGTTTTGGGAAGTTAATGACCAAATTGGTAGCCAACAACACTTGTTTCTAATCCATTCCATGCAAAGTTTTTTTTCCACGATCACATCGCGATATAATCTCGAAACACTCTCTTATATCTTGAATCACCATTCAAGACCATTTTACTCATTCTTCGGATCTCTTATGTGTGTGACTGATCGGTGCCATCGTTCGATCTTAAGATCAGTCCTTTGGAAACCGAATCAAAAAAATTAATTCCAAGGATTGCAATATAGGATGCAACCTTGGGTCGTCTCACTTAATCGGAACCTAATGAAATGGACCTAAGCTAGCTTATATGTCATGAAATGTAGCTAATTTGGTAAGAAGGGGGTTTCGATCTTTGAAAACATTAACAAACTAAAATGCATTGTAAAAAGTATGTAAAATGTATTTTCGGATTTTTTTGGAAATAGAAAATGAAAAGATTAAAACAAATGATACGATCCTCTTGAAAATGAGCTTTGGCTATCATAGTTCAAAACTAATTTGATTGGAGTAGAAATCGCTAAGCTTTAAATAATAAACCTTAAAGGACTCTTTAAGTCCAGGGTCTTGATCAATGAACTCCATTTCTCAAGATCCCGTTAAGCGCATCTTAGTGTGTGCGGCGGATTTGCCAATGCAATGGGTCAAATGAAATCTAACATCAACTCAATATCAAACACAACTAAGCAGATGAAAGAGAATAAAAAAAATCACAAGTGGACATATATGAGACTTCATATATTTAAGCTCAAAGTTCTACATTACAAATCCAAACAACACATTGAAAATCCAACATTTGATTAAACTATAATCAAGTAGTTTCACTACAAGTTACAAATCCTAGACTTAGACATTTATAAATCATAACTAAACTACGGATTAAGCTACTCCCCTTTGAAGCTCATTAAACTCCAGTCGTCACTACATCTTTAGGAGAAAAGAAATGCCTAACCACATATTGCAACCGGAAGCTTCATGACTAGGAACGAATCCAAGCTACCCATGGTGGAAGTCGGTGGTGAAAATGGAAGAGAAATCCTATGAGAGAATTGTCCCCAAGGAACCTTGAAGGGAACCCTGGGTGGTAAGGTCGTGAGTGTTTTTTTCTTTTTGTTCTCTTTTCACTCGTATATCCTTTTTCGAATGCTCTCCCCTTGCCAAAAGAATATTCATGTATATATATGTCGGCACTCTCCATTTATCCAACAATAGGTTTCTTCTTAAAAACAGGTTGCTGGGTCGGTTTGCACAGTATGTAAAACTTCTGAAAATAGTTAGGGTCTTCGAGGTTTGCCGGGCCGACAGATTTAATTTTCGCCGTGGCGACGTTTGCCTGACAAGTCATCTTATGACTTCCATTTCTTTGTTCCACTTTTTTTATACTCTTCTTGAGTTGGCTCTACTCCCCTTCAGACCTGCCATGAAAAGTAATAATTTGTAATATCAATTGTCCTACAATTTAAGGGAGTGCAATTGTTAATTAATTATGATAATCTAACCCTCAAATCACATTAATTCAAAACAAGTACTCTTAGGTCAAATTAAGCACAATAACCAACAAAAAGAGCTGAAAAGTATAACAAAAACCATGAAAATGTCACTAAATAATATAGCAAACTTGGGTTCAATCAAATTCCCCCACACTTAGACCTTTGTACTCCTGAACAAAGTTTATAAGATTCAAAGAGACACAAGTGTAAAGGAAAAATTCCACCATGCTCAAAACAATAATAGGAAATTGGCAGAAATCACTTTATCAGAAATCAACCAAAGCAGACTGAAAGAGCGCTAAGAAAATAAACACTTCATGAATTTAATCAAGGAGATTGAGCAAAAGGGATTTCTCTCAAGGTAAACTGCTTATCTCTCCACTCACTTGTCTTGGGATAATTTGACTCTAAAATTTGCTTAGTCCATTCTCAACCATAAGCTTGTGATAGTTCTACCTCTCCACTACAAGAACTGTAATTTTGAAAATCAAGAGGCCTTTTCAAGGTTGTAATGTATGGAAGGCTAAATGATTGGATTGAAGAGAAGAAAGAAAAATGAGTACATGCACCATAATTATTTTCCTCATGAAACAAACACCAACACAATAAACATAATCTAACACATTTTTCAATAACTTTTCTTATAAGAGGCTGTTTTTGTTTTTTTTTTTGAGAAAGCTTTCTGAACCTTTTTTTTTGAAAACCCTTTTGATTTTTTTCTTTTTTTTTTCTTGGCTTTTCTTAATAACCATTCTCCTGTGAAAAGCTCTTTTTTTTAAAAATAAATTCTACTATCTACAAAGATCAACTTAAAGTAAGGAACTGGAAATGAAATATTGACATCACTATGAAGACATGTGCATGCACTCGAAAATATGGCTCAAGGGGCTAGCAATGGTAAGTGTTTAGGGGTTTGTGTTTGGATGAAGGGTTTGGAAAGAAATGCCTCTATCATATTATCAAAATTCTAGTTCATAAAGCTTTGATTAAGAATTGAAACAACTTCTAGAGAGATATGGAATTAAGCAGATACACACAACAAATGAAAGAATTTAGGCCCAAATATCCTTCCAACAAGGGTAAGATCTCAATGAACAATCTCAAGTCTCAAAAACTTAAAGTGTTACCTGATTAGCATGCCTTCATTTACTTTGTGTTGAAAACATCGAAAGTAAAATTAGTCAATACCAACTATTATTTAAAAACATAGATGGGGTTTTCAAAAACACAAGGACAACTTTGAAGTTTATAAAATCCTCAAGACACATGAGTGAAAAGAATCTAATTTGGAAGAATTGTTGAAATGAGGGAATTAAAAACAGTTTAAGGATAACGTTGCCACAGCAAAACAAAGAACTCGCCGCGACGAACCACAATTCGTAGCGTCGCCGCAGCGAAATCAAGAGTTCGCCGTGGCGAAAAATTACAGACATATGGGAAAAATGCAATTCACCTTAATTCCTAAGTTAACAACTTTAAACACACACATGACTTATTAAAAAAATAAGTGGCCAAAATTGATGCATGAAGAAGCTGTTTTGTTGAATTCAAAAAGATAGAAATTCCTCCCCCACACTTGGACAAAATATTGTCCTCAATGTTCAACAAGCAAAGATAAAGCATAAGGGAAGAAAACATAAAGGGCAATTAAACACAACAAAAGGAAGGCAGGAGGCAGAACTAAAAAGGGAAATTATTGAATTGAAAGGTTACTGATTAAACTAAAAGCTAAGCTATTTTTCTACTAAGGTTGTTTTTCCCTGACATTTACTTAACAAACTAATGCACCAATATAAGTTACGATTAATCACGATGCATAATTAAGTAAACAAGTGAAGGAAAGAAATAACCTGGGAGTTATGGAGGTTTCTGATTCTCCCGGTTAACCTTCAACAGATGGCCATGTTGTGACGAAATAACTTCATCCATTCCCATGTCGGTGTCAGCCTCCACTATGCCAGATTCACCTGAAATGTTTGTCATGGAAAAAAATAAGAGTTAACCTCAGCGAACTTCCACAGAAGGTGTAATATGTAAAATGGTAACTAACAAAAATGAAGGAAAACTATCAATGAGTATGAAGCTAAACTATCTGGAATGCATTCTAAAGAAAAGGCTCCTAACCTCACTTAGCAACAAAATAACAAAAGCTAACTTAGAGAACCAATTCTTGGTTCCCCGGTAATGGCACCATTTTGATCGGTGCCATCATTCGATCTTAAGATCAGTCCTTTGGAAACCGAATAAAAAAAAATTAATTCCAAGGATTGCAATATAGGATGCAACCTCGGGTCATCTCACTTAATCGGAACCTAATGAAATGGACCTAAGCTAGCTTATATGTCATGAAATGCAGTTAATTTGGTAAGAAGGAGGTTTTGATCTTTGAAAACATTAACGAACTAAAATGCATTGTAAAAAGTATGTAAAATGTATTTTTGGATTTTTTTGGAAATAGAAAATGAAAAGATTAAAACAAATGATACGATCCTCTTGAAAATGAGCTTTGTCTATCATAGTTTAAAACTAATTTGATTGGAGTAGAAATCACTAAGCTTTAAATGATAAACCTTAAAGGACTATTTAAGTCCAGGGTCTTGATCAATGAACTCCATTTCTTAAGATCCCGTTAAGAGTATCTTAGTGTATGCGGTGGATTTGCCAATGCAATGGGTCAAATGAAATCTAGCATCAACTCAATATCAAACACAACTAGGCAGATGAAAGAGAATCAACAAGATCACAAGTGGACATATATGAGACTTCATATATTTAAGCTCAAAGTTCTACATTACAAATCCAAACAACACATTGAAAATTCAACATTTGATTAAACTATAATCAAGTAGTTTCACTACAAGTTACAAATCCTAGACTTAGGCATTCGTAAATCATAGCTAAACTACGGATTAAGCTACTCTCCTTTGAAGCTCATTAAACTCCAGCCGTCACTACATCTTTAGGAGAAAAGAAATGCCTAACCACGCATTGCAACCGGAAGCTTCACAACTAGGAACAAATCCAAGCTACCCATGGTGGAAGTCGGCAGTGAAAATAGAAGAGAAATCCTGTGAGAGAATTGTCCCCAGGGAACCCCGAAGGGAACCCTAGGTGGTAAGGTCGTGAGTGTTTTTTTTCTTTTTGTTCTCTTTTCACTTGTATATTCTTTTTCGAATGCTCTCCCCTTGCTAAAAGAATATTCATGTATATATATGTTAGCACTCTCCACTTATCCAAAAATAGGTTTCTTCTCAAAAAGGGTTGTTGGGTCGGTTTGCACAGTTTGTAAAACTTTCGAAAATGGTTCGGGTCTTCGAGGTTCGTCGCGGCGACCTTTGCCTGACAAGTCATCTCATGACTTCCATTTCTTTGTTCCACTTTGGTTATACTCTTCTTGAGTTGGCTCTACTCCCCTTCAGACCTGCAATGAAAAGTAATAATTTGTAATATCAATTGTCCTACAATTTAAGGGAGTGCAATTGTTAATTAATTATGATTATCTAACTCTTAAATCACATTAATTCAATACAAGTACTCTTAGGTCAAATTAAGCACAATAACCAACAAAAGGAGATGAAAAGTATAACAAAAATCATGAAAATGTCACTAAATAATATAGCAAACTTGGGTTCAATCAGTGACCTATTAGGTTCTCGGTTATGTTGACCACTTGAATTAACACTTAATTCAAGTAAGTCAAGAGCAATATCTAGCAATACATCATGACCTCCTATTGGCCGAAAATCCAGTGGTTTGACTATGACCCTTCCATATGCAATGGTATCATGCAATTCGTCCTTTCACCATCTATACTCCACCTGATTTAGAGTATGGTCAAAGTGTCAACTCCTACTACACTGATTATGTCACATCTAGTCCAAGTGATATTAAATCTTGTCCTGAGGATCTTATTACTCTATGTATGATTGAAGACTCTCTTTATGACACATATTTGCTTTGGTCAGAGACTCCCAAGTAATGACCCCGACAAGAGGTCGTAGGTATCATCTCCTTCTATCAGGAGTAGAGAATCCTTTATTGACTACTCAATTATCTCTGAATACCTCAAGCTGTACCCAATCACCACCCTATGAGTAATCCCTGAAAGGCACCGATGAATGGAGTCAAAGCACAGGATCAGTATCAGAGATATCCTTAAGTACCTCAAGTCAAAGGATAGTTGCACCATTGCTATGATGAGATTATCATTGACACTAGAATATAATATCCATATGATTGTCTCATAGTAGGTCCATCGAATGTACTTACTACCCTTAGTAAGCATCCACATGTTAACTCTAAACAACTTATGTCTACAACTTATGAGATCTACCGCTTGATCCAATCAAGGAGTATAACATATGCCAGTCTATTTAGATTAATGACATCCTATCTCATTAATCCTATGACTAGGGAACTTTTGCCAGTCTATTTAGATTAATGACATCCTATCTCATTAATCCTATGACTAGGGAACTTTTTTACACTAATATAATTACACATGATAGGAATCGCATTATCATGACCTCATCATGATTTTCACCATGCTATGTTTTACATTGAGGACTTCGTTAAATCAATTTAAGATCAACATCAAATCCATAAATGTATAAACATCAAAATAATGAAAAATGCCTTTATTAATCATAAAATGATTTGCAAAAAAGGTGCTAAAGGTGCCTTTAGAGCACTTCTCTAACGTCTTTATCCTTGGAAACTCAACCGGGAGCAACTACGAGCAGCTTGCTTCCACCTTTTTTATTTAACATTGGTTTTATGGCCTGTAAGTAAGCTACAAATTGCAAAATAATCAGAAAGACAAAATTGATAACATTATGAAAACCAATTAAGCTCAATAATTTTCTTTTTTTCGAGTGAACTGTCAACAAAATAGGGAACAACAAAACTCCTTAAATCTTCCGTCGAATCCAGTAGTTTGTCCTATAAGAAGGTGAGTTGCGCTCTTTCTTCCTTAATCACCTTCATCTTCTCTACTTCTTTTTCTTTATGAACGGAGACTTTCATAGCTTCTTCAAACTTGATGTCTGTTGTCAGCTATTCTTCATCCTTTTATTCTTTAGAAAATTCGAACACATCAATTATCCTGAATGAGCTACTATCTTTAGAATTCTTTAATACATCATTCATGTTGAATGTCACTTGGTCATCATTAATCGGAAGGATAAGGTTCTTTTCATGAACATCTACCTAAGATTTTTGGATGTTCACATATGGTATATCAATAACTGGTGAATAAAAGGGACGGTTGGCTGTCTTTTCTTTAGTCTCTTTCTTCATCTCTTAGTCTTCAACAAGGTAGGGTTCAGTTTGGTTTTCCACTAGTCCTTCTGGCTCTCCCCTATTCTTAGGTGCGATAGCCTCATATTGCTTTCTTTGATGTATTTCCATATTACTTAGAGACTCTTACACACTTCTCTTACAAAATTCACAGGGAAGCTGTCTCACTCGAATCTCTAGGTTATGAATACATGAAGCATTATTTTTTGTTACTTGCTCAATTTGCTCTTCTAGTCTCTTCTGACCCTCTTCCTTGTCGGTGAGCTTATCCAGGATCTTGTACAATTTAGAATCCCATAAACTGGACTCATCTTGCTGAAGTCCTAATAGGTCTTAACGTCCTAAATGAGTCCCTACATTATTGGAATAATAGAAATTTCCCGGAGTGTACATGTTTCAATAAGGATTGTTACTTCCTTAACCATACTGTGCCTTATTGTAGTTCACAAAAGTTCCTTGCTCCCTGTAATATCTATCCTCCATCATTGT
Organism: Erythroxylum guanchezii; assembly: GCA_025629825.1. Lineage (NCBI taxonomy): Eukaryota > Viridiplantae > Streptophyta > Magnoliopsida > Malpighiales > Erythroxylaceae > Erythroxylum > Erythroxylum guanchezii. Next base: position 6,368,555 of record JAOTAX010000007.1, read on the forward strand.
TCTTTCCATTTCTTCATGGCATCTAGCTCTTCAGATGTCTCATTTCTCATTCTAAGATGCCTTGCTGTATTTCTACTTTACGCCCCAAACTTCTTTCTCTATATATATTTTCTTTTTTAATTTTAAAACAAAAGATAGTGAAAATACATTAGACTAAAGAACCAAACTAATCGTTTCCCCGATAACGGCACCAAAAACTTGATCACATTTTTTCGATATGTATAGTTTTAATATTTTAACCTCGATATTTCGTAAGTGTACGAGTCGTTCGTGTAATATCTAAGGTGTCGATCCCATGAGGAGGGTTAATATAATCGTAAACTCTAAGGTTGAAACAAATTATAGAAATTCAATTGTAACTAAGCTAAAACAATAACACAATTTAATCAATCAATTCAACTCAAGAATAAATCACGTAATATTAACAAATCAGCAAATTGCAATGCACACACCAATAATCAACCTAAGGAACTACTGATTGAGAGAGGAGAAATTTTTACCTATCTTCAACAATAACCTAATTAATTATGAAATGTCAGATTATTGGTCTTAGTCTATCCTAGGATTGATTACTTTCTCTCGAGTTATAACCAAAAGCCCTAAATTATAAACCCTAATCAGATTATGGAAAATTGCAATTTCTCAATTCATAATTTATCCAAACCCTAATTGGATCTGAAGTTTTCTACTAGACTATCGGGAACCTATGTGAGATCTCTCATCACACAATTACCGATTTGATTGATTTCTTGTTCTTATTAAATTACCTAACTCTCGTTAGCCCAATTTAATTATTTTTTATAGGTTGACCCTCTCAGTTTATTACCGATTTATGAAAATGTAGAAATCAATCACAATGAATCAAATTCACATAAACAATCAGATTTTTATTAAATCAAAGATAAAAATAACTCGAAGGTAAGTTTAGACAATCCTCAACATTCATAAATCCTATCTCAACAGCTATTCCAATTCTACACATAGATGATATGTGTTTAACTGTTGATACATTTAATCATTTACACTTAGCGATTAATGATATGAAAATGCTTAAGATACTCACTTTAATTCATATATGATTTTAGGTACAATTTGGAAGGAAGGAAATTAAAGTGAATCAAAAACACTGCATTTAGGCCATTTTTTGAAAATCAATACTCACTTGTCTTCATGAAACGAGACAAAGAAAATTAAAAAACAAGAAAAATGAAGACGTGAAGAAAAGAACGTGAGTTGCATAGACTATGAGTGGAAATTTCATGCATATATTCACATGAATGAATGGCCATGCAAGTTAGTAATTCAATTAATGGACAAAGGAAGGTGACAGCTCCATACATCATGATTTAGTGCTGCAGATGTTGGGAGCACAATGGTGAAGCAAGGAGCAGCTCACGTGTAAATTATGAATAAATGGCCATGAGAACAAAATGCATACAACTTGCCAACAAAACGACGTGCTCATGTAGGGATAGCCCAAGACCAAAACGACAAACCTTGTATGTATGACATGAAGGAGTAAACGCATACCACGTCTGCGTTTCATGCAAACGTTATGCATGAAACGCAGACGTTTGGTCAAGAGGCAAAGGGCTGCAAGGGTTTTGGGAGAAAACAGTATGTGTGACCCAGAAAATTAACGAGTTACATCCAGCTACAGTGCAGAGGAGGCATGTATGAGAGGTATGCATTTAATGCAGTTGTCTGCGTTAAACGCAGATGAGGAGCTGGGCGGAGGTTTTGAGTGAACAATGGGGGTGGACTAAAAAGCCCCCATATTAATTCGTCATATTAAGCAACAGTGAAGGGAGGCTATAGTGAAAAAACTGGGGGCGACAAAAGAGAGGGGCGAGAGAGAGCATTGAATAAAGCCTTGGACCACCATACCTAATTGTGCCATCGATGAATAGTGAAGAGTAGAGAGGGCAGTGAAGGAGAGTCGAAGGGGTATTCGGTAGGGCTACAACATGAGGGCTGAAGCATTTTTTCGAGAAAGACTCATGAAGAGCTAGGAGTCTCGACACCGGTTTAGAGGCAACACCGACACCAATGACCTGGGTTAAGTATTTTTAATTGTTTTGTTGTTTCTTTTTCGCATTAGAAATTGATTGTGTTATCCTATGTTAATTGATTTGGGTATTGTTTATGAATAATCAGATTTTCACTATTGTTTAGTTATTTGTGTATGAACCCATTTGGTATTGTGAAAACATGATTTTAATGTGTTCATTGAATCATTTAATTGTAAACCTATTGCTAGAATTTTTATAAAATCCGTAATTGTTATGTTGAAATTCATATTAACGACTAATGATTTGTAATCATTAGGGATAATATGACCTAGGTTAAATGACATGTTGTATGTGATTGTTGCCTTAATTAATCAGTTTTCCTATGTAGGGACCCGAACTTTGCGTACCAGGTGGGTTTCCCGCGTACCTCAAGAGGCCCGCGACCCCTACTGTAGAGCCCGGCCTCTACCACCAGCACTCCAGGTA
>JAOTAX010000007.1:6414969-6426274 GCA_025629825.1 Erythroxylum guanchezii
TCATTTTGATTGAAAACTTAAAAACAAGTAAAACAAACAAATTCAAAAACACACATGCATATAAAAAGTAATGCAGAAATATAAAGAAAAAGAAATTTACTTTCCTTGGGTTGCCTCCCAAGAAGCGCCTTTGTTTAGGGTCGTTGGCTCAACTCCTTGTTTCCTCCTTACGTGACAAAATTGTGATCTTCAAGTGTCACATGCGGCTCCTCCATGTGAGGTAGTTTCGAATAGGGCCTTAGTTGATCATCATCCTCATTTAGCATCTTCCCTATCCTCAGATTCTCAATCTCGACTGAGTCCATACACTCTGGAAATATTTTGAACGTCTCTTCACCTTTTTCTTCATCATTCAATTCCTCCAATATGTTATGTAAAGGTAAAGAGTTAGCTTAAAAAATAATCATTGATTCAGCATTTACCTCTGAGCTAAAAGATGTGTCCTTTTTGGCTTCGAGCTCCTTCTCCACTTCTTCGACACAACCAATTTGTTGAGGGTTGACCTCAAATTCTCAAGCTCCTCATCACTTTGTAATCTTTCTGCACAAACATCCATTAGGTACACCTCGGGTTGATACAACTGCTCCTCTTCGCTTTGCGATTCTAGGCGATTAAGCATTATTGCCATCTGACCCATTAGGTGTTCCATCCTCTGTTGGCTTGCTTTTGTTTCTTGTCGGAATTCTTGCAACTGCTGCTGCATATCTTGTTGAAATTGCAAATTCTTAGCTGCTAGATTCTTAACAAGTTCTTCTAAAGATGCACCTGAATCGTGTTGGCTCTCTGAATCTTGGGCACTAGACCATGTGTTTTTTGGAAAATTGCCCTACATCCTTCTGGAATTGTAGAGTATTCTCCTGCAATTGTAAAGTATTAGCTTTCATAATATTAATAAACTCTTCCAGAGATGAACCGGAGTTGTGATAGGAAGCTTCTGGTCTGTATGAGAATTGTTGTGCATCCTACAAACTATCATGGAAGTAATTCTGGTGATTATTCCATCCATAACAAAAGTTAGGTCGATCAGTCCAAACATTATTATAAGATTGAGAATACGAGTTATAAAAGAAATTACTTCTGTCCATATCGATTTCTTTTAAAAACACGAAACAAAAAATGAAAAGATCATAAAATAACTGAAAAGAAATCAATTACGAACAAATATATACAAAAAATCAATTAAATCATAAACAAAAACTAAAACTAAAACACCACATTCCCCGATAACGAAGCTAAAATTGACCCCGTGTTGTTATGCTAGTCAAAATAAAATAACTAGACTTACTATTATAGCAGTGGTGAGTCTAGGTCGATCCCACAGAGAGTGTGTGAAAAGTTTATGAAATGAAATTAATCGGCGTTTAGGTTTAACGTCGGGGGGAGGGGGGGGGTTGTTTTTGAAAAAAGAAAATAAAATGAAACTAAATAGCCTAATGAAAACAAATTAAAGAAAACATGCAAAAAATGATAAAAGTGGGGAATTCGGTAGGAACTCAGTTCTTTGGTTCAATCTCGGCCTACACCCTAATTAAGCATATTTCATTAATTTGCTGTTCTCAAATCTCTCTTAGCAACTATTAATTGTGAGTTAATAATTAACCCAAGTTTTTCCTTAAGTTTTATTTAATCAAAATACGATCGTTAATTAAACCTAACCACCGAATAACCTAGGATACGATCTCTAAATTTAATTAAGCAGTAGCATTACGAATTAGGAAAACTGATTAATCAAGGCAACAATCACATACGATGCGTCATTTAACCTAGGTCATATTATTCCTCATGATTAAGAATTATTAGTCGCTACACATGAATTTCAATATAACAATTACAGATTATATTGAAATTCTAGCAATGGTTTTGCAATTAATGATTTAATGAACGCATTAAAATCATCATCTCACAATACCCAATGAGTTCATACATAAATAACCGAACAATAACGAAAATCCGATTATCCATACACAAAATCCAAATCAATTAACATAGGATAACACAATTAATTTCTAATGGGAGAAAGAAACAACAAAATAATAAAAAAATACTTAACCCGGGTCGTTGGCGTCGATTGCATCTCCGAACCAACGTCGGGATGTCTAACCTTTCATGGGTCTTTCCTAGAAATGCTTCAGCCCAAAACTGACCCTATCGAAGCTCCCTCGTCTCTCCTGCCCAAGCTTCTTACTGTTCACTGTCACCTCCACTATTCCCTGATGTGACCATTTAATGTTGGAGTTTATGGTCTAACGTAACTGTTCACACACTTCTCCTCTCTTCACACCTCACGCAGCTCCTCTCCAACTTTTCCATCCAAGCTAAATCGCAACGCAGCCTTCACGCCTGCGCCTCCACACTTGCCTTCACGCCTAGCTACTGTTGGATCCCTTACTTTTCTTAAAAGTTAGAACTATTGAATGAGGAATTTTAGTGATTAGTCATGGGTAAAGAAAAGGAGAATTCTTGAATTTGAAAAGATAGACAAGATTAAGTTAGTTATGGTTTTCTAAAGAGTTGGGTTCCGGAATCAAGCAGTGTCCAACATTTGTGATATCAGAGCAAGAAGAGAAATGAATGATGATTAAGGAAACTTCATTGGAACAAGTTCAGTGTTTATGATCTGAGCAAGAATTGGGTTCCGAAAACGGAATCCAACAGCTACTGCCGTCTATTGTGCATTGATTTGAAGAATTAACATCGCCCCTCTTTTAAACCTCCTGCGTTGTAGCTCTGGGACGCTGCGTTTGCTCTATGGAACGCTGCGTGCAACGCAGCTGCGTCTGTGTTTCACACAAAAATGTAGGCGCGATGTGCGTTTTTCATAAAATGCACACCGTCTTGCTCCATGAAGACAAGTAAAAATTAATTTTCAGAAAATAACCCAAATGCAGTACTTTCGACTCACTTTAATTTATTTGCTTCCAAATTACACATAAAATCATATATGAATTAAAGTGAGTACCTTAACCATTTTCATGTCAATAATTGCTAAATGTAAATGATTAAATATATCAACAATTAAACACATATCATGGAGGCGTGAATAGTAATGGTGACCCAAAAACTTAATTCATCACATCGGTGAATAGTGAGGGCTGAGAGTGATATGAAACAGAAGAAAGGGAGGCGCAATGAAGAGAGCCGAAGGGTATTTCAACTAGGGACATTGAATGGGGGCTCAAGTATTTTTCTAGGAGAGATTTATGGAGGGCTAGACGTCCCGACATTGGTTCGGAGACGACATCGATGCCGATGACCTGGGTTAAATATTTTTTTATTTTTTTATTGTTTCTTTCTCTCATTAGAAATTGATTTTGTTATCCTATCTTAATATTTAGGTATTGTGTATGAATAATCAAATTTTCATTATTGTTCGGTTATTTGTGTATGAACCCATGCGGTATTGTGAAAAGATGATTTTAATGCGTTCATTGAATCATTTAATTGCAAACCCATTGCTAGAATTTTAATATAATCCGTAATTGTTATGTTGAAACTCATATGTAATGACTAATGATTCGTAATCATTAGGGATAACATGACCTAGGTTGAATGACGCATCGTATGTGATTGTTGCCTTGATTAATCGATTTTTCTAATTTGTAATGCTACTGCCTAATTAAATCTAGAGATCATATCCTAGGTTATTTGATGGTTAGGTTTAATTAACGATCGTATCTTGATTAAAGACTACCTAAGGGAAAACTCGAATTAATTATTAACCCACGATTAATAGTTACTAGGAGAGGTTTAAGAACAACAAATCAATAAAATATGCTTAATTAGGGTGTAGACTAAGATTGAACCAAATAACTGGATCCCTACCGAATTCCCCACTTTTATCATTTTTTCGCATGTTTTCTTTAATTTGTTTTTATTAGGTTAGTTTCATTTTATTTTCTTATTCCAAAAACCAACCCCCCCCCCCCTCCCCCTTTTTCCCTAAACACTGATTAATTTCATTTCATAAACTTTGAATATACTCTTTGTGGGATCGCCCTAGACTCACCACTGCTATAGTAATAGTCTAGTTTTTATTTTGACTAGCGTTACGACACGCGGTCACATGCATAAGACAGTAACCCTATAGCCTTTGCAATCCTTGCTTTTATTGTAAAGAGATTGTTCAATCGTTTAATACAAACCTAATCAACAACCCATAAAAATCAAGAAACAAAATGGCTTAGATTGAGAGATTACAGAGGAACCAATACATAATTTTCTATAAGCATAAATGTATATTAATTGTTACCATGAATTCTAGGGTTAACTATAATGCAAATCAAAATGTTATAACCTGCTCTGATACTATATGTAAATTTAAACTTTAACATTCTAAGCAATATTTCAAGCATAGAATTCACCTAATATGATTTATGACACAATTGATTCAACTTCTTCAAATCCTAAGATTCATGCTATAAACAAAAGAAAGAACAAACTTGATCCTTACTCAATATGTGTATTCTCTTCTTGATCGTAAATACCGTCTCTATGCAAAATCTTTATCTACTCTTGCCTTCTTCCTTTTCTTTGTTATTTATCAATGGTGCAAGAATGTACGTTTATTTGATCTGTTAACATTATTTGATTGAAGGGAGAAGGAAGGGTTTTATTAGTTATCATTAACGATTCTAATTTTCTTTACAAACCTAATAACTATTATTTTAAGCCCACCTCATATTAGAATCAAATAAAGTAATATGGTCATACTTTATAATTATTAAATTAATGTAACAGATTACGCTTACACTGGAAACGTAACTTTTGAAATGAAAGATGAAATTGAGTGGGGCATAAGGTACATTCCTCAAAAAGCAAGTTGTAAGAAAATTGACGTGACAATTGACATTTGGTTGACAAGTTGAAATAAGAGTTCATCGAGTAAAACAAAACGAAAGACTTAAAAAGAGACGTCCAACACAGTTATGTCTCTTCACCCTTAATCCTTTTGCTTGAGAAGGAAGGAATTTGCATTAATGAAAGCACAATAGACGTTGGTTCTACCTCCCTGGTACCAAGGAATACAAGAACTCGTCTGTTTGACGTCTAATTTCTGCAATGTATGCAAAATCGAAAAGCCAGAAGAGTAGAAAGTAATCGTATAGGTAAAATAACTAATACTAATATTTATATGATTATTAGATCAAATAAGTGTAACCATATTGGGCATGCTTCTTTAAAAGTATTTAAAGATTCGGTGATAAGTCTGCATCAATACTTGCCTTAATGGTAAGGATTTCTGTCTGATTCAAAAAATTGAAGTGTTGAAAATAGGTTACAACCTTTTATTTATATATTATGATCAAAATGTGTGCATATTTTACATAATCAGTAATTTATTACAGAATTATTAGTTTTGATTTTTTTTAATCCAAGTACATATATTCTTGCATACAGTAAGACTTGTTTTATCATGTTAAGTAATCTTAATTGCTTTTTTTAAATACAATTTAGGCTTCAATCACCTTAATTTCATGTAACTTTTGTAATTTTATTATCTATTTTTTAAAAAAATAAAGTGATTATTATACTTAGATTTTAAGAATAATATTTAAATGTTATGAAACATTGCTTAATCCTCTATTTTTATTTCAGGATTTACAGTATGCCATAATCTTCAATATACCATAATATTTAAGTTTGATGAGAAATATGTAGTTAATATGAGCATAAAGTCACAGATCCTTCAAATTAGGTAATTAATTCTCCCATTTTTTATTTTCATTCTTGCTCTATTTCAATATTCAATTTATGCTACCCTAATGAGTGTCCACATAGCAAACCTTTCCGATGAGACTTGCATTATCCACTCCAACTCGCATTTCTCTGGTCACTTGCACGATGTTTCAACTGGCTCAATACTGGGATGCATTCCTGTTATAGATTTAGGCACATCAATAAAAGAAGGGTATCATAATGTACTCAATGATATATTATATACTACATACTTACAATCAAATGTTGCCCAGGTAGAAGGAATTGACATGGGGATATCTTGTCCTTGGTCGTTGCTGTGCAACAACTGGAAAATATCTGTACCATTATCAGCCTTCTTTATGGGTGTTTCAAGTTCTCCCATTGGTGGAGCTAAAGTGAGTACATCATACTTCAAATCTAAAGAAGCCTATATTAAAAGGGAAAGCCATTAAGACTTTATGCCGGATGCATGCAGTTAAGGAGACAAGACCTTTATCAGTTGGTTCATAATTTTACTAATATAGATCAGATGAGCAACTTCATTTCAGGATCGGAAACATGACAAATCTAAACGTTTACTATTCTAACAAATACATATGAGATTCATAAGAAATATCAAATTATAAGATAATATCTACATTACCCCACGGGGTCGTCTAGTTCGAGTTGGACCAAGTTCTGTAATGCTTTTGACGAGGATATCTTCTCCTACAGAATGCCTCCTTTGAATTGGGATGTCAGTTTTTACTAAATCATCATTATTATAATTGGTTTCGCCAACAGAATGAGTTGGTCGTATTCTTCTTCTTGAAATCCATCTTTTCTCCACATATCTGAAAGATTGTGTGCTATCATAACTAACAGGCAAATAGAATGAACATGTCATGTGTCAGTTGAAGATCTTCTTACTTGGCACGAATGAATTTCTCAGTGTTGCCTTTATCTGCATTTGTTGGAAGTTTTGCTTCCCAATAACTGTTTGACTTCTTATTTCCCATAGCTATTCATAAAGGATTGAGTTAGTGATTAAATCCACTTTTTTTGGAGAATCAACAAAATTGAAAAACTATGCTTCACACAATTAAGAAAAGGTTCACTTGAAGCACAGTGATAGGGTTCTTACACTGCATAAAGGAAACTTGGTCTGGAAGCCATGTATCCAATGTAGTGGATCGTACCTACATCCAAATCAAACTACCAAGTCACCGTTTACAAGTCGTTAAGATGACACTTCTTTTTTTTCATTTCTTGAAAAATAACATCATAAGGGGTACTAATCTAGCTAATTACAAAATGTCCGACATTCCACACCTGTGAAATATGCACCCCTAAGCTCCGATGAATTCCCGAGCATTGCATGCAGATGAATATTCCAAGGTTCACGCTTGCCCATCTTGGTGCCCTAATTGAAAGAAAGCACAATGAATTTGGAAGTTAAGTAACCTAAAATTCCAAACTATTGATCTCGAGTTTCTTTGTGTGGTTTTTCAGTGTATTAGCGGCTTTGATGCATTGTTTGAACTGGAATCAAAACGTATGTTCATGTATGCTTCCAAAATTCACAGGCCTAATAATGGAGATAATAGGTAAAAAAATGAGCTTCTTCTGTTCTCTGATACCAATCAACAAGCTACAATAATTTGATGTTATATATCAGAATTAAGCTGGTCATCAAGAAATGTTCTTGAAAATTTACCTGCTCCCACAATCAGCACATTCTCTATTTTCTGGAAGCTTAACAAGGCCTTCTAAAATCTAAATGGACCCATTAAAAACAAACAGATAAGACTGATTACTTTTTTTTTTTTAATATGACTTTTTTCAATAGAACATACAGACAATAAAGACGGGGAATAGAAAAGGGAAAGAAAAAAGAAATTTCAACAAGCACCGAAAGGTGAGAATGTAGAACTATGACCTTCATGTGCTTGGCATTGAGTTCATTGGAGACAGAGGCTTTCCCATTCATGTTTGCCCTTCTTCGCTTTTAGCTATTGCAGAATATGATATATAAAATATCATTCAAATAAAAAAAGAAAGCGAAGAAGAAGGCAAAACGTAAAAGAGTTTAGAGATCAAGAAAGGAAGGTGAATTTAAAACTAGACTTGTTTGTAGCTTAATCAGGTGTTTATGGACGAAGAGAATGAAAAGGAAAACCATCGGCATTGCTATAAATACGGCACTCACCACTGCTAGATATAGAACAAATTAAAATTGTCATGCCATTTTCTATTGTGTATTTCACTTCTAATCTACAATGGTCACCCAATTAACTCCTTTTTCTAATTAAATATACCCCACATAACAGAGGTTTAAGTAATAGTTTAATAATGTTGCTAATTCGATGAAATATCTAAATTTGTTAGCTTAATTTTTCTCACTATGATTCGAAATACCAGCTAAACACTCACCCATATACATCAAACTATAATGACTTCTCTATCCCGTTTCTATTTTATGTTTCACTTAATTTATCTACATTTACGGCCAAACTCATTGATAGATCGTATAAAAATTCCAAATAAATTATGCGTTAATTTTAAAGTTAATTGTAAAAAAATCTCAAATTTTATTCAATTTTACAATACTAGCTTGAACTTTAAAAATGATATGAAAATCTCAAAAAACTTAAAATTGTCATTTGCTAATGCTCTATTACTACAAGAAAATCATAAATTATCGATGAGAAATTACCGGTGGAATAAATACCATAGCTAATTAAAGATGAAAAATCAATACTCGTCGGTAACACTATCGTGAAAATTTTTATTTTACGACGAACAAAATTTTCGTTGGTAAAGGTAGAAGGAAAACATCCCAGCAAATTTTTTGATAGAATATAGCGACAAAAAAGTTATACTCGTAGGTAAATTAGGCGAAACGTTTGCCACAATAAACTAACGTCAAAAATTTACCGAAGAATCTATGTTCCGTCGGTATAACCGGTCCGTCGATAAATTTACGCAGAAATGCTTTGTTCAATAATCAAGCATTGGGGTTTACCAAATGGTAATGTATTCTGTCGGCGATTTTTTGATGGTCTGGCAATTCCATCGTTAGCTTCAGCTTAATCGTTTTAGATAAATCAAAAACAACATCGTTTGGTTTAATATCAAACGACGTCATTTTCAATTTATTTAAAACGATTAAGCTGAAGCTAACGATGGAGTGGTCAGATCGTCAAACGACGTCGTTTTCGTTCGGGGTTAAACCCATCCCGAACCTTCCCCCTCATTTTCTCCTCTGTGTTTTTGCCATCTTTTCATTCGTTGGACGGGGTTTATGAACAGTAATGTATTCCATCAGTGATTTTCCAACGGTCTGGCCACTCCATTGCTAGCCTCAGCTTAATCGTTTTAAATAAATCGAAAACATTGTCATTTGGTTTAATATCAAACGACGTCGTTATTCGAGGTTGAACCTATCCCGAGCCTTCCCCCTCATTTTCTCCTCTGTGTTTTCGCCATCTTTTCATTCGTTGGATGGGGTTTATGAACAGTAATGTATTCCATCAGTGATTTTCCAACGGTCTGGCCACTCCATTGCTAGCCTCAGCTTAATCGTTTTAAATAAATCGAAAACATTGTCATTTGGTTTAATATCAAACGACGTCGTTATTCGAGGTTGAACCTATCCCGAGCCTTCCCCCTCATTTTCTCCTCTGTGTTTTCGCCATCTTTTCATTCGTTGGATGGGGTTTATGAACAGTAATGTATTCCATCAATGATTTTCCAACGGTCTGGCCACTCCATTGCTAGCCTCAGCTTAATCATTTTAAATAAATCGAAAACGATGTCATTTGGTTTAATATCAAACGACACGTTATTCGGGGTTGAACCCATCCCGAACCTTCCCCCTCATTTTCTCCTCTGTGTTTTTGCCATCTTTTCTCCTCGCTGTCGCTCGTCTTCCTTTAAGCGTCGGTTGAGGTAACGTTTTATTCTTTGATTGTTTTTTACGACGTTGTTAAGTTTTGTTTTTTACTATGTTTTGTGTATTACTTTGATTGTCATTGTTTTCTTTTCTTGTTTTGGTTATCTTCTTTGGTTGTCAGACACTCTAGCTCCGTCATCTTCTTCCTTCACGTGCTTCAGTGACTTCTTCTAGGTGTCCGTTAAGGTAAGTGAGTTTTGTTATTAAATGGCTTTTTATGTACATGGTTTAATTTGGGTATTTGTTAGTGGTTTGAACCTCCCATTTAAACTTGCTGCATTTTTTATGTAAATGGCCTGCACCAACCGAAACTTGTTTGTGGTATGAACTTCAGTTTATGGCTTTAAATTTTAAGTATTGTTAATCTAAATTTTATGTATTGTTAATCTAAATTATTAGCTTTAAATTTTAAGTATTGTTAATCTCTATCACTAATGCATTTTCTTATTGGTTATGTTTGGTTGTTACATTCTTAAACTTGGGTTTATCAATGAATTAATATAGGATAAGTTTGAATTATAGTTCCAAATATCTGAATTTTGTCAATGGGTTATTTCATTGATGCTCTCTGAATTGATTAGGTTCTTTTTACTTTTCATGTTCTCACCCCATTTTGGTTGGATTTTTTTCTACTTTTCTTTCCGTATATTTGTATTATGATGGGATTGATAAATGAATGACTTTAGGAGTTTTGAGGAATTTTAATATAGGATATTGGTTGAGTTGTCTTGCAAATGGCATTATGGATTGAGGACTATGGTTTTGTTTATATATCAATATAGGAGGGGTTTGAATGTTAAACAGATATACTATGATATTACTGCATTTTTAGAGGTTCATATGGTCAATTACTAACTTCATATAGGAAGCATTTTAACATTTTTATAGTTGCTAAATTGCCATTTTACATATACTTAATACTAGGTGTTGCATCACTCATTTATGCTAATATGAGAATATATAGCATGATTATGAGTTAATTTGTTAAATTTTTAGGTTTTTAAATCATGATGGGATGATCCAAGTCTATAAACTACTATAAGAAAACACTTAACTAAAGTTACAATATGAAGATTATTTATTTCAAAGCTTTCGATTCTATCAATTGGAACTTCATTCTAGCTTTTAGGATTTCCAATCTAGCTTACTTTAGGATTTCCTATCTATTTTTTTTATAAAATGTGAGAAATTGAAGATGTACAAGACATCATTTAAGGATGATCTTTAGTTTTCATTTATAGTTAACCATAAAATGCGTTTTTGTGTGCTAGGTTCAATGGCATAGTCATTGATGAGTTTTTATGTTCTTCTTAGTCAAACTATTTATGTTTGGGTTATTTTTGAATCATTGATAAGTAGATGTATAATTACATAAGCATTTATTATATGTGGAATGAGTTTGAGATCTTATGAATGATTCGAGGCATAGCAAACTCCTCTGATGGTATATAAGCTAGAAACTCGTAATGTAGCTCTCGTGAGGCTTATCGGTGAAACAATGCCACGTACCATAGTTTTGAAATCAATTGTACGATTAATACTTCAACTTCGATGTAATTAATGCAAACTTAGTATTAACACAAGAAATTAATATATTTTTGATAAGTCAAATTATTCTTATATGATTTTGTGTTGAATTGGAATTAATTTGACTTATCTCTATGTGAATTTGAG
>JAOTAX010000007.1:6458032-6504639 GCA_025629825.1 Erythroxylum guanchezii
TTATTATTATTATTATTATTATTATTATTTATTATAAATTTTAAACTTATTATTATTATTATTATTATTATTATTATTATTATTATTATTATAAATTTTGTACCTATTATTATTATTATTATTATTATTATTATTATTATTATTTATTGTTAAGCCTTTTTGTATTCCACGCCAAAATATTCATCTATTTTGCAATTTGGAGCTCTTTCTTCCTCTTAGATCCTTCCCTGGTCACACTTTTAAAATTCTCCTCTAACTGTGTATCTAAGATGTTGCTACCATTATGTCCTTCTTGATCATTCTCCTAAACCTCAATGCCTTCTTTGTTGGCTCGATATCTAGCTTCCTTTATTATTGTTATAAGTGCCGCATTTTCCTTTGATATAACTTTTATTGTTGGCAATAGTTAATTTTTTTAAAAAAGTTAAAGATGAGTTAAGTAACTAAATTTATGTTAATCACTTATATAATATAAATTAATAATAAATTTATTAAATTTATAATTATATAAATAAAAATATTAAAAATATTTATTTATTAATATATAATTTCTAAATTTAAATATTTTAAAAAATTATTTCATAAATAACAATTTTTTAAGATGATTTTAAATTTCAAAATATATTCATTAAATAATTACTATATTTGAAAATTTAATGAATTATTTTTAATTATAAAAATCAAATTAAATTATTATAATTTTATTAATAATTTATGATAAATAATTAAATAGTATAGATTTAGTAAAAAGCATAAAATCAAAATCAATTTTTATTATTTTTATAAGTTATAAAAATAGGAAAAATTCAAAATCATAAATAAAAAACTCAACCAAATAATTTTTTTTTTGCTTAATTGAAAAAATGAAAATGAAACTAAATAAGCCATGAATGAAAAAAACTATTAACATTTATTGGAGTTTAAAGTTATTAATATTTATTGTTTTGATGAAAGAAATTATATTCCGAGTTAAAGCACATTTTTTGGTTCTCACATAAAAAGACTTTTTCCAGCTTACCATAAAGGTGCTTGTTTGCACCTGGTTCAGCATCTATGTAGGGTCGAATTCAATTTATTATTCTGTGTCTGCATTTGCAATCCACTGATTCAAATTTCAAACTTTTGAAAAGCTCTCATCGCTCCTCTATGCTTTTTGGAAATTCAAACTGGGCTGTTCCTTTCTTTCTTTTTATGAGTGGTCCGTCTTTGAGCATGCCGTGCAGAAGACGTGACGCTACGGTCCATTTACATTCAAAATCTATGACACTGACTTCTCCTCAAAGTTCAATCTTTATATTGAATTCGATACCCCGACAACAATCATCGTTCCCGAGAAGAAAACATTCTCTTTCACAACATTATTTGAAATGGGTTAGTGAAACATATATATATCTTGAGTTTCTTCCTTCTTAATTTCATTCCAAGTTTTAAGCTGTTGTCTTTCTTTCTTTCTTAATTTCATGGTTGTTATAATCCCTTATTTTAATGGCAGACATTGAAGAAAGAGTGGTAATGTTGCTGAAAAGCACGTCCGAAGAAGAAGAGCAACTACAGAGCAACAGCGACACCTTTGCTGAGCGCGCTGAATTCTACTACCACAAACGCCCTCAGCTTCTTGTTCTCCTCAGAGACTTGTATGGCGGCTATATTACCTTACTTGAACGTTGCAAGCGAAACGAATCGAAGAAAAGCCTTTTTTCTTCTGACACAGACCTGGGAGTTGATGAAATGGTGGCGGAACTTGTGTGGAAGACCGTGGAGAGAGAATTACTGCTTGACCAAGTTGGTGAAATGGAGCAACAAGGATGCGTATCATCCAAGATGATAGATTTGTTAAAGAAGTTGCTTGAGATTCTAGAGTCAGAGAGGATGGTACTATTGAATGAGAATGCAAGGTTGGACCAAATGGTGTCAGCATTGTTGGAAGAGAACAGAGGACTGAAATCAGAGGGCGTGTTCTTGAAGAAGAAAGCGAATGAACTTGCAAGGTATGTAGTGAAGATGACGGAGGACCATAAAATGTCCTTGGTTTCTCGCAAAACGGAACATCTTGAGGAGCAGATTTATGGGTTAAAGGAGAGAAGGAAGATAGAGTACTATAGTGATGAACAGTTGGTGACGTTCAGAAGTGAAACGAGAAAAGGTGAAATGAACAGGAACCTTAATGGCTATGGCTATCAGAATGCGGGTTGGTTTCAACTTGAGAAACTCAAAATAATGAAGAGAGGAGAGAATGGTGCGAGAAGTCATGGTGGTGAAGGTGTGAGAAGTGGTGGCAGTGAGAAGACTTCTTCTTCTTCGGTGCAGAAATGGTGGGAAAGGATGAGGACAACAAGTGTTGATTTCCTTACGCGTGGGGGTGGCCTTCGTCGATACTCGTCTACTTAATTAAATTGATCATATTTAGAAACCTATCATACTGCATTTGAACGATGTATATTACAAAATGGGCAGCTAGACAAGGTCAAAGTTTGGTAGAAGTTACATCTTCAGGTCAGGCTGTGGGGAAAATGAAAAGCTGTTGCTGCTGGGCAGGACAATCGCGACTGAGGGTAACTGACCGAAGTAAGTAGTACTGAGTACAAGTGAAGTACTACCAATGTTCTGTTTGTTCTTTAGCGATATTTAAATTTTAGTTTCAAATTCAATAAAAAAAATATTTAGTTTGTGTTTTATATTTCAGTTTCTTTCCTATGAAAATCATGTTTTTGTTTTTCTAATCGTAATCTAATTTACAACTAAATGGTACATGCATATCACCTAATTACTTATGATTAATTATTAATAAAAGTTAAGCTTAATAAAACTTATTCATGATGAGCATAACATTGAAAACATGACGCATTATCTCAAACATGAGCACTGTCAATAATCATTAGCAAAACTGTAGATCACATTCTGCAGACGCGTCCTACAGACACCAAATCTCTGTACTCTTGACACATTAAACATGATTAGCTACATAATCCAATTCTCTCAAGATGGAACAAATGGGAAGGATAACATCTTAAAGGACAAGGGCGACGTCATATTACCAACATCATTAAGGTTTATGTCGCTTTTGTTGTCATTTGTTTTCTACTAAGGGCCCAGCTGACCACAATGGGCTATATCCTTCCCTCACTTGTAGCATCCCCACTTACCTAGGAGGGAGTTACTTGCCCAACCATCAAGTTATCAACACCACGCGGACTAACTTCATATTGAGTATCAATTTAAATGAAAGTCTTTTTCCTATGTCTGGGAATCACGCTTTGCCAAAGCAATTTCATGAATGCAACGTAAAGTTATACAACACAGCACGATAGAGTATTCATACTGAAAACAGAATAAGGATTCACCTAGTAGATCCAAGCTCATGTTGAGATTCAATTTTGGTTGACTCGAGATGAGCTGAGTTGATTCTTTAGAGGGAAGAAACAGTTTCAAATGTTAAACCAAGATTGATAAGCATTCTCCCTCTAATACAACTAGTGTTTTCACAGGGGCAACAAATGCAAAAGCAATTAAGTATAGATTCATAATCCATCTATCACCTTCAATTGTAATATTCTCTAAACATCTGAAATTGCAAGGCTTGGATTGCTTTAGATCGTCTGTTAGGACTCTAACCTTAGGATACTAGAATTTTACTATATTATTGCAATATAATGGTGATATATATATCACTATCGTATAGGAATATAGTATTCCTCCCTAACCAGAGCAGATTTGCTCCTCAGAAGGTATGAATCCTTCTGCCACTATCTTCTCTCAAGTTTCTGCCTACCTTCTCCCTTCTTCTTTTCCCCCCCTTTATAGCCACCCTAGGTACATTCTGTTATGCCTAACAAATTAGCCATGTCAGCTGATAACTAACTCCCTTCTTGGCCCACTGTTCTTCCTCTGGAATAATTCTCTCTCTCTCTCCCGACGATCCTAACAACGTCCTAATTCATTCTTTATCACTTGGAAATTTCAGTTTCAGATGTATGATAAGTAGAATGAAGTAAAAAGGGATCAATCTAGCTTGACCATAAACACTTTATGGTTTTATCGTATCAGTGGCAGAAATTATGGGTCAGAATTATGTGTTTTATTTACCATAATTAGTGTATAAGCTGTATACATATATTCTTACCTATATTAGAATAATAGTAATTAGTGTATTAGCTGTGAATATTTTCTTACCAAAAATAGATTGTACAGCAACTCCTATTTAATGAAAAGAATCCTCATGAAGAGGTCATTCAGCCAATTACACAAATTTGATAGCCAATTACACAAATTTGATATAGTATCAGAGCCAACACCGCAACTTCCTAGTCTTTCTTTGCTTTGGGTTGTTTGTTCTTTTCCGGTCAGTTGATTTCTAACAGCTTTGTTTTGAGACTTCTAGTTCAGATTTTTTTGAGAATGTCTACAGAAACTTTTGAGTATCAAATTTACATGAAAGAACTATGTTGAATGGGAATTTCAGTTCAGGATGTTTTTGAAAGGGAAGGAGCTTTGGAGTCATATTGTTGGGACTTCTCCTGCTCCAGAAAATGAAAAATAATTCAGTCAATGGGAAACAGAGGATGCTCGAATTATTTCTTGGATTTTAGCATCTATTGAAGGTCATATGATAAACAACTTACGCTCTCTTGGTACAGCTAAAGACATGTGAGATTATCTAAAGCGTATATATCATCAAGATAATACCGCAAGACGCTTTCAACTTGAACTTGAGATCAGTAATTTCAGCCAAGGTAATCTATCTATTGAGCAATATTATTATGGTTTTATTAACCTATGGAGCGAATATTTTGGTATTATCTATTCTAAGGTGGCTAAGGAGGCCTTAACTAGCCTTCCGGCGGTTCATGAAGATAGTAAACGAGATCAGTTTTTGATGAAACTAAGACCAGAATTTGAGATTGCCCGGGTTGGATTACTAAATAGAAATCCAGTTCCTTCTTTGGATGTTTGTCTTGGCGAATTGCTGTGTGAAGAACAAAGAATGGCTACACAATTTGTAATAGGTGGGTTCAAAGAGACGTCTGAGGTTGTCAATGTTGCTTATGCTGCTCAAGGGAAGAATCGAGCAAAAGGATCTATACAGTGCTACAATTGCCAGGAGTATGGGCGTATTGCCCACAATTGTGGCAAGAAATTTTGCATTTACTGTAAGCAGAATGGACGCGTTATCAAAGAATGTCCTACACACCCAGAAAATCAAAGAGCACAAGCTTTTCAAGCTACTGTTTCAAATCCTCAAATTACTGGTTCTACATCTACAACCATCAGCACTAACCAGCCAACTGTTACTCCAGAGATGGTACAACAGAGTTTTCACTACACTCTCTGCCCTTGGACTTCAAGGTCAAGGTAATACTTTCCCTTCTCCTTGGATTGTTGATTCAGGAGCATCCAATTATATGACTGGCTCATCTTATTTGTTATGTAATCTTTGAGAGTATAGTGGAACACAAAATATTCAAATTGCTAATGGAAGTGATCTTCCAATTACAGCCATTGGTGATATTGAACAGTTTCTCCTGGGCTGTCTACTAATTTAATTTCTGTTGGTCAAATGGTGGATAATAACTGTGATGTGCATTTCTCTCGTAATGGTTACCTTGTGCAGGATCAAGTGTCAAGGAAGGTGATTGCGAAGGGACCTAAAATGGGAAGATTAGTTCCGTTGCAATTTACCATTCCTAAAGCTTTGTCTTTAGCTTCTGTTATTGTTGACAATAAGGCAGCCATTTGGCATAAACGATTGGGCCATCCAAATAATGTGATTTTGTCTAATTTAATGAAGCGAGGTTTTCTTGGTAGCAAAGATAAGGGTTCTACTTATAGTTTGTCTCTTGATTGCTTTACTTGAAAACTAGGGAAAAGTAAAACCTTACCTTTTCCTACTTTTGGTAGTCATGCTAATACATGTTTTGAGATTATACATTGGGATGTTTGGGGTATTGCTCCTGTTACTTCACATGCACAGTATCAATATTTCGTAACTTTCATTGATAATTACAGTCGTTTCACTTGGATCTATTTTCTGAGCACCAAAGCCAAAGTTTTTACTGCTTTCCAAACCTTTCTAGCTTATATTGAGACACAATTCTCGACTTGTATTAAAGTGTTACGGTCGGATAATGGTGGTGAATATATGTCACATGAGTTTCAGGCATTATTGCAACAAAAAGGTATCATATCGCAATGATCAAGTCCTTATACTCCGCAACAAAATGGAGTGATTGAACGTAAAAATCGTCACTTGTTGGATATGGTTCGTACATTTTTCTTGGAGTCTTCGGTTCCACCTAAATTTTGGGCAGAAGTTTTGTCTATTGCATTATATTTGGTTAATCGTCTACCTTCTCAACAATTGAATTTTGATTCTCCTTACTATCGGCTTTTCGGTATGCATTATGATTACCATAATTTACACACATTTGGATGTGTTTGCTTTGTTCACCTGCCTCCTCATGAGTGTCACAAGCTTACAGCTCAGTCAATAAGGTGTGCTTTTATGGGTTATAGCACTGGTCAAAAATGTTTCTTATGTTATGATGTTGTTGCTAATCGTTTGTGTACTTCCAGAAATGCGATTTTCTTTGAACATGAATACTATTTTCAGCCACGTGTCACATTCCAATGGTGGTATGCTTCCTAGCTTTGACGATATCTCACCACCCATCAAGCGTTTTAAACCGGATTTTGTCTATCAATGAAGACAATTCCCTACATCACAAATTCTTTCTGACACTGATCTAATTCCTACTACGATTGCTTTTAGGAGATCTTTTCGCATACGTTGTCCTCCTAATCGATATGGTTTCTCTACTATTTTAAATGATACTACAATTCCTACCTCTTATTCTCAAGCAACTAAACATGCATGTTGGGTAAAAGCTATACAAGAAGAATTTCAGGCTCGAGGAGAATCACACTTGGGATATTGTTCCCTATCATAACGGTATTAAACCTATTGGTTGTAAATGGGTATATTCCATTAAGTTGCGGTTCGATGGCTCACTTGATAGATATAAAGTGAGGTTAGTGGCACTCGGTAACTGACAGTTGTATGGGGTAGACTATGAGGAAACATTTACACCCTAGTAAAGATGACAATTGTGCAACTTGTTATAGCCATTGCTGCTTCTAAGGGTTGGCCATTGCGACAGATGAATGTTAAAACTGCCTTTTTGCATAAGGATCTTAAGGAAGAGATTTATATGACTTCACCACCAGGTTTATTTTCTACACCATCCATTGATGTTTGCAAGTTAAAACGATCTCTTTATGGTTTGAAACAAGCCCCACGTGCTTGGTTTGATAAGTTTCGCTCGACACTTCTTAGCTTCTCCTTTGTCTAGAGTCAGTATGATTCCTCTCTGTTCCTTTGCAAGACTACTAAAGGAATCATCTTGCTCTTGGTATATGTTGACATTGTTATTACAAGGACCGACACTGATTTGATTTTCCAACTTACCAAATGTCTTCAGCATTCTTTCATATGAAGGACTTAGGTCCTCCACAATACTTTTTAGGCCTTGAGGTCCATTCTACTTCTACTGGTATTTGTCTACATCAGCATAAATATAACGAAGAGTTAATTGCTTTAGTTAGTCTTCAAGAAGGTCATTCAGTTGATACTCCATTGGAAGTAAATGTCAAATATCGTTGTGTTGAGGGTGATTTTCTTTCTCATCCCTCTTTATATAAACAATTGGCAGGAAGCTCGAACTATATGACTATCATTCGACCGGGCATTTCCTTTGTTGTTCAAGAAGTTAGTCAAATTATGCAAGCTCCTACACGTCTCCATTTGTCTGTTGTTCTTCACATTGTTCGGTATTTGCAAGACACTTCTACCCGAGGTCTTTTCTTTCTTGTGGATTCTCCTATTTGTTTGGTTGGATACAGTGATGCCGATTGAGCTGGTTGTTCTGACACTCAACGTTCAACTACTGAATGGTGCATGTTTCTTGGTAACTCTCTTGTTTCTTAAAAAAGTAAGAAGCAAGATCGGGTGTCTAAGTCTTCAACTGAGTCTGAATATCGTGCTATGTCCTCAGCCTGTTCTGAAATTTTTTGGCTTCGTGGATTATTGGGTGAGCTTGGATTTCCTCAAATTGAGCCTGCTCCACTGCATGCGAATAATACTAGTGCCATTCAGATTGCTACTAACCCAGTATTTCATGAGCGCACTAAACACATAGAAGTGGACTGTCATTCTATTTGAGACGCATATGATGCTCGTGTTATCTCTCTTCCACATATCACCACTACTCTCTAGATAGTTGATGTGTTTACTAAGGCTCTCTCTAAGCCACAACATCACTCTCTTGTTGACAAATTGACGCTTCTTGATTAACCCGCATCAATTTGAGGGAGGATATCAGTGACAGAAATTATGGGTCAAAGTTATATGATTTACTTACCATAATTAGTGTATTAGTTGTATACATATATTCTTACCTATATTAGACTAATAGTAATTAGTGTATTAGTTGTGTATATTTGTACAGCAACTCCTATTTAATGGAAAGAATCCTTATGAAGAGGTCATTCCGCCAATACATATTTATCAAAAATTAATTATGCTTCAGCACCAAGATGAGGTTTAAAAGAAAGGATATCCAAATTGACATTTATGCCTTCACTTTAATATAATAATCTTTGATGTATCTCGTCTCTTGATTTTCAGCAGATAGTTGGAAGGCATATTTGATAGTTGGCACAAACATGTTAAAATTATTGGCAATAATACATATTTTTAAAAATAAATCTCTTTTTCTTTCAAATAATTCTTGAATTTTTTAAATATATAAAACATATACTTAAATGGGAATCTTAGAACTAACCTAGTTCCATAAATAAGTTGCAGTCATATCATGAGTTAGATGCACAATATGGATGAATCACAGTACTCGAGCCATATTTAAGTGTGAAACCTGGAAATGTGTGAATGTCCAAAAATTGGCATGGTATACCATAATTAAGCAAGCAAGCATACATCCCATTGCTCTATTGATCTTGAGGTACATTAGCAGCTTTTAGTTTCTCCTGAAGCTTTGCAACTCGAGTCTGCATAGAAACACTAAGAAGATAGACTACTCGAATACCAGGGCCAAAATACAGAGATATAGAGAGACAAGCGAAGGAGCATGGGACTATTATTACTATATCAGGCCTTGAAAATTTTTTACTTTTGTCTTTTTGCATAAGATTGATGTTTAAGGTGTATTCTTCATATGGATCCTTGGTGATCTGATAAAATTGGACAAGAGAGTCATTTAAAATTGGAAATAAATTTGATGCTTGATATTTGCCCAAAAGATGTAGAATTAATTAATTTTGGATATACTACTTAAAGGAAGAAGGGTTGGTCAAGAAGCATATTAACAAATATAGTGTCATAATCGAATATTGTTCAATATCTTAAGCATAATATTTTTTTTATGACAATATCAAATTGAGATGATTCAAGAGGTTATACAAAGTTGAGAGAAATATTCACATTTTATAAGAGGAAATCAAGAGCTTATATTGAACCAAACTCTTGGACAAAATGTTTTTAAAAACAAGTTTGTTAACTTTATGTCCACACTTTCATGTAAAACAAAAAGGGAATTGTGAGAAAGGGCAATAAAAACATGAGATAAATTAAAGGAAGGGTGATTTAGTGATATTCAATAGCAAAGGCGGCGATTCAAGTGGCATTAGGTCAATGTTCACAACAAGAAAAAGATTTAAGGTACATTCCATACAAATAAGAAGTAGCATATATCAATTAGGGTTTCTAGGCTTATGTAATTTGATTAATTGTTTGTTATGATTATTGAATTTTTTTTAGTTGATGTTTTACAATCTTTAACTCATTGAATTGAGATGGAATTGCAAAAACCACATGTAGAGGTTACAATAATTTTAGCGTTACATGAATTAAATATCTTTGGGGGCTATGTTCATAATAACTGCATGAGAGTAACACGTTTGTGGCATGTAGCTATCCAAGTGTATATGATGTGTGTTTTAGAGACATCAATGTTTACTTTGGTTAAAAAAAAACTCAGAGTTCAACCTTAGGAGAGGTGAATGAGTTTATAAACCTATAAAAATGCTATTAATAAACTACTAACTATTTTCAAAACAATAGCTCTTTAAGCATGATAAAAGATTGTTGTTGAGCAAACCTCCACTAATACAATGTTGGCAAGTGAAATTTGGAGGGCCTATAACCCCAGGGACAATAAGGATGAAGCGTGGTGCTAATGGCAAGGTCATAAGCAATGGGCAACTCCTAGTAGGTGATGCAAAAGAAATAAAAGTCTATAAAAGAAATAAAAGTGAAAAGATTAGTTAACCACAAGCTTTAATTTGGTAGAATGAGAATCAAGAATTAAGCTAACATAAAAAATAAGGGCTAAAATTTAGATTGTATTAAGATTCTTATTAAATAAGTAGTAGTAGCATATATAATCTATTTTAAATGTGTTATCTTAGATGTATAGGACTTATAGAATTTCTATTATAATAGGATTTAAATTATGAACCCTTTCTCGCTAGAATAAGGGTTCTAAGAACTATATATATGTATGTATTTAACTCTTCCTCAAGAATAAGCAATCTGAAATTTTTCTACAAACTTGAGTTTTTAACTAAACGGAGTGATTCTTCCTTCTAAGAGCGATTCTTAGATCCTAAGAATAATTCCTAGTTTGTGTTCACCATAAAATTTTAGCAACCAAAATCCTATCTTTCAGCATATTAAACCCTAAAATACTAACCTAATATTAGTCATATTTCTAATTTTGTGAGTTTTAGCTATTAGTTAATAATTTTTCTATTTGTCCTACATCAATTTAATATTAGAGCATTGGTTCACAATGGCGACATGTAGCAGAATGACATATAGAGGAATATTCAGTAACTAATAGCGAGATAAAATACTTCTAAGAGTTATAGGAAAATTGGAAATGACCCTCGACCACAAGGTTCTTCAAGAACGAGCCCAGAAAACAATATCAAACAACAAAACTACACTTGATGGTGAAGGTGGAGAAAGTGAAATCCCAAACGAATAGTTTGACACTAATCAACAGTGAATAGGGTTAGAAAATCAAAAACTACTGAGAGATCCAAGCTACAGAAACCAACCAGTAACACGTGGATAGTGCATGCAAACCTTTAAATGCCATGACATAGTTGAAAAGCACAAAATTTAATGACAGTACTAAGAAAGTTTGTGTTGAAGCCTCTGATTTTGCAGGAAAGATGGATCCATACCTATTATTACACTGGACAACATCAATGGAAGATTTTTTGACAAGTAACACATGTCAAAAGATCGAAAAGTTCAATTAGCAAAGATGAAGCTAGCTGGACACACTAAAATCTGGTGGAGATCGATAGAGGGTAGACTTTGAAAAACAAGCCAACCATCAAAGAAATGAAGCTGAAGTTATCAGAAAATACTTACCATTTCACTATCAGAAAGATCTCTAAGATCAACTCACAACCCTTAGACAAGAGATTATGTTTGTAACTGAGTACATGGAAATATTTGAAGAACTTTCTATATCTGATGTGAAGGGCTAGAGTTAGAACAACTTATATCTCACACAAAAATGGCTTAATGGCAAAATTTCACAAGGAGCTGATAATCCAAAAGATTTATAGCCTTGAAGACATATTGACCATTTATTATCCCTTACTTCATTCTATGTAATAATATACTTATCCCTTATTTCATTCTAAAGTAATAAGATAATTCAACAATAGGTCAGCATAAAATTGGTCACAGACAAACATCAATTGTAACCATACCCCCATAACAAATGACACAGTGGAAGTAGTTAAATAGAGATTTTAGGTTAATCTCTGAACCAAATCCAAGCATAAAACTTAGGATTTAATCAACAAGAGAAAGACAGTTTCTTTAAGGAAAATTTCCTATAGAAGCTTTTATTAAAGGCAATTTTTTTTGGTTCCCTAAAACATCTGTTAAACCTCCCTTTTATACCCCTAAAGTGGCACATGAGAGTCCTAATTCTAGTGTGTAAAGGAGGATTCTAAAGCTCACTTATTTCTTTTTCTTGCTGGACAAGAAAACTTGCCTAACTAGGAAAATTCAAATAAAAAAAAACAGAAACAAATCCTAATGGGTATATGACAACATAACCAAATCCTAATAGGTCGAGGACAACATAAACAAATCTGTATGGGCTCAATCCTTATTAGTCCCATCCACTTGAAAAGAACTCGACCTCAAGTTGTCATTAGGATAGAGCTCTTCTTCTCCATGAAAATCATAGATATCAGCAACATTAACAGTCTTTCAAATTCCCATCTCCTTGGGCAGATTGATAACATAAGCATTGTCATTGATTTTATTCAATATCTCATATGGACCATATTTCTTCGGCTTCAATGTGTTGTGGATTCCAACAGGGAATCTTTCTTTCCTTAAGAAAATCATCACTTTGTCACCTTCTTCGAAAGTTGTAGACTTCCTGTGTTTGTTGGCTTGTTCTTTACATTTGGCATTAGTCCTTTCAAGTCTCTCTTGAACCTCCTCTTGCACAGTCTTCACTTGTTTGGCCATATTTTCAGTTGCTATGCTTAAGTTTGGTAACTTTGGAAGTTTTATCAGATCAATAGTACTCTTTGAAACTTTCAAATATACCAAGGAAAATGGTGATCTACCAATAGCACTATGGACAACACTATTGTAGGCAAACTTAGCTTGAGCTAAAGTTAAATCCCATTGCTTAGGCTTGATTCCACAAATACTCCTCAATAGATTTCCAAGAGTCCTATTAAGGGCCATTAGCAGTCTTCTTACATGCATTGAAATGCGCCTTCTTGGAAAATCTATCAACTACCACAAAAATAGAATCAACTCCCCTTTGTGTTCTAGGTAATCCAAGGACAAAGTCGAAGACAAGTCCTCCCAAATATCTTCCGAGATAGAGAGTGCCATATACAAACCAGTATTCTGGGATCTTCCTTTAGCAGTCTGACAAACATAGCACCTTTTCACAAAGTTTCTAACATCTTTCTTCAACTGAGGCCAATAGAAACTATCTTCAAGACTAGTAATGGTCTTGTCCCTTCCCATGTGACCAGCTAATCTTCCACTATGCACATCACGAATCAACTTTTCTCTATGAGAAGTATGAGGAAAACAAAGTTGGTTATCATGGAAAAGAAAACCATTAGTGATATGGAACTCACCAGCAGGCTGTTTCTGAATACACTTTAACCACATGTCCTTCAAGTCTTCATCATCCTCATTAAGCTCCTTTAAAAACTTCAAATCCAACTACCTCTTGGGACATGGTAAAAAGCAATACTATCCTCCTACTAAGTGCATCAGCCACCTTGTTAGTCACACCAGACTTATGTTTAATAACAAAAGGAAACTTTTGTAAGAAAGTAGTCCATCTGGCATGCATATTACTCAAGTGCTTTTGACTATTCAGAAACTTTAAAGTTCGATGATCAGTGTAAAGAATGAACTCTCTTTGAATCAGATAATGTTCCTAATGCTTCAATGTCCTCACAACCGCATAAAATTCCTTATCATAGGTACTCCATCTTTTCCTTGTATCGTTAAACTTCTCACTAAAGAAAGCTACAGGTAGGCCTTCTTGAGTTAGAACAGCTTCAATACCTACTCCACATGCATCACACTCAACCTCAAAACGCTTGTCAAAGTCCAGTAAGGCTAGGATAGGAGCAGTGCTGAGTTTTTCCTTAATCAAAGCAAAACTTTTCTCAGCTTCATCATTCCAACCAAACTTTCCCTTCTTCATGCATTCTGTGATAAGGGCCATAATTGAATTGAAGTTTCTAATGAACCTCCTATAGAAAGTAGCTACCTTATGGAAAGATCGAACCTCACTAACATTCTTAGGGGCAGGCCATTAACGAATTGCCTTCACCTTTTCTTCATCCACATGAATTCCTTCAGAAATAACCACATACCCCTAGAACGGTAACTTGCTAGTCAAGAAACTGCATTTCTTCAAGTTCAGGTAAAGCTTATTATGTTGTAAAACAGACAAGACTCTCCTCAAATGTTCTAGATGCTCTTCAAATGTTCTGCTATAGACAAGGATATCATCAAAATAAACAACCACCAACTTTCCATTAAAAGGTCTAAGTACTTGGTTCATGAGTCTCATAAATGTGCTAGGGGCATTGGACAACCTAAAAGGCATGACTAGCCACTCATACAACCCCTATTTCGTTTTAAATGCGATCTACCACTCATCCCCAGGTCTTATCCATATTTGGTGATAACCACTTTTCAAGTCAAGTTTAGAGAACACATGAGAACTACAAAGTTGATCAAGCATGTCATTCAATCTAGGAAAAGGAAATCGATATCTCATGGTAATCATTCTCCATGATCCATCCTTTTTGGGTGTCAAAAGTGCAGGAACATCACAAGTACTCATGCTTTCTAGGATCAAGCCCTTTTTCATCAATTCTTCCACTTGTTCTCTTAGAATATCGGCTTCTTTAGGGTTCATTCTATAATGGGGCAGATTAGAAAGCTTAGCTCCAGGTACTAGATCAACGTGATGTTAAATATCTCTCATAGGAGGCAATTCATCAGGTAATTCGGACTAGACTAGATCTGAAAACTCCTCCAAAAGCGGATGGATCAGATCTGAATTAGGTCCACTCTCCTCCTCTCCTCCAATAATTGATTCTTTACCACCAAGACATGAACCTCTTGAGTCTCCTTAACTTCCCTCCCAAAATCTTGCCCACTAAGGGTCAGCAATGTCTTTCCCTCCACTCTAAAAGTCTTTGGCCTATCAAAGGGTGCATTTGTGGGTAGCATGGTAACTTTCTTGCCTTTTCAATTGGACTGAGACTGTGTTATCTCTTCCCTTATAAGTAATATCCACATCAAATTGCCATGGCCTTCCTAGGAGTATGTGACTTGCAATCATGTCCACCACATCATAATAAACAGTAGCCTTGTAAGATTTTCCTATAGAAATAGGAACTTGACACACTTCAACTACTCTCAAGGCTGGCCCATCAGTAAGCCAACCAATGGTGTAGGGATGAGGATGTTTCTCAGTAGGAAGCTTCATGTGATCCACCAACTTTCTTGCCACTAAACTCTCATCACTGCAATTAAATAAATTGTCTACAATCAAGTTGCACACCTTACCATTAACACTGTAGAAGAATCTAAAAATGCTTCTCCATTGTTGTAGCTCCTCGGTTTTAGATGAACAAAGTATCTTCCTTACCACTAGACTAACTCTATCCTCGGCAACTTCTACAGCAAACTTCTCTTCTTCTTCTCCCTCTTATTGAAGCTCTTCCAAATCTTCTTCACCTTCATTAAGGTAGTCTCCTCTTTCAACAACATTGACCATCTTTCTCTCAAGACAATTACTAGAGATATGTCCAGGCTTCCGGCATTTATAACACACGTCTATTTTTGGTGGTGCATAAGGGTTGGAACCCTTAGGAACTCCTTTGTTGCTACTGTTATTGCTGCTACCGCCACCTCCTTCAAAAGGCTTCCTTTTGTCCACTCTTAGATCTTTAGGGGCATTATCGATTTTCACTGTTTTAGCTAATGCTTTCCCCTTTCCTACCACTTCGTTTGGAATTTGTTGAGTTGTTCTCCTAAGATATTCAAACCTCTTAGGTGCCTTTTCCATCTTTTTAGCTTTCAAGGGTAGGCCTCTTCTATGTTCCAAATAGTGTGCAATCCAAGCCTTTCCCTTATGGATGATCTTAATCCTCTAAGATACCTTGAAACTTGCTACATGTCAGATTCTTCAAGATTATTGTGTGCTACTAGCCTCAAGAACTCATAATGATACTCCTCCACACTCCTAGAACCTTGGGCACAAGTTTGATAAAGATCAAATAAATTTAGCTCAAAATTAAGGGGTAAAAATCTAAGAAAAAGGGCTTGCTTCAATTTCCTCCAAGATCTGATTGGTTGTTTTCTATTCCTCTCCCGATTCTTTTGAAGATTACTCCACCAAACTTTAGCACCACTTTTTAATTTATAGCCCACAATTCTCACTAGTTTATCATCTGTGACTTCCATCATCTCTTAAAAGCATTCCACTTCATCAATCTAATCAAGAAAGCCTTCAATGCTTAGATTTCCAATAAAGTAAGGGCCTTCAACTTTAATCTTGTAATCATCTTTATCCCTTTGGCCTCTTCTTGGTTGGTCTTAGTCTAGAATTTCTTCATCCGAACTATCTTCCATAAGAGGCATCTGATTCTGACCTTGAGCTCTCCTATTTTCAGCATTCCTTGGAAGATTAGGTCTGCTAGTAGGTTGGGGTTGAGGTAAACCTCTGCCTTGAGCTCCATTAATTGGTATTCCTCCATTATTGGCTTGATTAAGGGCCATAATGGCTAGAAGTTGATCCATAAGAGTAGCTAAGCCATTGATAGCCTCCAAAACTTCGTCAAATCTTTGGTTATCTCCTTAATCAGCCATTTATACTAGTTGGTCAAAACTGAATACATTTGGTTGGACTTTTCTGGGTTTTGGGTGAATTTTATGGTTTTTTTTTTTTTGGTGAAATTTCTAGGTTGGTAGGGCTAGAAGATGGGTTGGAAGATATGGGACAGAAACAAAACTAAGGCAAGGCACCAAGAAAGAAATCTAGGAAAAACTGGATTTAAAGCTCTAATACCAACTGACACAGTGGAAGCAGTTAAGTAGAGATTTTAAGTCAATTTCTGAACCAAATCCAAGCATAAAACTTAGGATTTAATCAACAAGGGAAAGACAGTTTCTCTAAGGAAAATTTCCTACAGAAGCTTTTATTAAGGCAATTTTTTTTGGTCCCCTAAAACATCTATTAACCCTCCCTTTTATACCCCTAAAGTGGCACATGAGAGTCCTAATTCTAGTGTGAAAAGGATTGATTAAAATCCTTTTCTAAAGCTAACTTATTTCCTTTTCTTACTGCACAAGAAAACCTACCTAACAAGGAAAATTAAAATAAAATAAAACAGAAACAAATCCTAATGGGTATATGACAACATAACAAAATCCTAATAGGTTGAGGACAATGTAAACAAATCCTTATTGGTCCAATCCTTTATTAACAAATTCCAAGTTGTTGCTTCTATAAATTTATTAAATTCTCGGGTAAAAGATACGGGCTCCTTTGTGGTTTAACTAATTTAAAAAAAATCCATAATATTTAAATTAGTGAAAGAATTCTTTATAGTTTTTAATTTTTAATAAAAAGTCCTCTTAAATATCCTACACATGACATAAACAACACACATGGACCAATTAAATGATGTTAACATAATGACCCAACGCAACTATTAAACCTAACCCGAACCAAATCAATATTTATTATATTTATCTTAAATTATTGGTTTCAATCAAGTTAATTAGTTCATATCACATTTAAGAACTCGATTGGGTCATCATGTCATCAACATTTGATTGATAGGTCTATTTTATTCAAGTCATGTGCATTTTATTCGAGAGAAGGGGTTTTTTGAAAAATTAAAGAACACATAATCAATTCTTAAGCATCGGAGAACCTTAGACGTTAACTAATACCTTGAATGTTTTGGAACGACAAATGGAAGGATCTATCTCTAAACACATTGAATACGACTTCTTAGCTGCATCATACTCTTCCATTTCCATGAAAACATCACCTTCACACATATATCCCTAACAAATAGGAATCCAAAGAAATAACAAAATTACAATTGATAAGACATGGCTCAAGAGCTATTTCTTCAAATATAGACCACAAGGAGCAATCATAAAGCAATCAATGTGTAAAACAACCGATACATATTCCTATTTCTAGTGCTGGAGGATAAAGTTTTGGTGTGTAACTGAAGATTGGAACCATTTACCTAACCGGACATGCATACATTTACTTTATTGGAAATAAAGTTTTAGGAATGTAACTAAAGATTTAAATATTTGGATGGTAAAATAGGTTGGATTTTGCATTGGAGATACATTAGAAATTAAATGACAAACTTAAGCTCACCTCAAGATATTTTGGAGCTAGTGTCAAAGCCTCTTTGGCATCTTCGAGAGCCCCCAAATAGTTTCCTACGGTCAATCTTACAAGGGACCTAATTATTTGAATTTCAAATTCTACTCAATTCAAAAATAAATTAGAGATATTTTATATTGCATTGAAAAAGAAGCTTCTAAACAAATGCACATCTAAATTGACCTAAAGAATTAGCTTGATTTTAAAGTATGATCTAAAGTAACACATCAGACTAAAAATCTAGTATAGAATGGAGGCTAAAAAACAAATATAGAATGGAAAGCACAATGTAAGCATCCATGCAAGGCCATAAACCCGCGAGGAGGTAATGAAGATATGATGCAATCTATCTTATGCAAAATAGTGCCTTAAGGTGTTGAAATATTCAGCAGAAAATACATTTTGTATTTAAGATATTATTATGATGAATCTAAAGCCCACTTTACAATTCATTAAATTGATTGCTATAATATAAGAGGACACCCATATGTTTAATAATTACCAGGAAAAATGAGAATAATCAGAAAAGTAGTTTGCTAACACCAAAAAGGGAACATTTTTCCTTAAAGTATCAGGTCTCTAGTTTCAATTTTTTTTAAGATTTTGGAAGTGCCACTTTTAATGGTCCTTCAATTTCTCAAATTGAGTACTTAAATGAAAATTTGATATTACTACAAAAGTTTTGTGGCTTGATTGGAGAATAGAAATTTTTTTTAAAAAAAAAGTTGATTTACACTCTACTCCTGTTAATAAATTTTCTCCCATGGATCTCACCATATTTTGTCAACATCATTGTAGAAAGTACATAATTTCTTGAAATACGATCACAGGTTTAACATACCTGCATCTGTATATGATATGGAGACCACCAAATGGTTGAAGATCTATGGCCTGCATAATTAACAAACAAAACAGTGTTACTGAGGTTTCAACTTTCAAATATAGTTTTCATCCCAAACTTAGTTGCTTCCATATTTACCGGAACATCGGGAAAAAAAAAATGAATGTGAAGAAAGTTAAATTTAGGATAACAATTGACACTACACAAAGATAAATTTTTTACTTAAAAAAAGTAAGAGAATGCAATATCAATTACAAAACTTTAAAATGAAATATACCTGAGAGAGTAAATCGTTAGCGAGGGAGAAATTGGCCTGGTCAATTTCGGACTGCGCTCTCTGTCTGAGATAAAGTGCATCCAACGTCCGGCGAACGGCATCTCCTTCGTTGGTTGAGCTGAAAATCTGCGCAGCTCGAGCAGCAGTGCCGCAGTGGCTGACAAGGACGGCATCGGGAAGCAGAGCAATGTTGGGACCGGAGCCACAGATGCCTAAGCAACCGCAGGGGTTGACGGAGACGGAGGGAGGAGCAAGTGCCGTTAGGACTTCCAGTGTCTGGAAAGCTCCTTGTCGGCGACAAGTGCGGTTGGTGCACACTCTGATTTCCTCCAGTTCCGCTTTGGTTCTGTGTGGTAGACAAATAGTAGTAGTAGAAAAGAG
This sequence comes from Erythroxylum guanchezii, assembly GCA_025629825.1. Lineage (NCBI taxonomy): Eukaryota > Viridiplantae > Streptophyta > Magnoliopsida > Malpighiales > Erythroxylaceae > Erythroxylum > Erythroxylum guanchezii. The sequence goes on from JAOTAX010000007.1 coordinate 6,477,555, forward strand.
AGGTTTGAGGCCACGATGACCCAAAGCGTTACTGTTGCTAACATAGGTTGCCCGTCCTTTGTTCATCTCTCTCTCACCCTGTGACAAAAGATGTAATAAAAGGATAATATTCGCCTCACTCTATTGTATAAATCCCACTCTTTGTACAGGTTGGTTTGTTTACAATAGATCATGTGAGTGTAACAGAAAAGATAAAAAATAGAAATGAAAGTGGGTCAAAAATAATAGAGCTGAACTAACATAAATGGATTGGATTATCAGCCCATTGTACTAACCCGAAAGCTTAAGCATCTAACCCAATTGACCCATTCGTGTTTTAGCTTCCAGGTTTTCTCCTCACTTTGTTTCTCTTCACACGCCGCCGCAAGCTCGAGGTCTGACGACACGCCACTGTAAGTTGGGTGGTAGATGTCATGAATGACGCTGAGCTTGAGTAATAGGTTTTGCAAAGAGGCTTTTGGTAAAGCTTTGGTGAAGATATCAGCCAGCTAAGTGTTGGTGAAGACGGGAAGAAGGTGGATGACTTATCATCATCATCATCATCATATCTCGAAGTTCTGCATTGAAGCAAGGTCTGGGAAGACCTGATAGTACGCAGCCTTTCTCCTACATTATAGAGAGGCCGTTTCCAGTAAGTCCACATGCATATGTGACATGATAATAGAGATGTAGGTTACAGAAATAAATACGTATAGATTGATAGTGCATTCAGATATATACTTAATGGTGACTATAATCTGCTATTACCTTTTGCCTTGCCAAGGCTAGCTTTTTTCGTTGCTATATGCGCTATGAGTCTTCCCTGATCAGTAGCCTAAGAGTGCAGCAATCCTACGATTTTTTATTCGACCAGCAGGGGCATCTCCCCATACACCTGAAAAAAAAAGGATGAGGCGCGAGAGCTCTATGGTATGTCGTTTACCCTTATCCTATCACGCTAGATTGTCCTAATCCTAGCCATTGTGATAGTGAGGGCCAACTCTGACATATCTCTCTTGATCACCTCTCTCCAAATCTTGTAAGGTCTCCCTCTCCCCCTCTTGTAGTCACTAAGGTTAAATCTCTTGTCGCGTTGAACCGGAGCATCACAGAGTATCCTACTCACATGCCCAAACCACCTAAGCCTCTTCTCTCTCAACTTGTCCTCTATACTAGCCACCTGTAGCCTGCCCCTCACTACCCGATTCCATACCCTATCTCTTTTGGAAATATCACACATCCACCTAAGTATTCGCATTTCTGCTACCAACAACTATTACATATGTCTACGCTTTGTAGGCCAGCACTCTGCACCATATAACATGGTTGGCCGAATTACCATTCTATAGAACTTCCCTTTGAGTCTGATAGGGACCTTTTTATTACATAGAACACCTGGCACACTCCTCCATTTGACCTACCCAGATTTAATACGATGTACTATATCGTTATCTATATTACCATCTCTCTGAATGATAGATCCTAAGTATTTGAAACTCGATTTCTGGGAGACGATATCAGTACCAATTGTAACCTCTGCCTCATGTACCACTTGGCTACCCGAAAAGGTTCATTCTAAATATTCCGTCTTAGACCTGCTCATTCAAAAACCGTTCGACTCCAACACTTCTCTCCAACGTTCTAACTTGGCATTAACCATCTCTTTTGTCTCATCTACCAGGACAATATCGTCCGCAAATAACATACATCACGGTACCTCTCCTTGAATATGCTTAGTAAGTTCATCCAGCATTAACGTGAACAAAAAAGGGCTTAAAGCTGAGCCTTCGCGTAGTCCAACACTAATAGCGAACGCTTCCATGTCACCTCTGATCGTCCGTACACTAGTCAATGCCCCTGCATACATATCCTTTATCACTTTAATATAAGTGCTAGGAATGCCCTTTGCCTCTAAACATCTCCATAAGAGTTCTCTAGGGACCCTGTCATATGCTTTCTCCAAATATACGAAAACTCTGTGCAAATCCTGTTTCCTTTCCCTGTAGCATTCCATCAATCTCCTAAGTAGATGTATTGCCTCTGTCGTTGACCTATCTGGCATAAATCCGAATTGGTGGATGACTCCTTTCAATAATTTTTCACGAACAACATGACAATCAATTTTGATGCATTTTCTGCTATGTGAATGGCGGAGAGATTGTCACAGTAGATATACACCAGTTGGAGATCGTGGATGCTGATATCCATAAGAAGATAAAATACCCACTGGAGTTCGCACATCGTGGTGGTGAGGGCTTTGTATTCTGCTTCAGAGGAACTTTTGGAGACGGTTCGTTGCTTTTCGGATTTCCACGAGATCATAGAAAAGCCGAGAAACACACAGTAACCAGTGATAGACTTGCGTGAGTCAGGGCAAGTTCCCCAGCCAAAATACGAGAAAGCGCAAAGCTTTAGTGGTGAGTCTCGTCGGAATAGGAGCCATTGACCAGGAGATGTCTTTAAGTATCGAAGGATTCGATGTGCTGCTTGAAGGTGGGAATTGGTTGGTGCATTCATGAACTATGAAAGTTGTTGGACCACAAAGCATATGTCGGGTCTTGTGGTGGTCAGATAGAGAAGTTTTCCAATTAAGCAGCAAAAAGAAAATGGGTCTGTGATGTGATCCCCAGATGAAGACAATCGGAGATCTGAAGCCATAGGGGTAGCAGCTGGTTTTGAAAGCAGAAAACCGGTATGTTAAAGTAAGTCTAGTGTATATTTGTGTTGACTTAGATTGATGCCTACAGATGATCTCGCTAATTCAAGTCCCAAAAAATATTTTGCAAGTCCGAGATCCTTAATTTTGAAGGTATCATTAAGGAATTGTTTAGTGGTTCGGATGAGCTGCATATCATCACTGGCAAGTAGGACGTCAACAACGTAGACAAGCAAGATGATGAAGGTGTCAAGCACTGTTTTTCTGAACATGGAGTGCTTGGATTATGACTGAGCAAAACTAATAGAAAGAAGGGTAGAAGTCAGCTTGAAGTGCTATTGGCGGCTAGCTTGCTTCAGACCATAGAGACTTTTCTCGAGATGGAAAACAAGGTCCGTGTGTGAAAGAGACAATCCGGGAGGAGGCTTCATGTAAACTTCCTCATATAAGTCTCCGTGTAGAAAAGCATTATTAATGTCTAGTTGATGTAGTAACCAGTTCTTTTGAGCTACCAATGCTAACAATACTCTGTTTGTTGTTGTTTTTACCATAGGAGAGAAGGTTTCGGTGTAATCCAAACCTTCTTGTTGAGTGAAAACCTTGGCTACTAGACGACTTTTTCATCTTTGGAGACTCTCATCAGCATTGAATTTGAATTTGTGGACCCATTTGCAGTCAATTGCCACCTTTCCTGGAGGTAAGGATTTAAGCTCCCAAGTATTATTGTCTTGTAAGGCCTTTGGTCCTGCTTGCATTGCATTTTTCCATTCTGGATATTGAACTGCTTGCTTATAGGTAGTGGGTTCTTTAAGAGAGGAGGGTCTAGCTGAAAAAACACGATGTGGAGGAGATAGGTTATTATATGTCATGACAGATGAAAGGGTGTGAGGAGAGGTATATGGAATGGTAGGGCAATGGTAATCTTGAAGGTGTAATGGAGGTTTGGTTTGTCTTGTAGAGCGACACAACAGTGGGATTGGTTCAGGTTCAGGTTGAATTGGTGAAGTAGGGGAAGTGATAGGTTATGTAAGGAGAGGTTGCGAGTTTGTAGAGACTGATGGAGTGAAGTCATTAGAAGATGAATTTGAGTGAGTGGGTAGTATAGGAGAGGGTAGGTCTGAAATGATTGAGGAGGTAAGGTAGGGACACAAAGTCTCATAAAATTGGATATCTCTAGTTAATAGGTATTGGTTTGTGTTGAGGTCAAAAACTTTGTATCCTTTAGCGCCTGTAGAAACCAACAAAGACACATTTTCTGGCACTTGCATCAAATTTCTCTTTATTTGCTTCTTTGGTGGAAGCAAAACAAAGGCAACCGAATACCTTTATAACTGTCAAATAAGATAGAATATGGAGATTGATTAGATAACAAAGGAGAGGGAATACGGTTGATTAAATAATCAGCATGAGTGATGCAATCTGCCCAAAATTTTGTGGGTAGGTTGGCTTGCATTTTCAAAGCTCTTGCTACATTCAGAATATGTTGATGCTTTCTTTCAGCTCTTCCATTTTGTTGCGGTGTTTCAACACATGTAGTTTCATGTAGGATTCCTCTTTCTGTGTAGAAATTTGTCATGCAAAATTCCATGCCATTATCACTGCGGATGCGTTTAATATGTTTCTCAAATTGTCTTTCAACATAAGAGCAGAATCCTTTTATTAGGTCTCTTGTTTCGGATTTGTGTTTTATCATAGATATCCATGTCATTCTACTATGGTCATCCATAATAGTTAGGGAAAAGTTATAACCAAGAGTAGAAGGAGTATGAAAGGGACCCCAAATATCAATGTGTATCAAATCAAAACAAGCTTTTGCAATTGAAATACTAGGATGAAAAGGCAATCTTCTTTGTTTAGCAAAATGACAAATATCACATTGGTCTGTGTTTTGAAAGATAACAGCAGAATCTATTCTAGACAGAGTGTGTAGCCTTTGATTAGAAGTATGTCCTAGTCTTTTGAGCTATAAACCATAAACTAGAAAGTATGTGAGGTTTGGATGTAACTTTTTGATCAATCGAAAGTGTATTAATCTGGGGTGTGCTTACTGATGCTTTTCCTTTTGTATCTCCTTCTTTGTGTAGAATCTGCAACAGTTGCGAGTATTGCTCTAAAGTGAGGTTGTAGTTTGTATTGTCTTGTCTTGATTCTTTGGAGACTGAAGAACTTTCAACATCCGGGGACAGGCACTCTTGGTAAGTCTCAACTTGATTGATTGCCTTGAATTTGTTCTGGTTATTGTCTCTGCTTGAATAAAATGGTCTGACATTTAAAAGATTTGGGGGGAAACCATGTTTTCTATAGCATTTATTTTCAATATGTCCACTGTTCCCACAAAATGTGGAAATGGGTCTCCTGTTCTGTTGATAATTCCTCTTGGTGTTGGTTTTGCTAAAAAAGGCTTGTGGTTCAATGATAGGTGAGGATAAAGTCTGTTGGGTATTTAACTATCTTTCATGTTGTGCTACCATAGCAAAGGCTTTTTTAATGTCAGCTAAGGGGTCCATAAGCATAGTGTGAGACTTAATAGTAGTACAAGAATCATTTAACCCCTTTAAGAATCTGATAACATAGTCACCTTCTTGATAGTTTTTTAATGTAGTCAAAACATCACAATTGCTTTGAGGTTCACACTTGCATTTAGGAAAAGGTCTTAGGTTGAACAGTTCATCCCATAGCATTTTAAGATGTGTGTAATAGTCAGACACTGAGAAATTACCTTGCTTGTGACTGTATATTTCCTCTTATAGATCAGATATTTTAAAAGAATCTGTTTGTGAAAACCTTCCTTCTAAATCTTTCCAAACTTCAACTGCAGAGTCAAACCAAATTATACTTTGTGCTATTGAATCTATTATTGATCGTAGTAGCCATGACAAAACCATTGTATTACATCTTTCCAAGTACATGAATAGAGGATCTTCTCTTTGTGGTGTCGTGATGGTAATCTGTGTTTGTTTTTTGATAGCAGGGCCATTCGGATGGATCTTACCCATGAATGATAGTTGGTACCTGTCAAGAGAGAACAGACAAGGACTAAGGATCGATTCTCATTTGGATGAAGATAAAAAGGATTGGATGGGTATAATCTTCTGCTCGAATCATATTTTAAGGGTGTGTTTGATGATGTGTTTGATTAGCAACACTGGCATATGAAGGACCAGCAGCTCCTGACATGAAGAATGATGAAGGGAACAACAAATAGCAGAGAAAAGAAAAGATGGAGCCAGCAGAGAGAAGAGTATCGAGCTTATTCAATGCTCTGATACCATGAAAAAATATGTAATAAAAGGATAATATTCGGCTCACTCTTTATTGTATTAATCTAACCCTTTATATAGGTTGGTTTGTTTACAATCTGTTATAACAAATCATGTGTGTATAACAGAAAAGATAATCTACTTGGTGTAAAAAATAGAAATGAAAGTGGGTCAAAAATAATAGAGCTGGACTGAGATAAATGGACTGGATTATTAGCCCATTGTACTAAGCCCGAAAGCTTACGCATTTGACCCAATTGACCCATTCGTGTTTTAGCTTCTAGGTTTTCTCCTCACTTCATTTCTCTTCATTCCTCCACTCTTAGTAAGTACGTATAACGCTTTCAAATTGAATAGCATATGCCAGCATCCAGTTTACTTTGTAATTAATGTTTTTCTTTTTTTTGAAAATTTACTTTGTAATTAAAAGCCACAGTAATATTCCATATTATTATACCTCTTTAAATTACTCTGATCTCATCTTTCTGTCATCTGTTTGTCTTTTTCTTTACCTTCTTTATTTATAGTTTCTTCTCTCTTTTTTCAACTAAATGGAATCTAATGTTGCACTTACAAATTGATGAAAAGAAATTTAGACTTAAAATTACAAGCTCGTTTAAGAGATGAGATTAATCAACAGTAAGAAGAAATAATGGTAATGATAAACAGGCCTTAGCAAAAGTTTGTCATATTATATAAGCATCAAAGAATGGAACTTGCTGGATAGGTACAAATTTCTTTTATAAAAAAAACTTTAAGAGACAAGCAATTAAAAGCATTTTTCACTAGTGTAATAAAACTTTTTAAAGGTTACAGGGCCATTCATGATGCAAGGACTACCCATAGTAAAGGAGTTATCAAATACACCAAGTGAATACAGAGGCAATTTTCAAAAAGGAAGGATGATGATTGAAATAAACAAATGGGAGTTTTGAAAAAAAAATGATGTTGAAAGGTATCAAGGAATGTTATTGGAAAAGTAGACTAGCATCTCAGGTGATGTAGGTGAGAGATATAATGTTTTGTCATCATTCCCAACTCGAATGGAAGAATATCATCACGAGTTGGAAATTACTATAACAACAACAACAAAATAAACAATAAGTGGAGGAGGTAGCAAATGCTATTGTAGTAGTTGCAAGACTTAGGCATGCTTTCAATTCTCTCCCCCTCTCCCTCTTCGTTGGAATCACATTCGCATATGTAATATGAACTCTTTGTCTGTTAGTAATTAAATTGCTTCTTTCTTGAGTTAAAGAAACAAAGGTTGAGAAAGGAAGAGAGAAGAAACCATAAGTAGAGAAGTTGAAGAAAGAGAGACAAATAGAGAGAGAAGAGTGGAGAGAGAGGAAAAAACTTTATTGCTTTTATTATATATATATATATTAAGTTATCATGTAGCATATACATATAACAAGAGATCCACCAAAAAAAGGAAGATATATTTTTTTAGTAATAGAAGACTAATAAAGAAATTAAGTTGAAGTTCATATTGAATAAATGGTTCTATTTTGAACATGTCAAATGTTTGAATTTAAATTATATTTGGAAAAAGGATAAAACAAGAGTCAAAGGTTTTCGTTGAAATTTATATTGGACCCAAACGTTTTTGAATGTTTAAATAAAACTCAAACATTTAATAAACCTTTAAAAAGATTCTTAATTTAACAGAAAATTAACTTTTCGTTAAATTTTTCTTACATGAAAATTTTTATTTTTTTCCTTTTGGACCCAATGCCATGTAGACAATTAATTTTACATGGCATGGGGTCCATCTCAAATTAGGAAAAAATACCCTTAAATTTACTAAACTTTTTTGTTCAAAGTCAAAGGCTTTCAAAAGAGGAGTGTTTTGATTTTTACTACGTTACTCATTGTTCTTTGTCTCCTCTTATTTCCCTACTCCTTGACCCCTCATTTCTTAGATATGAAATCACACATTATTGTTAGGCAATCATTTCTTTGAGTGAAAAAGGGAAGAGGAAGATAGTTGTTAAGCTTGCTTTCTTTTCTGCTTCGGTGTTATTGGGTTGTTGTTATTTTGAGTTAGGTGTTTTGTGGTTGAGAAAAATGAGGTGGTGAAATGTTTTGAGTACAAGGGTACATGTTCATTCCTTCATTGAGAGTCAAACTGTTTGTCTTTTGAGTTATGTATAGGCCATTTCTTAGTTTTGAGTGAATAATCTATCTTCATGGCTCATAGTTTATTAAACCAAACCTCCAGTTTAAATGATATGTTCTTAGAGAACAGTTGAGTTGGAAACAAGTTGGTGTTATCAAAGGATGCATGTAGAGCAAGTTTTATATCTAATAATAAGACTATTAATACACCACAAGTATACAGATCGCATCTTTTAGTATAAAAGGTTATCGTTCCCACGAGGATTGTACAAGAGTTAACAATTTGAACCTATCTTTGTCTAAGGTAACAAGAAATTGAATTTTAATAAAATTAAATAACAAAAAATTAAAATAGAATAATAAAATAAAGCAAATAAACAAATAAATAATGAGCTAGCAATAACATTTAGGGTTTTAATCAATATGGAATGCTTAGGACTTATTTTTTTTTTCCATATTTTGTTTCCTTTACTATTGTTAATTTAATTATGTATTTGATCCTAGATTTCCTAAGGTATTGATTACTTTCTTTTAAGATCTAACCAATTATCGCTAATTGAATTCAAAATTTCTAGATTTATAATCTCTTGATTCATAAAACTATCCCTAACATCTTCAATTATATCTGAAACTATCTAATTGGTAATTAATTTCTCAAATAAGATCTCTCTCCAAATGATTGTTAATTTGATAATTATGGGTCTATTAAACTGCCAACTCTCGTTGCACAATCTAACACTAACTACTTTTGACTCACTCTTTTGATTTGTTGTCAATTTTATGCATCAACAATTATCACAAACTTCTAAATATATATGGAAATCAACAATAATGAAAGTCACAAAATAATTCCAGAATAAATCCTAAACTGAAATTTAGACATACATAAACATGTTTAACATCTTAGAATTTAGATTACACATCAAGAATAATGAAAGAACTAAAGGAAAAGAATAAAAACTCTACTTGCTCCTTGATCTAGAAAGCTGGAATTATTTGATGTTCTTCTTGATCTTCCACTTTTAATTCACTTTTAATTATGGCTGCTTCTATTTTTTGTTTTGTTTCATGTTCTTAAATAGTGCTTTAAGGTCTTGGGATCATGTCTAGGGTTTTCTCACTTTGTTTGGTTCCAAAAAACCCCCGGGCCCTAAAATATATGAAAAAATTTACACTTGGAAACTCTCCATCACGATAGTGCTCCTAGTGTTATCTTATCTGATTGTGACCCTATATGCAGCCCCATGCATGCCTTTCACGATTGTGCTCCTCATGCACGATTGTGACACCCTTCACGTAGCTTCCATCTTCCTTGTTCTTCAATTATCTAATTTCCGGCACTCACAAACAAATCAAACACCTCATTAAACATAAAATTAAGATTGAAATCATGCTATAAACGACACAAACACTTAAAATATAAACAAACACTCACAATAAGACAATTCTAAACATATATATACGATAATCATCTAATAAATACCTAAAAATACACTAAAACACCTAGGAAGACATAGTGTAAACTATACCTATCAATGCACAGATAAGTAAAATGAGGAGTTATTGACATGCAAATCAATTTCAAAGGAGAGATTAGTAACTTAGACAAAGCAAGAAGTGTTAAAATAGAGATTGAAACAATGACTAGCTTATTGTGTCATCCAAAAGTTATAAATCGGAAGGCAATTTATGATGATGAAGATTGTGTTTGTTTGGTTATGGAGTTTTTAAGCTAGAGCTGAATTTTTTTCACCAACTGGAAAGGCACAAGTCATTTCATGAGGCTGATGATAAGGTTCTCTTTAGGCATCTTATGTAAGTTATTTACTATTGTCATAAACTTGTGATTTTCCCTAATTTTAGATGGACATCAAGTCGTATCAGACTAACTTTCGTATTCGACAAGTTTATCATCTAAATTAATTATGGAAACCTAGCTAATAATTACCCACTTAAGTTAATATATTTCTAATTCATAACTTAAACACCTATTGTTTCTCATTCTAATATTAAACTTCTTCCCTTGACCCTTCATTTAATACCAAAATGATGCAAGGGTTGGCCACCCTATTACATCCAATAAGCTTAGAAACTATAGCAAATAATAAGACAACAAAACGATCCCTTCATCATGCATAACCAACTAATTTAGCTACATTAATTCTTATGAACAAGTAATCATCCAATCATTAAATAAACACAGCTAATCATCTTCATATATTTCAATCCCATAGTTAATAATAACAAAGAAGTATCAAAACAATAAAACAGTGAACCAACAAAAATGAATTATCGAAGAACTAACAGAGTAGATAAGTTTCAATTGACATATTCAATAATGCAACAGATATAAAATAAGACGAATAAACAAATGGATTGTTCGGATGAGGGAGTTGGTGGTGTTGGTGTGTCTCCTGCCAATTTGCTCACTCTCTGGCGCCTCTACTCACTCTTTCCCAGAAGATGCTAACACTAGCTTTAGCTCTTGCTGTATTTCCTCAACTAACTGTTTCTCTTCTTTTCTCTGGTTTTGCTCTCTGTTTCTTTTCTTTACCTCCACCTCTCGGTTCTGTTTTGTTTTCCCAACCTTGTTCTAGCCTCCTTTCTTTTCATAAATCTTTTCTATTTATTAGTCGAGTCCAAGTTTAAGGTTGCTTTCATCCAATGTCAAAAAACTACATGAGTGACACGTGATCAGTGGAAGAATAAATGACAATTGTCACACCCATGACAATGGTTGTCATGGGTGTGTCTCTTTATTTATGTCAATTTTTAATTCTTCCATGCATAAGTCACTCCATCTTTCATTATTTCATGTATAAGTTTTCTTGTTTTTCATGTAACATTCACAAAACACTTTATTCAACATTCATACAACATTCATGTCATTTTCACTCAATTCATTTCAAATTTGGATTAAAACATAAGAATTTGTAACCAAAATCACTAAAAATCAAGATATAAAGGCTAGCAAACTTAATAGAAATTAGGCACAACACATTTCCCTTAATTTTAGTAATTGATTGATGAACCAAGAATAATTATCCTTAGGATTTAGGGCCTAGAAACTACTTCCTTTTAAAATATAACTGTGTATCCATTTGAGCCACAATGATTCTTTTTCACATAAGATTCTCTAGATCCTTTTGAACATTCAAAATTTATTGCTCCTACTTATTGTCTCCAATCCCGACCCTCCTACTTCCTTTGATTGACAAATGATTTTCCAGCTCACTTTGGCTACCCTTTTCCACATTTCTAAATAGCCCTTTTGATAAGAAGATATGAGAGCACTAGTAAGTTTGCAAAGACACAATGACAAACTTCAATAGTTAGAATTTCCCTCTATAAGAAAGATTATTGTTTGTCCATGGCCCTAGCCTTTTTTGAATTTTTAAATCAAAAGGAGACATTCTATATTTCTTAGTCTCCTCGAAGAGATTGGAATTCCTAAATCTAAAAGAGTGCGTTCGTATTTAGTCTTATTAGTAACTTTAGACATTACAGCAAAGAGGTATGCTGCATTATTTGACATAATGAAGTACTTTTTTTAAGATTAATGCTTAATCCAAATATCTCCTTGAATCTTTGTAAGGTGCTCATCATTATTGATACTGAGTGAGTATCAGTTTTGCTCAACAAGATCTGATCATCTTTAAAACATAAACTTGATAGAGAAAGCAATTTACACTTGAAGTGAGGACCTCTATATAGATTAAGAACAAGGGGAAAGGGAATCCACTTGCCTAAGTTCTTTAGAACCATTGAAGATTTCTGTAGGACTTCTATTAATCAGAATGCCAAAATAAGTAGCAATGATGTAAGCTTTGATCCATTTAATAAACATCTGGGGAAATTTTAGGACTTCTAGAGTCTGCAAAATGAAATTCTAGTTGAAATTATCGAAAGCTTTATGGAGATCCATTTTAATGGCACAATTCTATGGGATGTTTCTTCTTATGTAGCCTTTACAAAGCTCCTGCAAGATTAAGATATTGTCTCCAATATGCCTATTACTTAAGAATGCCCCTTGATTCTCACTAATTATATTTTTTAGATTGATTTTAGCCTACTTGCTAACACTATAGCAATGATCTTGTAAATGAAATTAGTGCAAGAAATAGGTTGTTAATCACTTAAGGAGATATGGTTAGGTACCATAGGTATTAAGCACAAGTAAGTTTTATTAATCTCTTTTAGTAGAAGCCCATTCTTGAAAAATTAATGATTACCTTCCTTAATGGTTTTCTCTAATTTATCCCATGTTTATAGTAGAAGTTCAAGTCATCTGGAGTAGGAGCCTTTGATCCATTCATCTTGAAAGCACAACCTCTATTTCATTATCAATGGCAAGTCTAATTAGATTACTAGCTTCTCCTTTAGGTACCTTAGCAGAGATAAAGTGTTTTAGGTCCTCTACAGAAGATCTAGAATTCCCCTCCGTTTCTAGTTAAGTTTTCAAAAAATTTGTTGCTTGCTTATTGATCTCTTCTTGTCCACATATTGTATCAATATAATCATATTTTATGGAGCATATTCTATTGATATTTTTTCTTTTAGACATTACATTGAAGAAAAATTTTGTGCATCTGTCCCCATCCTTAATCCAGTTGATTCTAGCTCTTTCATGCATCAAGGAGCAATGATTGTCAACTACTAGCATATAATACTTAATAGCTTTCCTCTCCTCATTTTCCAAATTCCAATCATTAAGATTGATTGCTAGTAAGTTTTGACCTGAGGAGAGTCTAATTCATACTTCCTTAATCTCCTTTTTTGTATTCTGACCAATTCTAGTATTCAATAGCTTTAATTTATGTTTAATAGTCTTGAGCTTTTGTATACAAATGAACTTCTTAGTACCACAAGCATCTACCTCCAGTGCCTTGATTATAACTTCTTGAAAACCAACCACATTACAAGGAAATTATTAAATTTGAAAGGGTGTTTAGTGCTGACCTTTCTGAACATTTTATCAACCTTGATATGAGTATGATCAGAGAATCCTAGATCTAAGAATATGACTTTGCTTTCTAAGAAAGTGGTTATCCAATCTACATTTGCTAAAGCTCTATCTAACTTTTTTCGAATAAACCAATATCAATTTTGTTTGTTGCTCCATGTTAACCTATGCCTTTCATATTTAAGATCAGTTGTATCCACATCTTTAGTGCAATCAAACAGATCTATGTTGTAATTGAGCAAGTTGCAAATTTTCTCTACCTCTGACTAATAGAGAGTAGTGTTGAAGTCACCACATACAAGCTAAGGTCTTATTACAAAAGCTTTTATCCTTCTAATTGAACTGCAAATCACAAATCTTTGGCAAGCATTATTAATTTATCAACTTTTGTGCTTAATATTTGTAACATCCCATTACCTGTGGGGAGGTTAAAATAGTAAATGTGAGTGATCAATGAGAGATAAGAAATGCATTTTCATGCTCATGCATAATATGTAATACACATACACATGAATAGTGAAATTGTTGCACGTGAAAATAATTGTACATGCATTCATGAATAATTCCGGGTATAATTAGAGTGAGTTGTGATTTCTTGGGAATGTTATGAATTTTTTGAATTGATTTATATTGGAAATTCTATTGGTTAGTAGAATTTTTATATTTGTGAATTTTGGTGAAATTAGTATTTATTTTTGAAATTTATAGAGTATTATGGAAAATAGGAAAAAGAAATCAAAAGAAGTTTAAAGATAATTGGATTGTAAAGAGGAGAGCTAAATGGAGTTAGTTTCAAAAGAAACTAAGTTAGAACTTAGGCATTAGGAAAGTGAAAAGTGTCACTTAGTTAAGTTACTTTTATAATTTGTTACAAGTAAGTTTGAGTTATCTGAGAGTTGAAAAGAGGTTAGTGTTATTTCATAAGCTTCCATCTTTTTCATAGCAACCTTCTTCAAATTTTCTTCAAATACATAGAGTTTTCCATCAAATACCTTCTGAGGGATTTATTTGCTTGTCCTCATCCCACACCTCTACCACACTGTTAATTGCCTTTTTTTTGTTTAAGAAAACTGAAACTGGGCAATTTTTCTCAATGGAATACGTAATTTTGCATGGAGTTAGAACTTGAAGATAGTTGAAGCTTTTAGAGTTTTCAACAAGTAGTGAATAAATTTGTTAGAGTTGTGGATTTTTGAAATAAATTGATGAATTTACTGTTAGTTACATAAAGCATGGCATTTACGTATATATGTTTATGAATATTGTGTTGATGGATGAAAATTTTGGTCATAGTGTTAATTTAGTTTTTGATGGATTATTGGTGATCAGGTGTTGTGAAAATGGTTTTTGGAGTTGAAATAACAATGAAATGATGTATAGGATTAGTGTAGAAAATTAGATATGCAAAGGTGATACATGCTCTATTTCTTCACGGTGCATGTATGAATATATAGAAGTGTATATGTGAGTTGATGAATTCTTTAGAGATGATCAAGAAAATGGTTTTTGAGTTGAGGAATAGTTGTAAAATGATGGTCTGAGATGGGAATGAGTGTTTAAATGGAAGTTGAGAGGAAACATGGAGACTGAGAATGAAAGTTGAAAATGCAGAAAGTTGACAGAGCAGGATAGGTTGAATATGAATTTTTGGCTTTTGATGATTTTTGATTAATCTTGTATATTTTGGAGTAGTATGAATTTATGGTAAATGAGTTTAATGAAATGAAGTAGAAAAAACTAGAAATAAAAATTTGAAGTGTTGGATTTTAGAGAAGGAAATCTGGAAATTTCTAGGAATGAATAGTAATAGCGTTGAATTTTGATCTGAAACTTCTGTGAATTTACTATATCGATCTAGATCGATTTTGACATAATGGTTTTCATCAAAGTTGTAGATATTTCTTTTATCTTTCCATTGATATAAAGTTTGTAAATTTTGAAGTTTTGGATCAAAAGTTATGGAGGCTTGAAGTTGATATATCGGTGGAGAAGAAGAAGTGAAATTGCACCGTCGTGCTTCAAAATGGATTTGCACCGTCGTGCATAAGCACAACGATGACTTTTGAGATTGTGAAAATGCACAGTTGTGCAAAAGCACGATCGTGCATTTGAGGTTTTCCCTTTTTCTAAACAGTCTTGCTTCTTTCGACCATAACTTCTTCTCTAGACCTCCAAATGACTTGGTTCTTAAACCATTGGACTCTTAAGACATTGCTATACATCTCCACCAAAAATCATAGTCATCTGAAATGAATTGAGAAAGAATGAGTGAAAAACATGGGATGGGTACAGTGAGTGTGCTCTTAAATAATATGAACTGATGTTATTCTATTGAACATACTTCAGTATTTTGATTATATTTCGACTTATAGGATTCTAAATGAGATGATTTTTGATTTGGAATAAACTAGAGATATAGGCCTACAAATTGTCTCAAGAATTCAAATTATGATTTAGTCTCTAAAATGTTGAATTTCTGGATGGAAGTTGTGCATAGTATACTGTTTTTGAATATGAACAACCCGATAATGTTTGAGGCATATCTTTCAAATTACTGAACCAAATTGAGTAATTGTGGTGTCAATGGAAAGATAAGACATAGAGGAACACTTTTCTAGAAGAGAGTTTGACCAAATTACCTCATTTCACCTTCTGATTGATCATGAACAGTAAACTCGAAAGGGGTGTCTTAAAAAAATCTGAAATGATTCAATGAGAAATAAATTGTGATTTTTATAGTTTTAGTGAGGCTTGAACCTAAGTATAAATTAACTTAGATGAGTTTTGGATATGAGAATGATTTTGTGATGGAGTTAATGGTAAGATACCCGAGATTGTCATGAACATGCATTGTACATATTTAATTTAATTCATGTGCATTATTAAGCACTTATGATTGTACAAATTGTGATATTTGTGTATGTTGTTTGATATAGAGAAGTAACTGGAACATCAACCTCTAGATGTTGCTGAAACTTCCAGGCATTAGCTTCGAGAGCAACTAGTGAGTAAACTAGACAGTTTCTCTCAATTACTGTTTGCTTAAATTATGATTTGAATGATAAATGAATGCGTTTGATTGTTGATTTCTGAACAGGAGGTCCGATGATTGTGAAATATGGAATGTATATTGAAGTGTTGCTTGAATGTGAATGTGAAGACCTATGTGCTTTATAATATGATTGATTGTGATACATGCATTCCATTTATGAATGCACAATCAGATAATAACAGTTGTGACCAGAGTAGCCACCGATCAGAGCTTAAAGCTGAACGTATGAAAAAGAGCCTCGAGCTCAAATAGTGATTAAGAGCCTAAGGCTCACTATGCAAAATGAGCCCTGTATCCTTATCGGATAAGGGACAGTTATTAATGAGCTTGGTATCCAAAATTGATATGGGATAGTTCAGGCACTCGGTCACAATAATGTAGTAATTGAAAAAGTATCTCATGAGCATTTCATATGTATTTTGTTAAGTATGTTTGCTTGATTGAAATGCATAATTGCCTATGCTTAAGTGAAAATATGATACATGATCAATTACGCGAAAATGTGATTGTATGTTATGTGAAATGATGTGTTGCATGAATTGAGTGAACCATTGATGATGGTTACCTCATTGAATTTGCAAAACTCACCAAAATTGCAACGTTGTCTTTTCAAGACCGAGAAACGATTTTAGTTACTAAGAGGCTCTACCAGCCGTGTAGATTGTGATTGGCAAGAGAAGTCATGGTTCAAAGGTCAATTAGTTGGGATTTTTGGACAGATTAGTTAGACTTTAAATATTTTCCTTTTCCATATAGTACTTTTGTACTAAGTCCTGATGTTGTACATATAGTAAATGTTGAAAGACACAATGTATACCTTCGGTTTTTATGTAATAAAATGAGAAAAAAGTTGGTTTTAAAATATTGTAATTTTTTATTGATGCTTATAAGTGATTAATGATATGATGCCATATGAAGTGAATGTAGTGATCGAACGTAACTCGTCCCTATCGTAAGATATGTACCAGAATAACCTTCAAATATTTTGGTGTGTACCATGCGATAAGGGAGCGCTAAAATATTTGTGCTCAACAATGTATTAGAAGTGGCCCACTTTAAAAGTTTTAGTGCAAAGCGGGTTTTCTTTTCAGATATAAAATTTTCCCTTTGCAAGTTAGAAAGTCAATTATCTCTTTACTAGCTATCACTGTCTACTGTCACTGGTATAAAATAGTCTTCATCGGATTGTACTTAACGAAATATTCTTAATAGAAGCCTCCACCACACGTACTGAAACCCCAAAATGAAAAAGAGGGGAAGGAGGAGAAAACATTTATGCAAATTTATTCTTTGAATGCGTTTGGGAATGGCATTACATGATGATACGCCTTAGAGCTTTGAGAAGCAACCACCTTGTTAACATAGAAAACTGTCTACTCTTGTTCTAAACTGTTGTCCTCTATGAAGAACGAGGAAAGCAACATCTTCAGAAGGAAATACACAAGAAGACAAGTGATTATGGGGACCCATACACTCCAGGGGCTCCATTTGCGATAAATTTCACCTCCCAATTCTTTTTTCCTGCAAACAAAATACAAAAATCAACTGAAAGTTTCATATGCAAAGCCAGGAGCTAAAAAGGATCAAATTCAGAAATTAGAACAGAAACTTACAAAAAGAAACAATGGACATGGAATCAGAGTACGTACCCTTGTGGCGGCTGAGTTTTAGCTTCCTGAATTGGTTGTGGCTGTTGAGTACTTGTTGCTGGTTTTGTGGCTTCAGGTATAGCTGACGCAGTAGATGGAATTTGTATTCCTTCATGAGCTGGTATGGGTACATTTTTTACCTATAAATGAAGATAGGTAAGTGATGAATCATTGCCTTATATTCTAATGATTAGTATTAGTATTGAAAAAGTAGGAAATGATGCACCAAGTTTCTGAAGTGGAGATTGTAAAATGCTTCAATGTATCTCTGCTTTGCAAGCTTCTGGTGCTTGTTAAGCTGCCTCCAAAATCCATACATAGATCCCATGTTTAACAATTTAACGGCGTAAATTTTCCATGTATAGCTGTAAGAAAGTCAAGGTAAGCAACCGTTAATGGCACAGTTTCTACAGTAAAATGGTGGCAGTGACCACTACCATTCATGTATACGCTGGAGACTAGCTGCAGACATCTTCTTCCAACATTCAACATCTTTCTTGGACTTCTCGAAGAAATTGGCTATCTTGTTGCTGGACTCGTCACCATTGTTGGGATCAATGTGAAATCCAGAGACCCCATCAACAATGATTTCTGCTGGACCGCCTTGGTTCGTTGCGAAGGTTGGCAATCCACAATTCATTGCTTCAATGACAGTCAAACCAAAAGCCTCATAAAGTGCAGGCTGGACAAAAGCTCCCCTTGTGTCTGCAATGCACCTGTAGAGCTCTCCATTTCGGTATCTATCAGTCTGAGCTGCGATCCATCTCATCTCCCCCTTGAGCTGGTATTTGTCTATCAAAGCATGCATCTTGTTGATCTCTGCAATTTCTTCCCTATCTTTTGATCGAGATGGATCAAAGAAGCCCGCAACAACAACAAGATTTACCAAATCTCTTAGCCTCTTGTTTTTACCAAACCACTCCGTTAGTCCTGTAATGTTCTTCACCGTGTCCAGCCTTGCCATTGAGAAAATGATTGGTTTCTTTCTGTCTGCCAGATGACCACTGTTCCAAATATATGCATAAGCATCAATGTCAAAAATCCTTAGACCTTGACACCTAGTTTATTGGATGAGAACTTTTGGATGCTTACATGTGCTCACTGCTTTCATCTTTGCTGTAGAGAAGTTCTTCAATATCTGGATGAAAAGAAGTCAACCTCTTCTGTTTCTCTGTATACGGGAAGTAGACAGATTGATCAGCCCCAGGTGCGGTAATGTTGAACTTCGGATCAAAGACATTGATGCCCGAAACCACACGGCAAAGCCCTGGCATGGTAAATGCAGAATGACTTTCATACTGTCCTGGCTTATCCTTGCTGAAATAATAAAAGTTCATCAGTAAATAACATAGATCAAATAACTAAAACTGGTAATGCCAAACAAAGTCCATACCTTCCTGCAATTTCTTGGTATGTGCTCGTTATTATAAAATCGGCTGCATTCATTGCAATAGTGTCTGCAGTAAATTGACAGGAAAAGTGATACTTTGAATCTAATTCCTTCCATTTGGCATCTGAATCTTCGTACTTAGTCTTCTCCAGAGCATGAGCAATAGTTCCCTAGATTTGCAACTCATAAATATCAGAACGAAAATGATTGTTCTGATACGTGATTTAGGAAAAGAGATTTTCTTGAGATGTGATCAGACCAGAGTTACTCCAAGCTTGCCAGCCATTAGAGAAGCAACCAAGTTCCCGTCGCTGTAGTTACCAATAATGAGATCGGGCTTACACTCCAAGTGTTCGAGTATCTTTTCAGCAGCGTCCTAATGTTAATTAACATCATCAAACAAAAGCAAGAATGTTGTTTGGTTTGAGAACAAAAGGGTCGAAAGAGAGAAGACTAAGGTGGAGGGTGCTCATGCCTGAGAAAATCTATCAAGGTACGGATAGATATCGAAACGAGAGACCCATTGTGGAAGAACACCTTTCTCTGTCTTGAAAGGGACGCGAAGAATGTGGGAATACTTAGTGTCGATTATTCGCTCCAGCTCCTGGTTGCACTTTGTTCCTTGGGCATCTGGTATAAGCCGTGTTACCTGGAATAGAGAGAACGAGAATATGGGGGAGTTTTTATTTACTTAAGCCTTTCATCCTCTCAAAAACCAAAACTTGGCATGCAATTCTTGTAAACGTATGTAAAGCTCACCACTAGAATCTGAGGCGTGGCAACAAGGCCTTGTAGTTTTATTCTGTGAAGCAGTTCTTCCTCTAAAGCTCTTACTTGATCCAATATGTAAACCACCTGCACACGACAAGATGAGGTCTCGTTCCTTGTTAAGAAAAGTAAAGTACGTAAATTCTGTTGTTGTGGTCTTAGTAATATATCTAGAAATACCTGTTAAGCAAGTGTTGGATTTAAAGCTGGTGTTAAAGATTATAAATTGACTTATATGGGAACCACTATAGACCTGGCCACCAGTGTCCGGCAAGCCGAGAACATACCTGGCCACCAGTGTCCGGCAAGCCGAGAACATCAGACTGGCCGAAGTAGCCGTGTGGAGAGAAGATCACGATGTTGAACATGTTTGGAATTATGCTAAAGAACAAGTTGAGTTTGACAGGATCGGCAACTTCTAGTGATTCTGAGAGCAACCTCATTGTTTCTTTCACTCTCTCTGCGGTATCTCCCCATCCTTTCTCAAAGCCCCACTCTTTCAACCTTAGACATTATTAGGAATGTCAGATGAACATTTATTACTGTTATAACAGAGAGAAAATATAGCTGACCTCTGTTGGAAATCCCGAAAGGGTGTGGCTTTTGGCATCGTAGAGATGAATTCGTCAACCACGATCAGTGCTGCTTGAAGCTTTGCAACTGTATCTAGCTTTTCGTTGATCATAAGTTTCTGCACATTATTAAAATCATTATACGTACTAGCGAGCATTGTTTTTTATGGAGAATGGTCCATCAATTTTTCTTTTCGCTTTTAGTTGTTGAGATTACCTCTCCATGATAGTTGAGAGTTAGTAAGTAGTCGAGCAGAGGCTTTGCACTATCGGAGGTTTTGATAAGTTCAGAGGACATAAACTTTGAAATGTGGTTGAGTCCGTTTCCAATAGAAGAAGACAGCGTCAGTCGAGGGGTCGAGAAGTCCACCGCTTCAAAATCTATTTCTAAAGCATTGTCATCGTTTGCCCTGCATCTCAATGAATTTCAAGCACCAGAGTTATGGAGATTACTGCAGCGTGAAAATTAAGAACTGTTTCCGAAGAAGTGTGTTTGCACTTAAATACCAGGTCTCATCGAAGATCATTTCTTTAAACTGCAAGTATTCTGAGACAGAGATACCATCTACTGTCAGGTCTTCAGCATTCACCTTAACATATTCCCAGAAACCAGGATTTGGCCTTACAGAAAAAGCAACATAAGGTGGAACAACAGCTGCCTCCTGCAGATTAAGTGATTTAGATAAATGATTAAGTTAACAGATAAAATCCCAGGCAGACAGATTTGAGAGAGAGAGAGAGAATTTACCTGTGTGCAACTAAGAATGTAACCAAGTAAGCCTTCCAAGACCTTCTGCCTTTCAACATTGTCTTGTATTGATTCCTTCATTTCCTCCATTATATGATGGTGTTTCATCAACCTTCTCCCACTTGCTGTAAACCTTTTATTTCCGTAAAATGTCAATGACTTTGCTTGGTTGGTGTAATAAGGAAAAGAAAAAAACTAATTGCAAGACACTAAATCCAAAAGAAATATTGTAATATATAAGTACCTGGAAAAGCATCTCTTCATATGGTACTTGCCTTGCCTCAATGCCTCAGGCATGCTTTCTGCAATTGTCTCCGACCGTTGGAGGACTGGGGCAGAAGTCATTTTATACGAGAGAATGTGAACTTAAGAGAGAGGGAGATCTTTTATATAGCAAATGGTCGTTGGTATCGTACTGGATAATGGGTTTGTAACGGTATTTATAGTTAACCATGTGAACGAAATGGAAGACCAAGGCTGGTGGAGAAGGAACATTCTTTAGTACCATTTCTGGGAAAGA
This sequence comes from Erythroxylum guanchezii, assembly GCA_025629825.1. NCBI lineage: Eukaryota > Viridiplantae > Streptophyta > Magnoliopsida > Malpighiales > Erythroxylaceae > Erythroxylum > Erythroxylum guanchezii. The sequence goes on from JAOTAX010000007.1 coordinate 6,499,233, forward strand.
AAGGAATCATTGGATGTGATAGAAAAGATTTAGACTTGCCTCTTTGTAAACACATCAAGCGTGAAAGGAAAAGAATTTTCAACGATTTTGTGGATGCCTAAGATTGGACTATTATATATGCTTTCCTTCTTCCTAGAACAAGGGTTAGTGTCATCTTTGTCTCCTCTTTCTAATGCTTTAAGCTTTGTGTTTATGAAATGTGATGCGCACCAATTTCAACTACTAAATCCAATCTTCAAGCAGTCGTTGCCTTTATAAATCAAACTCTACATAATCATATAAATGTCTAAACTTTTTTGGTAAAATCTTTTTAAATTTATGGTCTTGCTCAGTTTAAATCAATTTCATATATGCTTGTTCCAAAAGTCATCGGAAATTAATAAGCAAATTCTACCTCACCTTTTATTAGGTTAGACAATAAACCTTACTGATTTTTATAAAAGTATGCATTGGTTAGTTTTTTGTAGGGAATTATGTAATGACATGGAATAAAGGGTGTAAAGATGTTAACTAATGTGAAGAATACAAAAAATAATAAACTACATGATGGTTCAAGATAGGTTAGAGACATTTTAAATTTTTGGGTAGACACTAATCTCCCATATAGTTTAAGAAAATTTTGAAAAAAACCCCTTAAGATTTAAAAATTTTGAAAGAAGTCCTATTTTTAATTATTTAGAAAAACTCCTCATAGATTTTGGTTAAAAAATAACGACAAAAGACACGTGACATGAGTATTACCCTTGTATCAATCAAATGCCGCTTATATAGCGATTCAACCCAACTCTTAAAGTTAAACCAAACCAATTAAATATGACACAAATTAATAATTTATTTTAATTATATCTAATTATTAATTCAAATCAAGTTTAATTGGTTTAAATCAAAATTAAAAGCTGATTTGAGTTATCGTATTATTGACATTTGATTAATACACATATAATATTCACACCACATGTGTTTCATTATTATTATTTAAATAAAGTCTACGAGAAAGGACTTTTGTAGAAAACTGAAAACTAGGTCCTTTTTAAAAAAATGTTAAAGATTAAATTTCCTTAAACTACAGAGGATGTCTATATCTTTTAACCTTATTTTTTTAATTATTTCTCTTATAGTCAAAAAATATTGTCTCCTTTTATAATTAAGAAATATTCATGATTTATGATAAGTTAGAGATATTGTCTCTTTCCTCTTTGATATATGCACTGAAAATATAACTGTGGTTGTTAAGTAACATGTCATATTTCACACCTGTTACAAATATTTAGTTAGTACTTGTTTAATCTAGTCATATAATGGCTTATAAACTATCTCTAGTTGTTAAAGCATTTATAATTTTCTCTACATTCTACACAATATCCTTCAAAGATTTAGTGGTTTTAAGTTGTTCTTGAAAATTTATATAGATGCATCTCATGCATTATTCTTACAATCATAAAGGTATGATAAACACAAATGTAAAATAGGAAAAAGTTCAAATTTGATTTTTCAATTTTTATCTAAAGTTCACTTAAGTCCATAAACTTTCATTTTTGCTAAATTGATCTTAAAATTTTAAACATTTCTCCCTAGACCCATATTTCACTAGCTATTAGAGTTTGAACTTCATGTGGGGGCATTTTTGGAATCTCAAATTTAATCCATTTGCTCTTATTGAATCAAGGAAGGTTCCAACCGATATTTTGATGCTAACAAAACAAGTACTACTAGTGAGTTCTATTTTTTATGAAAGCAAAATGAGTGCAAATTTTAACCATGTATAAATCAGAACCATTTCATGAAGTTGCTAAGGAAAGTTAAAGTTTGAATCATTTAAATTGAAGATCAAAGTAAAGGATAAAGAAGATCAAGGAATATCTAGGTTATAAATAACTTGTAATATTTATTGTATTTGTATTGAGTCACTTTGATAATCTATCTTAAAAACTTTCCATGCATAACACATCATTATTTTAATTGATTGCATGAGTATTTTTATCAATCAACTAACTTATGTGGGCTAATGATTGAAAATGTAGGTTAAACTTAACAATTTTGATATATCGAGAGTTTGTAATAACATTGGTTGGCCAATATACTATATTAATTGACTAATATAACCTATTAATTGACCAATAGCTAATGGCTAATGAATCTTATGTACTCAATGCACATTTGTATGTCAACACATATGTTGAATAATATGACCTATTGATCAACCAACAATTAATGACTAGCAAATTTTGTATATTCAATGCACATTGATTAACTAATGTACTATATTAGTCAACTAGTTCTCTACAACTGGCCATTATAACAACTAGTTTTTTACTTTAATGATTAGTTTCTTAAAATATTACAAAACATATTTTCTTATTGGTTCTTCCATCGAAATGCGTTTAAGTATTTTTGTAAATATTTCTAAGGGAATATTTAAGTATTTAATGTCTCATTTTTAGTGAGTGAGACATTTATCTTTATCAAAGTGATCAAATGACTGGCAAGAGGCAACTTAAGTGACTGGTGAGAGTGGAATTGTAAGGTGACAAATTATATTGTAGATTAATTCTAATTAATATACAATGTCGTGAACAGTAACAATTTTTAGTAAGTTACTATTGTCTTATCAGTAACTTTCCTCTTTGCGAGACATATGGAGGTTCCAATGAAAGGTAACTCAAAGCCTTCCACCACCCAGGAGGTCTTAGAGGAGTCAAGAAGCATGGATTTAGACTTCCCATTTATTTGGGAGTCCTTGGAGAATTGACGGAATAGGAAGTCTACAGTACTGAACAAGGATGTTACCAAAACATAGAGAAATGTTGTTTGAGAAGAGACCCTGCACAACCTAATCTTTTCCACTCTACCCTCGTGAATAGGGTTGTTTTCCCACCTTTGGAGCTTCTATAGTTTGGAGCTAGATTATAGTATTGTAGCCTGGTTAGGTTATTTTTGAATAAAAGACCTTCCTTCCATTAAGTACAAGCTTGGGCACATTCCAGATGGGACAATAAAGGTCTAGAAAAATTGCTATTGATTGAAGAGGAGTCTTTCATTTTCAAATTCATAAACGAAGATAGTCTCTCCTTGGTTATAAATACTGGACCTTGGCATATCGTGGTACAACCTATGTTTGTCCAAAAGTAGATTATATGTATGAAATTGGATAAAAATGGAATAGATTTCTTTTCCATATAGGTCAATTTCCATAATGTTCCTTTTGAATATTAGACATTGGATGGTTTAAGCTTCCTTACTAGTTTAATAGGTAAACTATTAGCTTTTGATTCTCCCACTATAAAGCTAGAAAGGATTTGTTTTGCTAGAATTTGTGTTGAGGTTAAGATAAGTGATGAGTTACCTGAGCCCCTCCTAGTAATGAAGCTTAATAAAGAGGGTGAACTTGTTAGAACTAAAATCAAATTGATAGCCTATTGCTATGTAACGCCCCAACATATATCGTTGAAGTATTATAGCATGTCTAAGGTGTATTAAGAAGTTACCATAATGAATTAAGTGCATCTTAGTAAGGGAAATAATGGTACTTAATGTAAAAGATAAGGGTAAATAGATTTAGATGTGAAATATGTATGGAAATTTTTCATATGTTTTCCTAGATTTATGAATGTGATGTGAAGGGAATTGATAAAAAGAAGTATTCTATAAGTGAAAGGGATGTTTTTGGTTAAATTGGATGTATTTTTGTGTTACTTTTGCATGATAAGACCGAAGTTAGTTGATTTGGGATGTGTACCTAGTTGAATGGATAGGTTCCACTGAATAGACTTCTGTAATTTGTCCATATATTAGCCTATAGACCTCCAAATTGGATAATTCCAATTGGAAATTAAAATAAAGACACAGATATAAAACTTTCATGAAGGAACCGAAATTAGGTTCTGCCTTTAAGAGTTATGAATTCTATTTTGAAATTGAGTTCTGGCTATTATCCTTGTTTTCGAACAGTCTATAATGTTTGGGGTATAACTCCCAATATAATTAACCAAATTACATGAAGTTTATGCCATTAGAACCTTAAGGCATAGGGGAATGAAATAAATTGATAAGATTATAGGCCAATGTGGTAATTAAAGGAAGAAGAAGGACCAATATGCAAATTTCCTAAAGTCAACTCATGGACCAATAAGATTAATGCATGTGTGTCTAATAGAATTGCAACACATGGTCCAATAGAATTGCAACACGTGGTCCAATAGAATTGTAACACATGATCCAATATAATTTTAACATATAGTCTAATATAATTGTAACACGTGGTCCAATAGGATTGTAACATATGGTCCAATAGGATTGTGACATATGGTCCAATGGGATTGAAACATGTGTCTTGAGACTAGAAAATTCATGAAAAGGAATATGGAGAATGGGGATGGATGACTCTTTGATAGCTTAACTTCATATTTTTCTCCTCTCCATTTCACCTTCTTCATCCCATCATTTTTCACTTGGTGATTCAAGCAAAACTAAAAAGGAAGGGAAGGAAAAACATTAAAAGAACTACTTTGCCAATTTTAAGGTTTGGTACTTCACTTAGTTGATTTCTGTATTTGTGTATGATTTAATGGATATAAAGATTCACTTGGATGTGGAATTATTGCTTGGATGTTGCTTTGGTGTTATTTTGGTGTTGCTTTGCATGAACTTGGTTGTATATGACAAGAGAGTATCATGTAGTGGAATTCTATCTAAGGTTTGTTTGAGTCAGTCAAATGTTTTGAGTCATAAATCAGCCTACAAACCTCCACATTGTGTGATTTCAGTTGCGTATGAAACCTAAGACATAGGGCTAAATATCTATATTGGGGACTCTAACCATATTCTAGCTTTATAAACTTTAAAATTGAGATCAAAAAATGTGACCTAATGTTGCCCCTGTTTTGGAGCAGATTGTGATATTTTACCAATATCTCATGATTTAGAAGTCCAAATGGTCTGATCATTAGTGCTATAGAATCAATAGACATAGAGAAAATTTTTTTTTAGATGACCTCAAAACCCAGTTCTGACTCTTTTTGTATGCATATTATGAAACAAGTACTAGTACGAATGGAGGAAGTGTCTGTCATTCCAATTTTTATTGAATCATATCCAAACCTTTTTAAATGTGTATGAAACATTTCAAACACCTACAAATAAATGAAATAGGACTTACCATATGTGAGAATTGGGTGATTAAACATTGAAACTTAATATTGAACATAATGCATGCTAAAGAAATCTTATATGAACATAAATGATTGTTATGCATATTTATTGCTCATATGTGTATAATGTGATTATATGTTGGACCCCGAACTTTTCTTGGAGATTTGATTTATTAGATGAAATTAAATGAGGAAATATAGTATGATTTTTTGAAATAAATGAAAGGTATAAATGAATCTATGAGCATTTGATGAAATGA
>JAOTAX010000007.1:6515538-6535485 GCA_025629825.1 Erythroxylum guanchezii
ATAATAATAATAATAATAATAATAATAATAATAATAATAATAATAATAATCCAACGTTAAATTCTCTATTAATATGATTGATGCAGCGAGCTACATCATATTAGTATTTTTCATATAATATATATGAATTTTATTATTTAATAAATTAAAATTTCTATAATTATAGTATGACACAAATACGATATATAGTAGTTATATACTATAAATATTAATTTGATGTGACTCTTTAAGTTGAAAAACTTAATGTTATGGTATTTTTAAATGTAAACTAATATTATAAAATTAAATAAAGATTAAAAAGTTTAATTAGCCCCTTTATTATATTTTTCCAAACTTCACGACATAATTGTACGATAAAAAAAAAGCCAACTTTGAAAACACATAAAGCAAAAGTAGAGAGTAGAGTGGAGGGCAATATTATCATTAGGCTAACGGCTAACTCCAAAAGCTCCTCTTATGGAGTTTTTAGAAATCAGCTTATTAGGGTTAAATAAGCTAATCAATAAGCTATTCACCAAACACATCAATAGCTTTTTAAGATGGTCAAAAAGCTAACTTTTAGTCAATAAGCTAAAAAATAGCTAATAAGCTGTTTACCAAACACTTCCAATATGTGTGCTTGGCAGATGACTACTGTGAGTGGTCATCCAAACTACATGTTTTCTTCACTAAGCTTTTAAGCTTAGCATAGATGATAATCCATGTAGGTCTAAGTCATAGGAGTGAGGTACAAAGAACATCTGTAGGGACCAAGGCCAACAGCTAGGAGTAAAAGTTCGATTAAAGAATGGTTGTATATATAATAAAAGAAATCGTATGTTTTCTTTTTGGATTATTATGTTAATGTAAAGATGTAATACCACTTTTAAATGATAATATTAAATGATATGAAATTTTGTAATGTGTATATGTATAGCATTGAATAGAATTATATACCTTGATGGTTGTAGGTTCCGTATTGTTACATCCCATTTCCATAATAAGGGTTAGAACCCTAGATTTCTGTAATGAAGAAATAGCAAGAGAGATTAGAAAAATGCATTTCATGCTCATGCATAATGTTAGCATACAAACATGTGAATTTGATTATTGCACACACTACAATGAATTATCCATGCACTCATTTGACTTTTTCGGGTATAAATGATTCTTTTAATGTGATTATAATGTGAATTATGGATTAGGTGTCTTAAAATTTGAGTTGGTGTGTATAAGTAGTGATTTCGAATTTTTGGAGAAATTTAGGAATTTTATGAGAATTAAGGGTATTTTTGGACTAGAAAAAATATTAAGTGGCAGAACAATTGATAAATAGTAGTAGAAATAGAAGGTAAATGGCAGTGGGAATTTTTATAAATGACATTGGGATTTAATGACAAGTGTCATAGAAAATCGGGTGAAAATTGGATTAAAAATTGGAGACAAATAGACTAGTTAAATAAGAGAACCAAGTGAGACCATAGGAAGTGGACATGTGGCAAGTGACAAGTGTCGCTTGCCAAGCCATGAATCCACCTTCATGACACTCTCTCTCGATCTCCTCAGTACCTAAAAATCAACGTTACAATTTTGATAAGTTTTGCCAACTCAGTGAGTGAACCATCATCGATGTGCTCACTTAAAACAGAATATAAACATCACAAATATATAACATAGTTCAATCAGTTATCACCTCATTCAGAATCAAATCCTGTATATCACATCATTTAGAATTAAATACCTAATCACATTATACATCATATTTTAACAAGCACATTATGAATGCAAACATTTCATATAATCATTTTAGAGTAATCTGATCATTTATATCATCATCATGTACACAAACATTGCATATCTCTATATCAATACAATTCAATAATTCTTCACAATCATTCACATGATACATGTAATGATATATATATATGCAAACGCACATGACACTCCACTTTCATTTTTATTTTGTTGTGACTGAGTGCCTATTTACTATCCCGTATCCCTTGTGGATATGAGGCTTATTTCAGATCCTATCCCGTACCCCTTTGTGGATAACGGGCTCATTAATAACTGAGCCTATGGCTTTTTATGCACATTTCTGAGCTTTAAGCTCTTTTCAAATTGGTCACGCCGGTCATAACTTTTTTATCTAATCATTCATTTTCATGTGATGGAATGCATCATTTCATAAAATATGCTATCAATAACTTTCATTGAAAGTGCACAGTCACTTACCATATTCATCGGATCTGAGTTTGGCATTCAACATTCAATTGAGTTCATATTTCATATTGCACATACAATTAGATAGCACTTTCAATACAATCTGAAATGTCAAACTCCTCGGACCATCAGTATCCGAAATTATCACAATTATATCAGTAACAATTTAGTAATTGACAATAATAAAAAACAATTCAATCATAGTGAGAAAACATCTAGGTTAACTCACAGTACGCTCCAGATAAGCTATTGCCTTGATGATCCGGCAATATCTGGATGTGGACGATTAATTTGTGCTTCTATATCATGCAATACACACATATTTACACATTACTAACTTGTTTAATCAGTACTCAATTATACATATGTATATGTGTTATGTTGAATGTATGCTCAATTGACTATCCCGGGTATGTATCTTTATTCACAATTCTTGACCATTCAAAAATCATTGCTTGTATATTACCACTTTGCAATCAGGTTTGTACCTTTAAGTAGCTTGATTCACTCCAAATTCATCAACCATACTTTACAATTATCTTTGAACCTTTTCATGATCATAAAGCTTCTCATAATCCATACATAATTGTTACTTTAAATCTGGAATTTTAGCAAGCTAGATCTATATATATTCACCAAACTTTTTCCAGCAATATATATTCATACATTTACCCAATGCTCATTCATAATTACCCCATGTTCTTCAATGCTCATTCATCCATACCTTATACACATTACTCATGTCCTTAAGATTATGTTTGCATTAAAAGAACTCATTTATTCCTTTAACAAATCAAAATTTCTAGATTTGAACTCAACCACATCAAAAATCTATTTTTTAGGTTATGACATCAATTAACTACATAAACTTATCATGCTCTTAACCAATTAATCAAGAAACAATATAGGCTCATTCCTATCCTTAATCAAGTGCAAATATACCAATTTAGAGTGAAATTTCTTAGCTGGTTCTACATGTACACAAGGTTTAAATTAAAATTCCAGAATTTGTCATCAACATCACCAATGTGTGTGACTTTACTACCTTCAATACCTCATGAATTTTACAAGCTTAGAGACATCACTAACACCTGAAATTTTCCAGATTTCATGTCCTTTAATGTTATTTCATTTCAGGTTAATTTAACTTCCTTATTGGTTACATTAAGGCTTACAAAATTCTGCTCACTTGTGACATTAACTGTCACTTTTTACATACACACCTATGGCTCTAATTTTCTACATTCAAGAACACTTCAATAACACCTATCTTTACCATGAATCCACCTTCATTTATACTTCAAATCTTAATCTAATTCATCCATAAAAAAACTAGAACCTACGGTTTTTATACATCAAGAACAAAGCAAAATAGTATCTAATTTATGTATCATTTCCTAGCATCTACATGATATACAATCCATCCTAATTCAATTATCATAATCCTTCTATAATAACATTCTATAAAGATCAATGTTTTACTTACTTGTCTAGCTTAAATTTCCACCTCAAATATCAAGCTAATTTAACTCTCCATAGATGCAGAATCATCATAAATTCAAGGTGGGAATTGGATGGTTTTCTGTTGGGATCAAAGGCTATAACAAGAACAACTATGCTCTGGTTCTTTACCTAACTTTATAAGGGTAAAAGCATGGATTTTGGTGTAGCCATTTAGCAAGACTTAAACCAAAAATGCAAAGCTATGAGATGAATGTAGGATTCAGTGGAGAAAGTGAAGAATGAAGATGAAACATAGCAAAAACTTTTCCAGCATGTGTTTAGTTCAACTACATGCAAGGTGTCATTATCTTAGATTAACATGTGTCCTTTAGCATGCTAGCCACTTATGCTCTTCATAAGCCACCAAATTTCACCTAGTTGTTAGTTCATTTTCACTCATTCATTGCAACCATTTGTCAATTAATTACCTATGCCAAATGTCACTTATTTATATATGCCAAATGTCACTTATTCATAGGCTTAGTCATGGTAACTTTCCATATGTCAATTTGTCTTACCACTTGGCATTTTTCCCATATCAAATATCCATTTTAATTCACCAATTTTCCAATTGTAACAATAAATTTCAAGTTTAGTAATTATAGTCCACCAAACCAAAATTTAAGACATAAACAATACACAATTCACATTATAATCATTTTAAACCTTTCATACCCCAAAATATGTCAATTGAGAGCATATGTTATCTTTGCAATGTGTACTAATTCATAATTCATGTGTGTATGCTAATGAAAAGCATGTGAATGAAATGCAATTCATGAATTCTCAATGATATGGCCATGTGCAATATTCTAGGGTTCTAACCTTTAGTATGGAAAGTGGGCTATTACAATTAGTCTTATTGTCTTTTGTTTGTGTGTGATCTTCATGACATGTACATCTTGACTTTGCTTTGATTCTCTATTCAAGACCACATTATTATCACATGTATTAAAATGGAAATGATATAGGCATTCTTTCTTTTTTATAAACTACATTAGCTAAATAGCCTATCCCTTGATATGAATTTTCCCTTTGTTAAGCCCCTTTGAGCTTTATTAACCTTTCTTTTTGTGCTAACCACATTACATGCTTTAAACCTAACCAAATGTCCTACCCAAGCCTTAAAGCTAGTGGAACATTGTTGATTGTAGATAATTATGGATACACAAAAGTATAAGTGTGGGAGTGTGCATATATGCGGGTTGGTTATAATCATTGAAATGTCATTTTATGTCTTGTCAATAGATTCTAAGATCGAAGTGGCTTTTGACAATTCTTAAATGAAAAAAAGAAAGAGAAAAAGAGAAAAGAAAATAAAAGAAAGAAAAAGGAAAAAACGAAAAAGGAAAAGGGAAAAGAAAAGAAAAGAAAAAATAAGTTTAAATAAAAGTATGAAGGAGGAAATGCATTTATTTCTCTAAAGCTATTCATTATTAGTTTCTCCTCTTAAAATTGTATGGAGTGGGTGGTTTGAGTATGTTGCATATGAGGTAGATGTTTTTTGAAGGTTCACTCCTTATAGTTTCAATATATCATTATCATCGATTTTTATTGGTGGTCCCTTCTAAGTGACTTATGCTTCATGTGGTTTGTAGTGTGAAAGCTTGAATTTGAGCTATGAAACATAGTTTTTGCATTCATCATAAATGATGGTACCCAATGTTGAATGAATGTTAGTTTTTGCGTTTGATGTTGCAATGAGTGTTACTTTTGCTACACTAACTTCGATGGCTTTTACACTACACTATCCAAATGCAGCTCATCTTACCCTTGTCCACATTAAAATCTTGAAAAGTCTTTTGATTCATGATTATAGATGTGAATTCTAGTGATGAAGAAATGAAATGATTTGAAATGATTATGTGCTTAATTGATTAAACATTTATTCCATAACATTTGGTGATTAATGCTATGAAATGCTTAAGACATTCATTTTAGTTCACATTTGGTTTTAGGTACAATTTGGAAGTGAAAGAGCTAAAGTGAATCAAAAGGACAATACTTGAGTCGTCTTCTTGAGATTCACACTCGATTGTCTTCATGAAATAAGAAGAATAAGGATTAGAGCAGGAGGAGGGAAGAAAATGCGAAAAGGAATGAAGAATTACAAAGTCATGCTTTGTCATGACCGTGAGATACATTGTAATGGGAGTGAGAAGCCATGAAAAGTGTGTCACGGGAGTGACACACCAGTCACGCGCATGGCTTTCACACTTGGAACTCAAAAACCCTAATTTTTAGTAATAAAAAAACATATGATGGCAGAAATGTTTATGAAAGATATAAGGAATCATTTTTGGAGTCGTGACCTCTCAGTTTTGGAGAAGAGAAGAGTCAAAGATCCATTCCTTTGGCGACCTATACAGAGTTGAGCTTCTCGATATCGGTTAGGAGGTGATATCGATGCCAAAGAACCTAGTTAAGTATTATCTCCATTATGTTTATTGTTATTTCTCTTTTAGGAATTGCTTATATTATCTTGTGTTTATTGAATTAGGTATTATATACAAATGATTGAATGCTCTATTTGATTATTTTCATTTATGAACCTATTGCTAGAATCGAATACAATACGTAATCATTATGTTTTTGATTCATTTGTGGCAACTAATGGTTTTTAATCATTAGGGATAACATGACATAAGTTAAATGACCCGAGCTTGTGTGGTTGTTGCCTTGATTAATCTATTTTTCTAACTCATAATGCAACTATCCAATTAAATCTAGAAAGCTTGTTCTAGGTTGTTTGATAGCTAGGTTTAATTCAAGAGCTCTTTTTAGTTAAACACGACCTAAGGGAAAACTACGGTTAACAGAGCTTATTATTAACCTACAAATAAAAGTTGTTAGGAGAGGTATGAGAATAACAACTCAGTAAAGCATGCTTAATTATGAGTAAGCCGAGATTGAACCAATGACCTGGTCCCAAACACATTCATCACTTTTCATCATTTTTGAATGTTTCGTTTAATTTGTTTTCAATAATTTAGTTTAGTTTTATTTTCTTACTTGAAAACCAACAAACCCCCCTCCCCCAATACCTAAGTGTCGACTGATTTCATTTCAAAAGCTTTACACACACTCTCTGTGGGATAAACTTATTCTCATTAGTAGCTATAATTTTTAGTCTAGTTATTTTATGTAGTGTTACGAAAAAAACATGTGATGGTAGAAAAGTTTATGAAAGATACAGGGAATCATTTTTGGAGTCATGAGGTCTCGGTTTTGAAGAAAAGAAGAGTCAAAGATCCATTGCTTTGAAGACCCATGTAGAGTTAAGCTTCTCGATATCGATTTGAAGGTGATATCGATGCTGAAGAACCTAGTTAAGTATTTTCTCCATTATGATTGTTGTTCTTTCTCTCTTAGGAATTGCTTATATTATCTTGTATTTATTGAAATAGGTATTGTGTATGAATGATTAAAAACTTTGTTTGATTGTTTTTATGTATGAACTTATTGCTAGAATCGAATACAATGCGTAATCATTGTGTTTTTGATTCATTTATGGCAACTAATGGTTTTCAATCATTAGGGATAACATAACCTAAGTTAAATGACCTAAACTTGTGTGGTTGTTGCCTTGATTAATCTATTTTTCTAACTCATAATGCAACTATCCAATTAAATCTAAAGAGCTTGTTCTAGGTTGTTTGATAGCTAGGTTTAATTAACTAGCTCTTCTTAATTAAACACAAACTAAGGGAAAACTAAGGTTAACAGAGCTTATTACTAACCTACGATTAATAGTTGCTAGGAGAGGTATGAGAATAACAACTCGGTGAAGTATGCTTAATTATGAGTAAGTCGAGATTGAACGGATGACTTGGTCTTTAATACATTCATCACTTTTCATCATTTTTGAATGTTTTCTTTGATTTAGTTTAGTTTTATTTTCTTATTTGAAAACCAACAAACCCTCTCCCCCTAATACCTAAACGTTGACTGATTTTATTTCAAAAGCTTTGCACACACTCTCTGAAGGATAAAGTTATACTCATTAGTAGCTATAATTTTTAGTCTAGTTATTTTGTGTAGCGTTACGATGCGCTATGTTAATAAGGAGGAAACTTGTTCTTGATGAGATAAGAGAAATGTTATGAATATCGTATTAGTACCAGTATTAGATTTGATTCTGATACAGTACGATATTAGTACCAATTAATTCCAGATTCCATTTTGGGTAATTTTTAAAAATTATAAAATAGTCTTTGAATTTTTCAAAATTACAAAATAGTTCCTTATTATATTGTGTCATATAATTTAATCATCACATAATTCCATGTACACCTATTAAAAGCCGTAGAAGTAGAATTATTTTATTAACATTTTTATCTTCAAAACATGTATATAATTAAAAGTACAAAATTTTAGTAAATTTTAAGTTTGGTTTTACTTGTATGAGCATTATATATCTAGTCATAAGATACCGAGATTCTTTTGTAAGTAATATACATATGCATAGGGATGTATAAGAAACATGTATATTATTAGAATCTAAAAGAATTGATTCATAGTTGAATGATCAAGTTGTTCGCTTGATTACGGTTTAGACTGTAGTATTTCGATTTATCTCCGAGTAAGTAAAAGAGTTTACTTCAAGAGAATGATGAGTTTCATATCATGATAGTAGTTAACTATCAATAATGACACTATTAATTGAATCTGGAATTAAGTATGTTTTAAAGAATAAAGTGGGCCATTACTTTAATCTTAAAACATACAACTTAAGCATTTGTTTATTATGGACCACAATCTTGATAAGTGGTGAACTTATATGTGTTTCATTATAATTCATGATATGATCGGAATGGATTTTTACAGAGTATCAATCCAGTGTCTGCATGTTGGAATTATTAACTGAATCATGTATAAGGGAACATTCATTCAAATAAAGAGTTTACAGTGATATTATCACTTCTAGATGTTTTATGGAGATTGGTGATTAAACTGGCGCTAGTAGTTTGATGGACTAGCTACCCATCAAGTCTTAACACCAAGATGAGATCTTGTGTGTTAATCACCATATAGAGTAAAATGGGAGATCCAGAAGGAAAAACTAACATAAGGGCAAAACGGTAATTTTACCCTTTATTGTGCGGATGGCTATAATATGGTTCATATTGGAGTTCACAATTGAACAACTTATTTGAAACATGTGTTCTCATAATATTTGGTAATTCAAGAGTTAAACTAGTTGTCATTAGTAGAATGACATTTAGTTAATAAGCTGAAATTAATTCTAATGAGATTAAATTAATTCCAGACTTATTGGAGCTTGAATTATATAAGTCCAATTAGATTCCCCATTTGGCTTCTAAGAAGGTTATCAAGCAAAGTAAGAAATACAAATAGAGGTTTTAAATCCTATAATTGAATTTTCGGCTTACTTTAATTAATTATTAATTATAAGCCCATATGAACATTTAGAAATGGGCTAGGCTTTGGTTTAATTTGATTAATTAAATTAAAACAAAGTTATTAAAGATAAATAGAGGTAGAATTTCAGTTTTAATGGGCTAAATGTGCAGGTGCACATTTAGCATTGGTTTGATACATTTAAGATGGTTTTTAACATGCTTTATCATCATTAAATAGAGTAATAACCTTATCATTAAATGGTTTAATGATGGTCTTTTAATGATAGCATGTAACTTATTAGCATTCATTGGATTAAAGAAGAAAGAGGTGCATTTGATGAACCATCTTCCTTCTTTCATCACAAAACCGAAATTGATATGTATTTTTAGGTTAATGGTCTTTTCATATAGCCATCTTAAAACAAATGAGAATAGTCTCATTTATTGGCTTGTTTATGATTGATTAAGGAAAGAGGTGATGTATTGGATGCACTTGACTTCTTTCTTGTATGACCTAATCAAAATTGAGAGAAAAATAAGAAGTGTTCTTGCATTTTTTACTCTTTCTCTCCTATCTTGCATGGTATAGCCGAAAATTGCATGAGAGGTGTCTCATCTTTGGCTTCTTTCTTCTAAGGAAAAATCTCTTCAAGTTTTCTTCTCCTTTCTTACCAAAGGATCTTGTTAACTAAGTTGTCCAAGAAGAACAAGTGTTAGATCAGATTGGTCGAGGATATAATATCGAGAAGATGATACAATAACGAGAAGAGGACACATCACCTAGGAAAGGATACATTGCCGAGGATAGAATAGCACAATGAGGAGTTAAAGTTGTAGCGAAGGAGTCGATAATAATTTTCATCTTGTGTTTATGAAAATGTTATTCCTTATACAGTATCATGCATGGCTATGCATGTTGATTTGGTTATGTTGATTCCAATGCAATTTTGATTTCTAAAAAGTTTTGAAATCTACCGTTTTATCCAAATCGTGCCTGCTCTATTTTTTCGATCCAACAATTGGTATCAAAGCCAATTTTCTTATGCATGATTTCGGTTACTATATATGATGCATGGGTTGGCAATCATTTTTGTATGCTGCATATTTTTATGTCATAGAAATATATATGGTGTATGTTTTGCTCTTTTGGATGTCCATAGATTCTAAAGTTACCTTGCAAGTTTTGTTTATTTAGTTTGTAACAAGGAGGGTGGCCCATCACCGTCATATTTCCTCTTTGGTTTCATCTTTATGTTTTCTTTGATTATATAATGTACAAAATCCTGTAATGTTGAAGATGAAGAAGCCTTGGATGAAGAAATGAAGAGGTAAGGTTTCAGTTTTGCTTAAAGTGTATTGGCAAAGTTTTGGTTGTTAGAAATCCAAAGTGCTGGAATTTTGTGTTTACAAATTTTCGATTTTATGACATAACAAGTTTCGGTTTTGATTAAAAACAAGTGCTGGATTTGTTGTTTCATATGGACAAGTTTCGGTTTTGTTGAAATACAAGTGCTGGATATTTTTTTGTTTCATATGGACCAGTTTCGGTTTTGATGAAAAACTAGTGTTGGAATTTTTGTTTTCAAAGTGACAAATTCATTTTTATGAAAATCAAAACTTTGTTATAAAAGAAAAGCCATTACACACTTTTTACCGAATGGGCCGGATCATGTGAGCGAAGAGTTCGAAGCAGAAGATCCAAGTCCCAAAAGAAATTTTTGGGCTTAAAAGCCTTGTAATTGTATTTATGTATTTATGTTCCTAGGATGGACAATCAAAAGTGGCTTATTAGTTCATGTGATGAATGGATAAATGAATGCAAATAATATGTGATATTACGTGATTGCATGTCATTTAGAAAATTGCCAACCCTAGGCTTTGCCATGCATTCATTATGTATAAGATATATAATTAAACAATATAGGATGGATAATAAATTACATTTAGACAAGATAACATTTATTAAAACTTAAAGCCCACAAGGATTGAGTGGGAGAGGATGCTCATATGAGAGTCCACGGTCTCCATATGATAGCCCATTTGTATGTGATGAAGTGTTACTCCCTACTGGAGGACATGAATCCTAGATCTTGCATGGTTTGGGTCTCATTAAGGATAAGTCCATTTATTGGTAGCAAATGTGACCTCCCACTGTGGCATGGTTTGCAAATACCTTTAGTGGATGAATCAAATGGTTATGCACTCAACATATTTTATCAATAACCTGCCCACAGTAGCTTTGTTGGTAAAAGTATGGACCAAATTATGACGCTTCTTTAAAAGTTAGGAATGAAGATGCTTGGTAGCTTTTTTAGTGGGAGGGTCCCTATTTTTCTTTTAATGGATAAGATGGCCCATCATTACTTAGTATGTTATAGATAAGAAAAATAATCGTCATATAAAGATTTAAAATTTTTTAAGTTTTGTTAAATCTATCATCCTGTATACATGCATCATGCTTTTATACAAAGTTCCAATATTGTTGACTAGTATGCTCATTTTTTAATAATTTATTTTTCAGATATAATCACTGCAAAATGAATCCACTCACTTGCTCTTGAAAAATAACAAATTGGAAAATGGAGAGAATTTTAATGAATAAAGACATAACCTTCACATTGTTCTTCAATATGAACGAATTTCATAGGTATTAACTGAAAATGATCCTGCACCTCCAGGTGGAGATTCAACTCCTGAGTTAGTCCAACAACATGAGTGATGGCAGAATGCTGATAAGACTACTAAGTGTTATATTTTAGCTTCTGTCAGTGGCATGTTGCAAAAGTATATTGTCTGTATGAAAGCTGCTAGTGCAATGGTCCATCATCTATATGAGATGTTTGGTGTGAGGACTAGGTCTACAAGAGTGAAAGCCATCCAAACCTTTCATAATCTCAGACAAAAACTTGGTGAACCGATGCGGGATTGCATGCTTAAGGTAATCTCTGTGGTTACTAAGGTTGAGATGCTTGGGGCGGATATGGATGCGGACACGCAAATGATTATGATCATCAATAGCTTAAACTCATCTTTTCAACAGTTTAAGTTGGACTTTGAGCTCAACAATAATGATTACACCTTGAGTGAGTTGATGAATACCCTCCAGAATATGGAGGAGATATTAAATATCAAGGCTCATGGGCTAGAAGCTAATGAAGCATCTTCTTCTAAGCCTAAAGGTAAGGGCAAGCAAAAGAAGAAGGGTCCAATAAAAAAGAAGGCCCAATAGGGGTCAAGGCCTAACCTATAAAAAAGAAGGACAAAGAGAACACAAAGGGAAAGTTTCCACTGTGATGAGATGGGCCACTAGAAAAGAAATTGTCGAGTCTACGTTGAGTCCCTCAAAAGCAAACAAGGTATGGGTTTCCTAAGTTTGTTAGGAACAAGAAATGTGGCAGATTTATCTGATTCTTGGACATTAGATTTGGGAGCCACTAACCATGTTTGCAGGGATTCCAGCAAAGGAAAAGACTATCGAAAGGCCAGTTTTAAGTCAAGATAGCAAATGGTTCCTATCTTTCAGCATTATCAGTGGGAGTAGTTATCTTGGACTTTCCTAGTGGACATAAGTTATATTTGAAGGATGTTTATTACATGCCAATGATTGTAAGAAATATGATTTCTATTTTTTGTCTAATAAAATCTGGTTATTCCCTATATTTTGAAAATGTTGTTTCAATATATAAGAATAAGGATTTTATTTGTAATGCGATAATTAAACAAGGATTGTTCTTTATAGAACCTATGACAGGCTTACTAAACACCACAAAATTGATAAAAACAAGACAATCTAATATCTCTAGCATTAATTTAAAATATCTGTGGCACTTAAGAATAGGTCATATCAATCAGAAAAGACTTGATAGGTTAGTAAAGGATGGGATCCTTATGGGCTTGGATAACGATCCATTACCCACCTGTGAATCTTGTATTGAAGGAAAAATGACCAAGGCCTTATTTCCTTCCAAAGGAAACATATCTGAATCCATGTTGGACCTGGTACTTACTAATGTGTGTGGGTCCATGAACGTACAAGCTAGAGGAGGCTATGAATACTTCATAACCTTTATAGATGATTACTTTAGACATGGCTATTTGTATTTGATGCATAATAAGAGTGAATCCTTTGAAAAGTTCAATGAATTCAAATCTGAAGCTGAGAAGTAACTAGGCAAGCCATTAAAACAACTCCGATCGGGCCGAGGTGGTGAGTACTTATCTGGAGAGTTCCAAAAATATTTAATTGACAATGGAATTGTTTCCAATTTGTGAGCTCCTTGAACACCTCAATAGAATGATGTAGCTGAGAGGAAAAATAGGACTCTATTGGAAATGGTAAGATCAATGATTTCCTATGCTAGCCTTCCAGAATCGTTCTAGGGATATGCTATACAAACGACAACTTATCTTCTTAACTTTGCTCCATCCAATTCAATGCCTAAAACACCTAGGGAGTTGTGGACTGGCCGAGTGTCTTCATTAAGGCACTTAAGGACTTGGGGCTGCCCAGCTTATGATCTAAGGCCTGAATCCACAAAGATGGAACCAAGGTCAGAAGTATGTTTTTTTGTAGGATATCCTACAGGTACTCGAGGGTACTATTTTTACAGTCCTTAGGATAGGAAGGTATTTGTGTCAATAAATGCAACCTTCCTAGAGGAAGAGTTTGTGAGAAATCACAAAGGAAGAAGTCAAGTAGTACTCAGAGAGTTAGCCATTTCATCCAAACCAAGAGTTGATTTGGATATAGCAGAACAAGATGTCGAAATAGATTCAAGAGTTGAATCGGAAGAGCAGCTTGAACATCAAGTAATGCCTAGACATAGTGGGAGGGTTATGAGACAACTAGATAGGTATCTAGGTCTAAGAGAAGGCATTATAGCCATCTCAGACCAAGAAGAAACGGATCCCATTACTTATATACAGGCTATTAATGATGTTGATACAAAAAAATGGCTCAAGGCGATGGAATCGGAAATAGCTTCTATGTACGCCAATGAAGTTTGGATCCTTGTAGATCTACCACCAGATGTAAAAGCCATATGGTGTAAATGGATCTACAAAAGGAAAAGATGATTAGATGGAAAGGTAGAGACCTTTAAAGCTAGATTGGTAGCTAAAGGTTATATTTAAAAGGAGTGTATAGACTATGAAGAGACTTGTTCTCCAATTGCTATGCTTAAGTCCATCAGAATTCTTTTAGCCATAGCAGCCTATTTCGATTATGAAATATGCCAAATGGATGTCAAGATCACATTTTAAAATGAAGATCTTAAGGAGACTACTTTTATATCCCAACCAGAAGGATTCATTGAGGCAGGTAATGAGCATAAGGTATGCAAATTGTAAAGGTCCATTTAAGGACTTTAGCAAGCATCTAGGTCTTGTTTCTTCTAAAGCAAAATCTCTTCAAGTGTTCTTCTCCTTTCCCACCAAAGACTCTTGTTAACTAAGTTGTCCAAGAAGAATAAGTGGTAGATCGGATTGGTCGAGGATACAATATCGAGAAGAGGATACAATAACGAGAAGAGGATACATCACCTAAGAGAGGATACATTGCCGAGGATAGGATAGCACAGCGAGGAGTTAAAGCTGTAACGAAGGAGTCGGTAATAATTTTCATCCTGTGTTTATGCAAATGTTTTTCCTTATACTGTATCATGTATGGATATGTATGTTGATTTGGTTATATAGCTTCCGCTGCAATTTTGATTTCTAAAAAGTTTTGAAATATACTATTTTATCTAAATCGTGCATGCTTTATTTTTCCAATCTAACAATACATAAAAAGTAATATAGACACCATTAAAGAAAAGAAATTTTCTATTTAGTTTTTAGTATAATAGTTCTTAATTTTGACAAAAAATAATATTATCATAATTATAATTACAAATTTACGAAAAATAAGTGAATTTGTATTAATTATATTTTATAAAAATTACTTAACAATAAAAATATTAATTTAAATTAAATTTTATTTAATAATTTAAATTTTACAATATACAATTTATTTTCAATTTTACAATTTCAATTTAAATATATAAAAAATAATAAAAAGAAATCCATGGGTATGAAGCGTGTCTATAAGCCTATAAAACTAAAGCTTCATGTTATACTCTATAGTGTCATATACCACATTTAAAGCAATAAAACCTTAAAAGACTTATAGGATATGAAAATGATGCATTGCTTAAGCCTTTCCACATGTTAAACACTTAAAATCCAAAAATACTTCTCTTTGTGCCTCTGTAGTTTGCAACTCTAATGCTCTTCTTTATCTTTTGCATTTTATTAATACTCTAATTTCTTTTAATCTACCGAGATTTTGCTCCAACTGTAATAACCTGCAAAGCTTACCAACTACTTTAGCAATTGAGGTTGTGCTCAATGCCCAACCTTGTTTGCTCCGCTTATGACAAGTAACAATGAGTCATATTATCCATCTATAAAACCACCTAATTTACATTAACAAAAAAGTAAATACAACATATAGCACTATAGCATCTAGTGCCTTCTCACTACTTAACAAATTGAGCTTTGTTTGTAATTTGCAATGAAGGTTGCTTGAATCCAATTCATAATTTGGTCTGCTAGCTGATGTTTGTTCTCTTTAACAACCTTATATATTCTTCTGTTCCTTTCCCTTCATATAGAATAGATGAAAGTGGTAAACGCTATTTTAAGAGCAAACTATCCACTTGACCATGCTTAGTCCACCCTATAATCAAATCCAATGTCTCCCTCCATTCAAATGTATAGCTAGATAGGTGTAGTATAAACACAATGATGCTCCAAATTACTTTGGTATGGCTACATTCAAAGTATAGATGATTCCTGCTTTCATTGACTTACTTAGAAAGGATACCTATAGGGCCATAAACCCTAAACCATAGCTTTGGGATTTAAAGATTGTTTCTAAGGCATTTCAGACCAATGAACCACTTCTTCATGGTTTATGAGCATCTTGCAAGAGCTATTATTAAAAATACCTATGGATTATAAAGTCTAAACAATATTGTCCTTCCTCAACTCTTTAGGGATAATTGGCAAGAAATTTGCAAGCAAAGAAAATCCTCTGCAGTTTCCAACCTAAGCTCCATTTTGGATAAAAGAGGAGACTTTAACATTAAAAGGAATTTTCTTTCTAAGTTGATCTAATTTTGCCCTATAAATGAGTGGATTGAAATTGGTCTAGTTATCAATCTAGAACCATATATCCTCTCCATCTCCCATCCAATGCTTAATATGAGGATAGATCATGTCTCTCAAGTTAAGCATATTAGATTGGTGTAGATTGCATCATATTTTAGTGGGTAGTTTGGTGTGTGTTTAGTTGTTAATTTGATTGTTTAGTGCGTGTTTAAGTTAGAATTGTATTAGTCAGTTAGATACATTTTAAGTGTTTTATGGGTTAGACCACTCATTTGAGCTTCAATTTTATGTTTTTGAGGTACCTTGATGTGTTTGCTATTGTTTTAGGGCAAATATAGAAGAATGAAAAAGATTCGAAGAAAGCCCAGAGCTGGACCTAGGGCCACGATCGTGGCCAGTAAGCCACGATCTTGATAGAACCAAGCATAAGGAGCCACGATCGTGGCCTACGTGACAAAAAATGTGGACAGACATCCTAACTTGAGTTTTCATGGGACTTTTCAGACCTTTCAAAACTGAAAAAATCCCTAGGGTTGCCCTAAATAGAAAAGAGTATAAAAGGAATTAGGATGGAACCTTAAGGGAGCTTACATTTGCTACATTTGAAAGACCTTCAAGAAAGAAGAGAGAAGATGAAGAAGAGGAGAGAGACAGGTGGGTTGCTACAGCTGCTACATTCTCGGGCCATCCCAATCCTTGTCAAGTGACATTTTCATTTCATCTTGTTATTCTTGTTTTTAATGTATACAATGAATGTGATGATGATGGATTTGGATTGGATGATGTTCTAAATTCTTTAGGGATTTTGAATTGATTTAATGTTAATCTAGTTATCTTTTTTGTTAATTGATTGGGTGTTGTGATTAATTGCGGTGCCTGCATGTTTTGGTAATAAACTGAGAGGGTGAAATGAATAAAAATTACTGGGTTGGATTAATGAGTTAAGCGACTCGATAGACCACATGATTAATCAAATTGGTAATTTGTACGAAGAGAGATCTCTTGTGAGGACCCAATTGTTCATTAGAACACTTAAAAACTAATTAGGTTGTGGGCTGATCGTTAATTGAGAGATTACATTTTCAGTTACTTGACTTAATTAGGGATTATCAATTAGGACTTAGTGATTATAACTTGAGAGAGAGTAATCCACCCCTCAATAGTGTAGAATAGACACCATATTAACATATAAGTGACTAGATTAGCATTGATGATAGGATAAGTCCCCCTCCTTCATAATTAGTAAATTCTTCTTGGTTGATTTTCAATTGTCAAATTGGTAGTGCTCAATTTAATTTCCTTTCTTAATATAGAATTCTTGTTTCTATTATTCCGTATTCACGTATTTATTTTTCTGTTTAGTTTTTTTTCATGTTAATTATCCTTTAGGCCTTAGACAACTTATAATTCGAATAGTTCACTAACTCCTCAAGGGATCCACACCTCTTATAAAGTAAAGATTTTTTCATTTGTGTAATTAAGATGAGCTTTATTCCTCCTTGCCTCTTTGGTATAGTGATGTCACACCATTTCATTTTAGCCTATTTGCATTTTTCTATTTTCCCAGACTATGAGAATGCTTTTAATACTCTATCAATCTCCTTACTGATCCTCTTTAGCAGTACCTTGTGTGTAGACCAGTGGATGTGCAAACTGCTCAAAAGTAAGTTGATTAGAGTCAATTTAGTTGTAACGGATAGAAACTTATATTGCCAAGCATTAATTCTTGCTTTGTTCTTCTCAATAAAAGGAATGAAGTCTAAAAATTTAGGCTTATTGGTAGTAATAGAAACTCCCAGATATTTCAATGGAAGAGTTTGTAACGTAAAACCAACCATACTACTGATCTGTTCTTGGTTTCTGACATTCGAGGAGAGATACAATCCACTTTTCTTTACATTCACCTTAAGTCCAGACCAATCCGAGAACATCTGCAACATATTCAGTAACATTATGTTTGAATGATTGTCATCACTGCCTAGAAGCATTAATTCATCTACATATATCAAATGGGATAGTTTAATGGATCTACATTTGTGATGATATTGATATCTGTGATTGCAATCAACTAGTTTGGATATAAGTCAAGTGTTGGATCCCGCCTGTTTTCAGAATCTAACTCTTGGCTCTGATACCACTTATGTTGGGCACCGTTTTCGGAACCTAACTTCTTGTTTTGATACCACTCATATTGGGTCCCGCTTACTATCCGAAACCCAACTCTTGTGAATATCATCATACTTAACTTGAGCTTGCATATTACCTTGTAGGATTATTTCCATGAACCCTTAATAGACATCATTCCATAAAGGTGGCGTGCCCACGACAATAAGATATCAAAACAAAACTTATTCCTCTAACTTAACCCTTTTAACAAGGACGTCAAATGAACATACACAATCGAAACTACTTCAATCTATCATTTTATTACTAAAGCAACAGAGTTTGAAAAACTTTATTTACATCTCAAAAGCCACACCATTGGCTTAATACAAAAATACAAAATAGAAAAAGAAGCAATTCCCTTAGGCTTCGATCACTTGATCTCTTAGCTATCACTTGAAGATGGGACATAAAGGGGGTGAGCTTGAAAGCTCGTGGGTAACATTTTATAACAAAAAGATAAGCTAAACTTTTGAAATCATTTTTCTTGTCATAGAAAATTTGTCATTGAGTTTACAAAACACATATTTCTTAGGCTTTCAGCCAAAACGTTCATAACTCATTTTCAATGTAGAAATTCATGTGTATGCAAATCATGAATGCATCACTCATATCAACTTGTCATGAACACATAAACACATCAAATGGTTTGGGTAATTCCAAAACATGACGCGCTACACATTTCCAATGAAATGGTCCTGTGTAGTCGTGAATTCTTGAGGGAGTCCTTAAGGGAGCTCCATGCCACTAGCGGGAAGGCAAGAGAAGCCTATACTTGTGTTAACGTGCACGTGACGATTCTTGAGGGACTACCACAAACTCACATAATACATAGATTTCAAAATCTTGTAAGCTTGATCCCCAAAAAGGCACATTCTCTTGAAAACTTGCTTTTCATATACTTATCATATATCTTAAAAACCATTCTTGAAAACATGCTTTCAGAAACATGCATCTTTTTCAAAAATATCACTCAAATCATGTAATAAACATATAGCAGATTTCACAAATCATTCATAAACAATAATGCAACACTTATGATGCAAATGAAATAAAAAAACTTCTTTGATTTAACGAAAACAGTAGTAGCTTATTTACTCTATTATAAACATGTACCCATCTTGATTTCCTTGCTTAAAGACTTGACTTGCTCAAAACACCTCTTCTCTTTGCAAACAACCTGAAGGTATCAAAGGTTCTTTCCTACTGTATCTTTAATGTGTACTCCGTGAGATGACCTAATTGAAATAGGCCTCTATGACCCACTTGGTTCTTCACCAAATGAAGAAATATTTAGCTCATTTGGAAGCTCTTCTCTTCCTCTGCCTTTTTCTCTTCTTGAACCACCTCAAAATCTCTCTTAAAGTCTAAGGAAATTAAAACCCTAGCTTGTTTTCTCTTCTTTCTCTCTTTCATTCTTTTTCATATTTTTTCTCTCTTATCTCTTTTCTCATCCACGCATTTTGTTTCTCTAGAAACTTCTCCTTTATGTTTTCTCCTTCATTTATAAGCAAGACAATACTTCTTCTTCCAATTATGCCCTTAATGAGTCCAAAAAGTCCATTTT
>JAOTAX010000007.1:6540550-6553367 GCA_025629825.1 Erythroxylum guanchezii
CGCATCTTTAACTTGTCATGTATGCTGCATTTGAGTGTTATGTGCTATGAGTGTTAAACTAAATGGAAGAATGCTTGCTTAAATTATTTATACATATGCTTGAATTTGTGGTCAACTACCAACGACTATAAATATGCTAGTCATTGAGCTGTGTAGCTCACCCCACTCTTCCCTCCTTAGGTGCAGAATGTGAAGGTTGGAAATCCTTGTAGGGCATTGGAAAACTCTAAGATATTAGAAACTTTTGTAACTAAGTTGGCTCGATAAACTTTGGATTACGTCATAAGCATTTTAAACATTGAGCATCCTTTGTATGTTGTATTTTTTGTTAAGCCTTTGTTTATAATGAAATTTGTAATTAGAGCTATGTTTGAACTTTTGTGGCTTTGGCAAACGAGTTTAGAATCGAAAGGTTCCCCATATGTTTGTGCCCATTTCTTTTGTAGTTGCACATTTCGAAAACCCAAGTCTTTCATAGGTGTAGAAATTGTGTGCTGAATTCGGGAAAAAACTGGATTAATTTAGGCTAAATTATTTAAAGTTGCCTTCTAGAAAGTTGTAGCTTATCTTTCTAGCTTTCTAGCGGTACATAGTATGAAATATTCGGGCATAGGAGTCAAAAGTTATGGTCTTCATAAGGGAGAGACGTGTCGTCTATAAAGACGCTTAATCTGTGATGACGTCATTTTGTCTCAAGACCTTGCATCATCTTAAGTTGACCTTGCTTCGTCTTAAGGTGTTCGCATTCGTCTGCTTTGTAGCATTCGTCTACTCCACATTCGTCTGCTTTGTAGCATTCGTCTGGTTCGCATTCGTGTGCTCCACATTTGTTTGCTTTGTGGCATTCGTCTGTTCCGCATTCGTCTGCTTTGTGGCATTAATCTGCTCCGCATTTGTCTGCTTTGTAGCATTGGTCTACTCCGCATTCGTCTGCTTGGCATTCGTCTGCTTTTTTGCATTTGTTTGCTCCGCAATCGTCTACTTTTTCACATTCATCTGCTCCACATTCGTCTGCTCCTCATCCGTCTACTTTGTATCCCTCGTCTGCTTTCTATTTCCTCAATAGTTAACCCTCCACTTCTTATGTGCACTGTTCTTCTTAAATCATCTGGTCAAAGTTTTGATCTTCTAGATGATAGAATCCGTCTTCAAGGTCTTCATAAAAGTTGTAGATTTTGAAGTCTTCTTTCGACGGTCGAAAGAATTATTTTTTCTGACATCTACAGAGAAAGTTATGCATTTTTTTGGTTCCTAAACAAGTTCGATAGGTTCAAGCATGGTATTATTTCAGTTTATGATTCCGAATGCTAGGCTCCAGAATTGGGGTCCAACATCAAAATTGTTAGAAATGGAATCGTTGGAAATTATTAGGAATGGAAATTGTTTATGTATGTTTTGTAATGGTTGAATTGAAATTGTTGGAAAATGTTAGAAATGAAAATGTTGGAAATTGTTGAAATTAAGAAACAAAAATTGTTAGAAATTGTTGAAAATGAAAATTGTTTATGTATATTTCATTATATTTGTGAATTGTGAATTTGTTATGGTTGAAATTGTTGGATGTTGGAAATGAAATTATTTATATATGTTTTATGATTATGTAAATCATACCCTTCAACTTGTTCTTCATCTGTGAAACTTTGAATTGAAATTGTTTGAATTTGTTGGAAATGGAATTGTCGGAAATAGAAATTATTTATGTTTTGTGATTGTTGGAAATGGAAATTGTTTATATATGTTTATGTAATTATGTTTGTTGAAGAATTGAATTGTTAGTTTTTTACTTATGGTGAATTGTGTTCGATGAAATTGAATTGTGTATGATGTATGAGTTATATTATATAAGATAGACATGTGTATTTGTGTAATAAAATTATGTGTTCTTTATTTTGATACATGCATTTATTTATTTTCATAAATAAATGGAAGGAAGTTTAAGTACTCCTGATCAAACCACTTCAGGAAGATACAATGATCCAGCTTGTGCTCATGTTGCATTGGTTCCTAGTATGAGGAATCATACTATTTACTTGGTTTGTAACAAACATTTGAAAGGCATAGGAATAACCCGATTAAAGAAACATTTAGCCACGGTTAAAAGAAATGTGGAACCATGTAAAATGTAAGACATGATATGAAGTGGCGGATGAAAACTTTGCTTGAAGAATATCAACATGAGGAAGATAGAAGGGAAAGGTTGAATTTTTAAATTGGTAGTGGAACTTCATTTGTTGGTTTTCATGATAATTGTGGAAATGTTGAAGGTGGTAGTGGCAGTGTTCCATCCCAAGCCCAATAAGAAGATAATGTTACACCTACACTTGATGTTAGGAAAAGGTGAAGGCAGGTGACTAGTTTTTTTGCACCACGAACAACTTTTAGAGCCTAACCTTCAGTTCATAGTGCAATGCAATTAAGAGAAGTGACTCATAATGTCGATATAGTAGTATCTAGATGGTGGTATGATATAAGTTCATCATTCAATGCTTCCCAGTCTTAATATTATCAACCTATGGTGGATGCAATAGCCTCTTACAGTTTAGGATACAAAGCTCCTTCAATTGATGACTCAAGAGGTAAACTTTTAAGTTGCTCAATTTTTGAAATTAAAAGTTATTTGGCTGAAAGAAGAGTAAATTAGGTTGGGTGTTCAATCATGTGTGATGGTTGGACAAATAGGAGACAAAAGCCTATTATTAATTTTTTGGTTTATTCTGCAAATGACTCAATGTTTTTGAAGTCTATTGATGTATATGGCCTTTTTAGAAATATTGATACTTTATTTAAGATATTTGATAAAGTTGTGAATGAAGTGGGGCCAGAAAACATTGTTCAATTCATTACTGACAATGATTCCACTTATAAAGTGACAGGAAGAAGGTTATATAATAGGTATAATTCTTTTTTTTGGACTCCTTGTGTTACACATTTCATTAACTTAATGCTGAAGAATATATCGAATCCTAGGTATTTTCCTATTATTGATGAGACTATGCAGAAAGATAAAAAGATGACCAAGTTTATTTATAATCGTGCATGGGTTTTGAATTTGATGAGAAATGAATTTACCAATGGTAAGAATTTGTGTCGTCTAGGTATGACAAGATTTACAACAAATTTCTTATCACTTTAGTCTTTTGTTTCGATGAAAAAAGAGTTAAGAAAAATGTTTACAAGTGATAAATGGATTGCATGTAGCACCCCACTCTCACAGGACACATACTCGACATTTTGAAGGATATCTGAGTACGTACCCCACAAGTGTGGCATGCTAGAGCTGTCACGTCACTAAAATAATGATGGCATCATCACTTAAAATGTAAATTTCATAATATTTAAAAACCTAATTCCTCATTTTCATTTCATAATACTGAATATACATTATAGCATTACAAACTTCATCCTTATATACAATATCAAAGAGTTATTAGAGTCTATAGCTCTATTATAAAAATATGCTACATGCTACATGCTACATGCTACATGCTACATGCTACATGAATGAAGAACTATACAAAATTCTATCTAAATCCTTCAATCTCAATTGACTGACCTTTGAGTCATTTCTTCTATCAAAAAGCTATACTAGATCTCTTCTAAGTTGTCTTAGACATTAAATCCACTATCTTGCACTTGAAAAGTCAACGTTATATTTTTGAAGAGTTTTGCGAACTCAGTGAGTTCCCCATCATCGATGGCTCACTTATAACCCATAACATATACAGTTTATGTTTCAAGTTCATAAACAATTTATGTCATCGTATAATGCACATTTTTCACCAATTATCAAAAAGCACCCTATAACACTTTGTTCACTTATTCACTTTTTACATTCATAACATTTCATATAATGCATAATAAATTGTATGTGCAATGTTCATGAGACTCACTTTCATTTATTACTTTGTTATGACCAAGTACCTTTTTACTGGCCCATATCCCTTATGGACACTGGGCTTGTTTTAGATATTGTCCTATATCTCTTTGTGGATATTGGGCACATTAACAACTGAGCCTGTGGCTCTTGTGTATACTTTGAGCTTTAAGCTCTTTTAGACTGGTTACTTCGATCACAACTGCCTTTATGTTATCATGCATTCATGTAGTGAAATGAATCATATCTATTCAATCATTCACTTGTGCTCAATTCTTTTCACATTCACATTTACATTTATATTCACCATCGAACCTTGGTCTAGCATTCAACAATTAAGTTGAGTATCACATATTCTGTCAAAATTCAAATACAATAAGCACTTCCAATATATTATTCATGCATCAAACGCCACGGATATTCAATGTCCGGAATCAACACATTCACATCACATAATGATTCAATTTAAAATTTAAACAAAACAATAAATCAATGTGAAACCATCTAGGTTATCCACAGTACGCTCCAGATAACTATTGTCTCGACGTCTCGGCAATGTTTGGATGTGGTCGCTCTAATTGGTTTTCTATATCATGCAATACATACACATTTTCCCATTAATAATTTGCACATTTTCATAAAAACTCACTCATACATCTATATATATATGTGACATGTATAATGCATGCTCAATGACAATCCAGGGTATATTTCCCTAATTTACATCTTAAGATCATTCATATATCATATCTTGCGAAACTTGATTTTCCTAGTTGATCAATCAACCATTTACCAATAACTTCCTAGTGAATTCATATGACAATGAAATTTGGTGTAGAGCAAGGAAAATGTGTGAGGAACTTGTGGTTCAAATTTTAAGTCAATCGGAGGTCCAGAGAAGGAGTTATGATCAAAAGAGTTAAGAGTGTTGAAAGTTGTCAAATAGCAGTGCACCTTCTCTGTCACGATCATGCAACTTCCTGGTGTTTGCTCTCTGTCACGATCGTGCAACTTCCTAGTGTTTCCTCTGTATCACGGTCGTGCATGTGCATGATCATGCAACTCTCTGATATTTCCTCTATGTCATAATTGTGTTTGAGCATGATCGTTCACTACCTAATGATCCTTAATTCAAGCATCAATCCAACTTTTCTCAAAATAGATTTTCAGATCAATATTTCATGGTCATTTTGACAAATAAAATGAGGTAATTAGGCAATAAATTCTTCTAAATAAATATTTATTTATGTCTTAAGTTTGTAATGAAACCAATTTAATGCAGTTTGGTTCAGTATTCTGCATGTTATACGTAAAATACTACAAACTGTTCCTAAACCAAGACAACACACTGTACTCAACTTCAAGACAAAATTTGAAACTCTTAAAGACAAAATTAAAACTAATTCCTTCATGAAAAAAATATCCATATGTCTCTAGTTCAATTTAAACTTAAAATCATCCCATTTGGATATCTACAGATCAAGATATGGCTAAAATACAGATGTATGTTCAGTGAAAACACTCCATCTAATTCTAACACACTTCATTATCATTTTCATCCTAGTTTACCTCTTTTGCTTAGTCTATCATTTCTAGCTTATATCCTCATTATTTCCTCTTCATTCCTATTTCCATTTCAGCTTAATTTCAATCATAAAAAATTCATATTCTTTGTTTGACCATGATACCAAAAATAGAAAATCTACATACTTATATATTCATCACTAAATTTCTACACATGCTCAACTCTAACCTCATATTCATTTCACTTCTAACTATCACCTTAATTCTTCCCATTTCAAGAAACCACATTACTTCCTTTCCTTAGCTCTAGACTCATTTTAGTTCATCTCCAAAACACCCAAAGAGATCCACATTAATAAACATTGAAAACAGAATATAAAATATCCATTTACCTATCAAATTTTTCTACAGCCTTTTCCTACACCGTTTTCAATGATCTTTTTATTTCAAACTCATCTCTACAATAACTTATGAAATATTAATCATCATAAAAACAAAAACAATAAACCAATGTATTCATTTTTTTTTACCCATGTTCCAACATATATAAAACACCATTTTATGATAATTTAACCTCGAACTATCATTATACATATTTTATTCAACAAATCATGAAGAACCATATGATACGTGGTAAAACTCCAAAATCTTCAAAATCACGTGAACCCTAGCTTTCCATGGCTCATACAATCATCAACATGGGGGTGGGTGGATTAGTTTTTTAGTAGCAAGAAGAAGAGATAGCAAAGATCTTGAAGAAACAAAGTGAAGAATATCAAGAACTCAATGAGATGAGGGTGAGAATGAGATGGTCTTGAGTGAAGAAAATGAGAAAGATGAAGAAGAAGAGAGCAAGAAATTAAAAAATTAACATGGTCTTTCAATGTTAAAAGAATCGTGCGTGAGTGTGTGGCATGGCAAGTGACACTTGTCACTTGCCACATGTCACCACCTTATTGGGCTATTTAATAACTAGTCTATATGCCTCTAATTTCTACTCCAATTGTCACCCAATTTTCAATATCATATTTTCAACAAATCCTAATACTATTTGCCAAATATTTCAACTGCCATTTGACACTTATTTCTACTACCATAAATTAATTGTCATACTATTTGGTATTTTTTCTAGTCCAAAAATACTCATAATTTTAGAAAATTTTCCAAATTTTCACCAAAAATTCTAAATCAATAATTATACTCACCAAATCAATTTTCAAGACAAATTATTCACTATTCACATCATAATCACTTAAAGATCATTTCTACCCAGAAAGTGTCAAATGAGTGCATGAACAATCATTGTAACGTGTACAAAAAAATCAAATTCATGTCTGTGTATGTTAATATTATGCATGAGCATGAAATGCAATTCCTAGTTTTCTTAATATTATCTCTCATATTTAGTATTCTAGGGTTGTAAACCTTAACATGGGAAAAATGGGATGTTACATTGCTTCTCAACATGCTAGGTCTAATGCTAGATTGGAGGTTTCCAGCATTATACTAGAAGATAGATAATTTTGGTCTCAATGTCAATTTGTTATCTGAGTTTGTGAGTCTTTGGTAAGGGTGCTTCGCTTGGCTAATAGTGAAGAAAAGCCAACAATAGATTATTTCTTAGATGTTATGGAAAGAGCAAAGGAAGCAATCAAGGCCAATCTGAAGCATAGGCCTTCTTTGTATATGCTATATCTTTCAATCATCAATGAGAGATGGGAAAGGCACCTTTCTTCTCTTTTGTTTGTAGCTGGAGAATTTTTGAATCCTAGTGTATATTTCAGACCAGATTTTACAAAGAAAGCTGAAGTTAGTAGAGGAATGCTATTTACTATTACAATAATTGTTGGCCATAAAATGATGCAAGATCTTTTAAGCTCACAAATAGAGCTTTAGAAGTTATCTTTTGGGGATTTTGGATTGTCGATTGCTATTCGACAAAGAGCAAAACTTTCTTCAAGTATTAGTTGTTTCTTTTTTCTTATTTGTTAGAAATTAATTATCACTTTATTTTGTTTGTAACGCTACTTTTATTATCTTACGATTTACAGTTTCTTGGTGGGATCAATTCGAAAGTGGTGCTCCAGAATTGTAAAGATTTGCAATTTAGATCTTAAGTGAATATGTGAGTGCAATAGGCTGTGAATAGGACTAGAGCATATTTGAATTCATTCGTTCCAAGAAATGAAATAAATTGGAGCATAAGAGATTGAATGACTTGGTATTCATTTGTTACAATTTAAAGCTTTAGGAAAGGTATGGTATTATCATTATTAATTTTGATATAATTTCTTATAATTTTATAATAATTAAAATTTATTATTTACTAGGAATCTTAATAGCACAAGTAGTTCAACATATCCAATATCGATTGATAATATCGATTTTTTTAGCTGATTAGGTTTCTGAAGAACCGGATATAGATGTGAATGACTTGGAAGATAATCTTGATTGGGAAAGCATTGACATGTCAATTGATGGATTGAATTTAAATGATAATAATGATGAGGCTCTTCTCATTGATAAGGATTTTGTACCAAATAATAATTAGGGTCAATGTAGTTATAACCGGTATTCTCTCGTAAACGATTGAATGAAGTTTCAGGTTTTTGCTTTTCCTCTTCTTTAATTTTACTTATACTTAATGTATATGTTAAATTCTATATATATAATGTAATTGTAAATGTTTTTGTTATAGGTTTTACTTTTATTTGATTGGTTCCTCATCACGAATTCTTGTGGTAAATCGTAATTGTTTGAAAGTTACGGATATTTATTATTATTTTTATTTGATGTTTTGAACTTTTGATGTAAATATTATATGATGAAATTGTAATATTTTAAATAATTTGTATTATTCTTAATTTTATATTTATATGATGATAATTGCCTTTTTTTCACATCAATTGTGTTTATTATTTATATGTGAAGTATTTGAAAATTATTGTTATTTCATATTAATTGTGGTTATTATTTATGATGAGTTTTAGAAACAAGACTGATGTAAACTTATAAAGTATACAGTACAACTGTATAACATGATAATGGACTATTTTACAATTTCTAAAAAAATTCGAGTACTATTTCATAAATTTAAAAAATTACCCAGAACTGTATCCAGTATTGACCGATACTGATACAGTACCGTATCAGAACTCAATCCGGTATCAAGTCTGATACGGTATTAGCAACATTGACCAATACTGATTGATTTTGATTATCATCTTAAGTCATTCATATAATAACTAATTCTTTTTATGTATGTCACTAGTTCATTTAACTTAATGTATGCTTAATAATTATCATTATTAATAAACAATTCATAATTTCATATTTGTACAAGTAGTTATTACAAAAAATGAGTATAAATATAAATATTTATATATAATTATAAGTTATTATAACATACTAATAAGCTTATTTATTTGTTTTAACATAATAAAATAAAATTTTAATAAAACTTAAATTCATATTATTAAAATAATTAATATATTATTAATTATTAATTATATATGATGGTAAAACGGGAGTGGAGGGAAATATAATTAGTTAATTAAAAGAACCAAGAGCAAATGTCATAATTTTATTCCATTAATAACGTAGATATATATGACCTCAAGAAGAGGTATAAAAACAAAAATTATCAAGTCATTTGACGGGGCTTTTGAAAGGCCATCCCACCAATCCATCACAGAATATCAACTGATCTAATTGATAAACCCCCAAGGTTGTAACTAACAGCTTTTACAGATATTTCCATTTTTATGCCTTATTTCAAGACAGAAAAAAATCGCACCCAACTTGTGTTATTCACCACCAAACAACTTGATTTAAGTGTCTAGTCTGCGAAAGAACTCGTCAGATGTGAAATTTCTTCTCCAGCCATGGCAGCGTTAGAAGAGCACCATGGGTCATCAGTTATGAACTGCATCCATGAATCATCTTTGTCTTCATCGTCCATGCAAGACGATGATGCAATTGGGACATCTGGTGACATGGTTTCATCATTCACTGCTCCTTGTGGGCTCTCCATTAATGATATACTACATAGGTTTTGCTGGTCTTCAATTTCAGAGTACATCCCGTTTTTCTTGAACACTCGACATAATGCATAAGAATCCTGCAAGTTGTAACCAAAACATTTCATTTTTGTCACAATCATAACTGTCTTGGGCAGTATAAGACAATGTCTTAGCATGAGGAGAGAAAGAAGAGAGATCAATAAAGTTCGAAGACAAATCTTTTGCTCAGGATCTAGATGATTATCTGTATTAAAACAGTCAACTATATTGGCTGATTTTGTCATCTAAATAATTGTGACAAATTTGGCATGCTTCAATCCTTTAACCGGAAAGTTACTTCCTCTTCGATTATATGATACTCAAAGAACTATAGAATTCATCAATTCAGACTACTTCCTTTTCGTTCCATTGTGTTTGTGATTCTACTGACTTTCATCACCACGTAACAAAGGGATGCAATCATTTGCCAGCGGACATTCTTACTGCATGTTGTCGGCTATATCTGTATTGGTGATATCAAGATCTAAAACCATTACCTACCAATGGCATTTTCTGTATATAATAGTGGTGTGTGATTGGGTACGGTATCTTCTACGCTGAATCGCAACCAAATAGTAACGTCAAAAGCAAAACATGAAATATGTTTACGAGAGTCAAGTTACATCAAAAAAGGGTCCTCAACTCATCCTGATTTTATAACTTGTCATTAGAATGTTGGATGTCCTTTGGCTCAATTTGCAGTTTGGAATAAAGCAAAAAGCAACTAGCACCTTCTTACAACTTGAAAGTCATGTGGGGGTTCTACTTTTGTGTTAGTTTAATCTTTAAGCAATTTATTAGTAATAGAATCTAGACTTATGAACTAAAAGAAGATAAATGAATCATGAAAAAAAGTATAATCAAATAATGGTAAAAGAAGGTATAGCTTGAATCATGTCATGCGAAGATATTACTTTTGTCTCATTAGAGAAACCAAAGTGATTGGAGCCAACACTTTGTGAAACTACAGATCTAACACAGTTGAAGTAACGAATATGTCAGAGATTTGTAAGCAAGCAAAATATAGCATAAAATATTTAAAGCAAAGTAGGCCAGATAAATGGTACAAAAGAAAAACAAAGTCCTAATTCTCCTAACTTTCCATGCAATCCCATGCACTTTGAAGCTTTTAAGCTTAACAGTAACACGCATGATCATTCTTCTCTATCTCCCTCCCTCCCTCTCTCTCTCTCTCTCTCTCTCTGTGTGTGCGGAATGCAGGTAGTTGTGCAATAGACTGCAAATTATCGGCAAGGCACATGAAATAATAGTTTAATATACTTTTGCTGTAAAGGAGCCACTGGGCAGAACAAAAAACAAAATTAAATCTTTTTCCTGGTAGCTAGCTGAAGTATGAGTACAAGCTTTCCAAGTCAACCAAAGGAAAATTTGCGTATATTTTGGATAAAAGCAAAACTAGAAAAAGAAAACTAATGCATAGAAACTGCATACGAGACTTTCTGCAAAAGTTTCAAATTTATTTATATAAAATAGTAAAAAGAAAGAGTGGTTTCATACACTGAGGGCCAAAAAATAGAGAAAAGTGAAAAACTACTATCCGTGATCATGCTTTAACCATCTTCTCACTTATCGAAACTTGAAATTAACATGGAAACATATTGATGCTAAGGGTAGATGTGGTGTTGCTTTTATTTTAGATATATATAACCATTTCGAATTCTAAACAATCCGAGTTCAAGCGAGACCATCTGCTGCGTTTAAGCATATATATAACATCGCATGAATAATCAGATCTAGACAAACATTAACTGCACAATGCACGAACTACCTGAATGCCCGAAGTGTCTTCGCACTCCTTGTCATCAAGACGATATTCGTGCATAACCCAGTCGGTCCTAATGCCCTGAGGAGCTCTGCCTCTGTAGTACACTAATGTCTTCTTCATTCCAATGGCTCTATTCTGGCTCATTACCCTTCTGTCTTTACCTGTAGACTTCCAGTATCCAGCTCTCGTTGCCCTATTGGTTCTAAATCCATTAGGATATTTCCTGTCTCGAGGTCCAAAGAAGTACCATTCTGGATCCCTACTTGGCAAGAATGATTTCTCTGCAAAAACCATAAATATTATAGTCTCATCATGTCATTTAGAGATATCATATAAGCAAATCACAAGTTTATGCAAAGCGAACTTTATTTAATGTATTACATATAAGGAATTTGATAGAAAGAACATGAAATATGAGAAGTGATGAGGAGGAGACCTGCTAACTCCCAAGGCTCACATTTGTAAAGATCAACTTCAGGAATGATGTCAAGCTCGATTTCTTGCCCATTGATTTTGCGCTTCAGATAATAATTTACAAGCTCTTCGTCGGTAGGATGAAATCTAAAACCTGGAGGCAAACCGACGGGAGCCATTTCTTTTCCCTTGGTAGGCGGTAGCACGCAACTTTTGCATATTTGTCTCAGGCTGTCCGCTTCATTATATAAAAGAGATCCAATACCTCCATGTCTTTGGGTCATCTTTCACTTTCACTTTACAGATTCTCTGGCTAGACAAGTGTTTCTTGTAAGCCATTTCGTTCTTACACTACAAAATTACGATGCTTATGTTTCAAGCTCTACAATAATTTAATATACAAGATGCAAACTCATTATATATATTTATCTTACATGTAAATTGATTTATCAAAACTGAATTCTGATAGGAGACCACTCATGACTTAAGGTTAGCCTATAAAGCCAAAAAAAAATCCTGTCAACTTAAGTTGTTAATAATGAAATTGTTTGTACCTCGTATTGCTCTATTTTGAGTTTGAACTTTTGGAACCAGGCATATTTCAGGTTAGATTTACGATAGTGTAAGCGGTAGTAATTCCACCTAATCTAGAGTGCTTTGGTCATATCCCATGAGAGTAATCCGCGGAGTGATGTCTTTGTCCCAATTAACACTCTATACGTCCTTTCGAAAGTCAAGATATGAGAAAGAGCCAATTGCACCTTTAATGCACTAACATACACTTACTTTTTCGCATTGATTATTAATTGCAGGTTAACATATAGAAGTACACCTTAGTTAAAAGGGTTATTCACGTAGTCATTGGAGGCAATTAGACACAGTTTAAATTAATAAAAAACGAAAGAAAGTCTCACGAAAGGATAGACAAAAAATGACTTGATAAAAGGATGAAAGTCTCTGAAATTAGATAGACAAAAAATGACTTGACACTACAAGAAATTTTGGTTTCAACAACTAAATTCTTAGCAACCATAATAAAATAGTTGCTACTTCTATACATTTTGCAACCAAAAATTATTTGGTTGCAATATATATGTTACGTATATTTTTTACCGACCAATCAATACTTGGTGGCTATAGATGGTCACTAAAACTTAC
>JAOTAX010000007.1:6572898-6608518 GCA_025629825.1 Erythroxylum guanchezii
CTTTAACCTTAAGTGAACTTCCAACAATGCCCTTCATTCATTCTTATAACATTAATGCTTCAATTCAATTAATCTATATCATAAAAATCCTACTAACCTTGACATAATTAATGAGCTCCAAAAAATAATCTATCAAACCTCATAATTCATTTAAATCATGCTTAATTCAACAAGAAAAATTTCGGGGACCAACAAAACTAAAGGATAACAGTCTCCCACTTGGGTCGTAAACGTAATCAAAAAGTCATAAAACCTCCACTTAATTAAAGAAAGCAAATGCACTAATCATGGCGATAAGTCCTCTAAGTGTGAGTATTATCTTCCATGTATCACGATGCATCATATTTCTTATGCTACTTTAACTAAATAAATAAACCTTTATATTTATTCTAGGTCCATAATAGTTGTAATTCTCAAAATAAAAATGTGTACACTAGAATGAGAAAAAACAAATAATTAATAAGAGTTTTATGAAAGTGCATACATAAATCACATAATAAAACCAAGTCTTGTTCTAGCAACATGATCCTTAAAACTCTTTGGTGGCATGCCTTTTATTAAAGGATCGACAATCATTAATTCAGTGCAAATGTGTTGAATGATCACTTTATTCTCTTTGACATGTTCCCTAATGGACAAATATTTAATGTCGATGTGTTTACTTCGACTATCACTCTTGTTGTTTTTGGCCAAGAAAACTGCAACTGAATTGTCACAGTACATTCTTAATGGTTTAGAAATAGAATCCACAATTCTAAGCTCAGATATAAAACTCTTCAACCATACACCATGTGATGTAGCCTTAAAATAAGAAACGAACTCAGCCTCCATAGTAGAAGTCGCAGTCAAAGTCTGCTTTGAACTCCCCCAGGATATGGCTCCGCTGCCAAACATAAATACATATCTAGATGTTGACTTTTGTGAATCAACACAACCAGCAAAGTCCGAATTTGAGTAGCCAACTACTTTGAGATTATCAGTACGTCTATACATAAGCATGTAATCTTTGGTCCCTTGAAGGTACCTTATCACCTTTTTAAACTCCCAACTGCAGAAGCATATGGAATATTTTTCATTTGTTCCCTTTCAACCTCATTTTTCGGGCACTGGTTCAAATTGAACCTATCACCCTTCACAATAGGTGCTATACTCGGTGAACAATCTTTCATCCAAAATCTTTTTAAGAACTTACTGATATAGGTTTCTTGGGATAGACCTA
Source organism: Erythroxylum guanchezii (assembly GCA_025629825.1). Taxonomy (NCBI): domain Eukaryota; kingdom Viridiplantae; phylum Streptophyta; class Magnoliopsida; order Malpighiales; family Erythroxylaceae; genus Erythroxylum; species Erythroxylum guanchezii. The sequence goes on from JAOTAX010000007.1 coordinate 6,574,118, forward strand.
AAATATATTGAGATCTATCCCTATAGATCTTAATGACAAGGACATAAGATGCGTCACCTATATCCTTCATAACCAAATTCTTAGAAAGGAATTGTTTCACCTCATATAGCAAACCTTTGTTATTTGTGGCGAGTAAAATATCGTCCACATATAGAACAAAGAAACAAATTTTACTCCCACTAACTTTCAGATATATGCATTGATCCATGATATTTTCTTCAAAACCATATGAAGAGATGATATCATGGAATTTCAAATACCATTGACGGAGGCTTGTTTCAATCCATATATGGATTTCTTAAGGTTACACACCAATTGCTCACCATCACTGAAGGAGAATCCTTCTGGTTGTTTCATATAAACTTCTTCCTTTAGGTCTCCATTTAGGAATGTTGTTTTCACATCCATTTGATGTAGTTCCAGATCAAAATGGGCAACCAATGCCATAATCACTCGTAAGGAATCCTTTTTAGATACAGGAGAAAAGGTCTATATGTAATGGATTCCTTCTTGTTGAGTAAATCCTTTGGCAACAAGTCTAGGTTTATATTTTTCAATGTTGCCTAATGAGTCTTTCTTTGTCTTAAAAACCCCATTTACATCCAATGGCCTTTGCACCATTAGGCAAACTGACAAGATCCCAAACTTTGTTAGATGCCATAGAATTCATCTCATCTACCATATCATTGTACCACAATTGAGATTCATTGCAAACTTATGGCTTGCGAAAACGTTTCATTGTTATTTTTAACTCCAACGTTATAGTCAAATTCTTGTAAATTCACAATATAATCACTAGGCATTGCTGATTTCCTATCTCTAGTTGATCTTCTTAATATTGTATTAGCACCCTCCTGAGGAGAAGCTTGTACAAGTTGTTGCTCAACAACCTGTGGTGATTGTTGAACAATCGGATCTACTAGATTGTCATTAGCAGCTGGTGGAACTTCAATGATTGGTTGTTCCCCTCCCATTTGATTTTGAGGGATGCTATGAATGACATTCAATCTATTACTTGAAGTAGGAGTTTATATTTCATAATGATCCTTCTTAAGAACTAAGTCCCAAGATTGATCACTTCCACTAATTAAGTCATTCTGAAGAAAATTTGCATTTCTTGATTTCACAAACCTAGTACTATGATATGGACAATAAAATCTTTACCCTTTGGACCTTTCAACATATCCAATGAAATACCCACTTATAGTCTTTAAATCCAGTTTCTTTTCTTGTGGATTATAAACTCTTACTTCAGACGGGCATCTCCAAACGCGTATATGTCGCAAACTCGATTCCCAACATTTCCATAACTCAAATGGTGTTTTAGAAATAGCCTTGGTTGGAACTTGATTTAATATATATACTGCCGTTTTAAGAGCTTCAGTCCACAAGGATTTAGGAAGTTTAGAGTTGTTAAGCATACTCCGCACAATGTCTAATAATGTTCAGTTTCTTCTTTCTGCTACACCATTTTGGTGCGGAGACCTAGACATAGTGTATTAAGCTATTATCCTATGCTCTTGAGGAAACTTCGCAAATAGACCAGGTGCTTGTCCACCCTCAGTGTATCTACCATAAAATTCTCCACCTTTATCTGATCTCAAGATCTTTATTTGTTTACCACATTGTTTCTCTACTTCTGTTTTAAATACCTTAAAGGCATCTAACGCTTCGTTCTTGTTATGAAGCAAATAGAGATACATATATCTCGAGTAATCATCTATAAATGAGATGAAGTATTTTTGACCATACAAATTCATTTTTAGACTCAAATGTCTGTATGTATGATCTCTAATATGTCTGAACTCCTCTTAGCACCTTTCTTTTTCATGTTGGTCTGCTTTCCCTTTATGCAGTCCACACAAACATCAAAATCATTAAAATCTAGAGTATTAAGTACTCCATTCACTAGTTTTTTTTTATTCTTTCAAGGGAAATATGTCCCAATCTTTAGCGCCACAACATAAAAGATTGTTCATTCATAACACACCTTTTAATAACAACATTATTATGGACATGCATTATATTATGAAAAACATTTTCTTGCAAATTAATTCGGAAAAAACCATCAATCATTGTACCATTCCCAACAAGATTAGATTCATGATACAAATCAATTGATGAATTTGAAAAGTTAAAGGAATATCCGATAGGTACAAGTCTTGAAACTGAAATCAAATTTCTTGAGAAACTTGGAATATAAAATGTTCTTTCCAAATTCAAAACAAAACCAGAGTTTAAAACTAATTTGCATTTCCCAACAACTTCCACACGTGAACGCATCTTGTTGCCTGAATAGATACATTGTTCACTGCCCACTGGCTTCCTTTGGTTTAGAAAACCCTGCAAGGTATTGGAAATATGGATTGTAGAACCAGAATCAATCCACCAAGTGTTATGATAAACATCAACCATATTAGATTTATAACAAACAAGTGAGATTGAAATATCTTTCTTTATAAGCCAAGCCTTAAATTTGGCACAATCCTTCTTTATGTGCCCTTTCTTTTTGCAGAAGCGGCACTTGGGATTGAAATTCTTTTTGATCTCAGCACGGACTGGCATTTTACCCTTTCCTTTTTATTTGGCTTGCCCTCTATTCCTTCCTTCTGTTGCCATATGTGCCCTTTCACTCAATTCCATTACTAACCTCCCTTCCTCTTGAACACACATGGTCAGAAGTTCATTGATAGACCATTTGTCCTTATGTGTGTTGTAAGAGATTTTAAAGGGTCTATAGTGAGGTGGAAGGGAATTAAGTATGTAATGCACAAGGAAAGACTCGGACATTTCAACCTCAAGAGACCTCAGTTGAGCCGCAATGTCCCTAATTCGCATGACCTCTAACACTTGTGAGCTTTATTGATGATAACTTAGTCATTAAGGTGCTAGCTAGAGCCTTATTTGAAGACTTAAATTGTTCATCAATAGCCTTCAATAGATTCCTAACATGATCACACTCTCCAATAAAGCCACGAATAGTAAGGTGAATTTTGGTCTTTATGTACATCATGCTGAGTTGATTAGATCGCTCCCAACGTTTATAAAGAGCAATTTCAGCCTGAGTGCTAGTTTCAGTAGGTATAGGTGGTTCATCTTTTCGGATAGCATAATCAATGTCCATACACCCTAATTGGAGTAGAATCCCCTCTTTCCATATTTTATAGTTATCACCATTCAATTCGGGAATATCACACTGAATATTAGAAAAATTTACAGGTTGAATAACTGCACAAAATTTAAAATACATGCTTATGTCACTAAATTTGTTGAAGAAAAGAAACATGTATCATGTTTTACCAATGCTAAAACATGCAATCATATTTCATATATGAATCATATAACAATTAAATCTGCCTATGGGCTAAGCTTTAATTAAAAGATTCATACATACTCTTTATGATGAAACTATTAAATTATATTCTTTTTCTTAATACCTGTGGGTAAATTAAGAAAAAGACAATTTGCTATTCCATCCTAATTAATCATGCAAATATAATAAATCTTCCTGTGGGATAAAATTTCTTATATTTAAATATAATTAATTACAGTTTGTGTCATTTTACTAGATGTGATCCATAACACATAATATATATTTTTAATTAATCAAAGATGCTGTGGCTAATCTTCAACTAATTAAAATTATATTGATCACATGACACCTCATTTTATGCAAAACTATGAATAATAAAGGTTCTACATAATCCTTTACAATTTATTATAATGAATCAATATCATATATTTGCATATAAATAAATATATATACATGAATTTAAAATCAAACAATGATGTAAATCATGTAATTTAATAAAATTGGACTAATTTGGCAAAGTTAAAACCAAATGTTAAAATAATATAAAGATGGACCACTTTCGATGCAAAATGTATACCATTTATTCTTTACCCCACGTTATAAGTGATTGGAGTGATTGTTCCAGAAATGATGCTTATGCTTTACATATAAAGTTACATTAAAACAATTTCTAGAGTTTACAAATTCTTTTCCTAAGATGGTCCCACGATACTCAGTTTGTTATATTTCCTCTCACATATATGAGGGAACAATAAAAACAAACACAAATTCAAAGCAATGACCAAGTCAACATCTGTGGGTCCTATGAAAAGATGTTGGGTAACAAAGGTTATGCTTAACTAAAGTTTGCCCGTGAAAACAAGGTTTTCTGCGTCCTTTATTCAAAACTTTGCAAACAATGACCCACGTTAAAAGGTTTTGAACTTTCAGAAGTCGTGCAGTGTCAATGCACTAACAATTAAAGCACACATGGTGGGCCATGTTAATAATTTGCAATTTAGCAAAGAATGAAAAACACAGGATTCGTCATCTTCAACCTCTTGACGGGTCGACTTGACCCGCATCCAACCCATATTACAAAACCAACTATATCTTAGCTTCTTAAACTCTATTTTTAATGATTCAAAAGCCATTTTAAGCATAATTACATTTTGCACAATACAATGACTCTTCTAACATCAATATATGCAACAGAAAAAACACCCAATCATGCATATAATTATAGAAAATTAATTACGTCAAGGAAAAGAAAAGTTATGCTCTGATACCAACTGTTAGACATGATAATAATCTATATACATGTCTATTATAGAAAAATGAAAATGCAGAATGTTATTACATACCTCCTGCCATTGATGTTGAGAGATCTCGGATAAATATGAGAGGATTCTTCTAAGCTTTTAGCAAATGCAAGAGATGGTGTATGCAAAAAAAAAAAAAAAAGAAGCTAAGCCTAGGGACCCAATCTCCTTATATTCCTTGTTGTTTTCCATCAAAACAACAGAAGGAACATGATGGTTCAAGTGGAAGGACATGAGGGTTCAAAATGAACAGACACGACTCATTATAAAGGAAACTAACGGATAACAGTTAATGGACATCATAAAACTAATAACATATACTAACTCTGGCAAATTTTTTTAAACAAATAATTGATTAGATTCCTTATAGAATTTGGCAAATTTCATAAAACTAGTTAGGGAGTGTTTGTCATTATTATTTTATTTTTAACATATTTTTTTATGATAGCTAATAAGCATTACTTTTTAGCATTTTTACTAGTTGCTTAGTATAATTATTAATTTATAGATAGTTGATAAATGACTAATTGACTATATTTATATACTCATATTTAGTGTGTTTTGTTTCATTATTTAATGTTTTAATAGTATTTTTGGTACTTATTTCACTTCAAGTGTGTTTGTAGGTAATAATTGCCTTCATAAACTAAGAGGAGATGTATTTGGGTAAAATTATGGCATGGGATGGGCGAATAAGAGCAATCGTCAACTCACATGATAGTGACCATATAAGTCACTATAAATGTATGGAGCTTCAAAGACACAATTCTTATCTGTGTGAAATTACACACCCATGTATATTGATATACACGACTGTGTATATTGCCTGTGTAAGTCTTTGTAATCGTGTAAATTCACGAATTGAGGTGTTTTTGGAGATACACATTCATTTACATGACCAGAAACCTTAATTTTTACTATAAAAGGATATTATTGAAGGCTACAAGAAAGGGAGGCATTTTCAAGTTATAAGACATACTAGAGAAGAAGCATTTCTAAACAAAGGATGAGGACAACACGAAGGTTGCATCATAAGATCTGATAGAGGGCAATGGTTGAACTATCTATCTAGATCATCACTTACCACGTGGAACGAAGTAGCAAAGAAGTTTCTTCTGAAGTACTTTCCACCAATAAAGATTGCCAAGGAGAGGCTGATTCAAAGGCATTATAAGACACTCAGGAGAGGTTTAAGGAGATGTTGAGAAAATGCCCACAACATGGTCTATAATCAGACCACTATGTGTGCAAATTCACACCTTCTATAATCAGACTACTACTGACAACATAAAAGTTACCGTTGCTAAATATAGCGACGGAATAGAAAATGTCCATCGGTAAATTAACAACGGAATATTTATATTCCGTTTCTAAAGATTACCTACATCCGTGTCTCTGACAACTCATACCGTTGATAATGCCAACTTTGCTTACTGATAGAAAACCTTCACATTCTGTCGGTAATTTCCCATTTTTCTTGTAGTGATCCATATCCATAAAGAACTCTATTATCTTCAAATGATCCTCCCATATGGTATTTACCTTTTAGAGTTAATGATCTTATCCGCTATATCATCCTAGATCTCTCCTTGATCTTTATCCATTGATGATGAGTCATTCAAACCCAAAGCCTTTCATAGCACACTAATTTGATCCAATGCTTACCTATGTCAAGTTCATTATTCATGGTATGTAAATTTGAATACACATTAAGTCCATAAAGCTCTCATATATCTCCATTATGCATGTGATCTAGCTAACCTTCAACTTAAGTTTTATCTTAAGTTATCTTTTAGTCTCACATATGAATCTTGCATCTTGACAAAGATTTCTGGTAATGTATGCCATCGATTGACAATGCCCATTTTTCTTACCTACTCGTAAGTCTTTACCTTATTCCATCGTCCCAAGTATTAAACATTAGTTAAGACTCGTCAATGTCAACACGATTATGCTGTTAGGACTTAAGGATCTCACAACTTCCATATAATAAGTTTGAATTAAATGATTTCTCATTATAAATTAATCTCTCTTTTATATTTCAAATGTGTCTAAACGGAAAAAAAAAACAATTATTTAAATGCCAATGATAAATATTTAATTAATTTGTTTTATTAGATATACATGAAGTAAATTTTAAAGTGACCAACATTAGAATTTTGAGACATCACAAAAGAAAATATACATAACTTAAAAGAAGAAACAAAAATTTTTCCTAAAAGATAGAAAATTTATCGACAAATTGTTTTCAAAAGAGCTTTTAATTTGCAAATCCCTTATAAATATTTTTCGATAAATACTGATAGAATCAATGATATTATTTGGGTAAAATTATTCATGTTTTTCATGTACATGAAATAACTTCCACATCATTAGTTCTTAGCAGTATAATTAAATCTTGAATCTATATTCCGAAGTAACTATACTACGCCAGTAGCTACTATAATTTTTCTCATAATACTACTGTTAAAGTAGCTCAAATGTCGAGTAAAGGAGTTGATTGTAATCTCAAAACTCGATCTCAAATGTAGCAGACAACTAGCTAGCAATTGGAACCTTCTGAGCTGAAGGGTATCCAAGAAAATCTTTACTTATTGCAGAGTTAGATAAGCTCCATAACTTGTTAAACTATTCGAACAAGTTTATCTTTATGTCTTGATACTTAAGCCTGGAAACTCAGATGTATTAAATCAGGCTCCTTGATCATTAGTTCTACCAACTAGCTACCCTGGTAGTTATGTCTTGTAGCCTGACATTCATTTCATCAAGTCTCAATTCATTTCTTTATTGTCTGCTTTTAACTGAAACCGACCATAAATGTTACTTCTAATAATTAGATACACGTTTCACATATCAGATTAAATGCAAATTAAAATTGTTGATCTTCATAGTTGCAAATTTGTAATTTACATTTGGGCGTATATGCATAAAATAAATCACAGATTGCTACTATAAAAGGCCTATACATACATATTTTCTTGAGCATTATAATAAGAAGGAGCCTCCATAGATATGCCTTTCTAATGAGCCATGCTATTGCTATATTATCAATGCAGTAGCTAGCGGAGAAATTCCATATTTTGTTTGTTTATAATTTTTAGGCTGAACTTTATCAAACTAAAATGTGGAGCCCAACATTGATGACAAGGCTAAATAACTAATCAAAACCATCTCCATGGTATGCCCCACTTGTCCCATAAATTTCAACTCCTGCTTGCCATTCACGCTCATTTAATAGGCAGAGAGACATAATAAAGGTGAAAACTTGGAACATTTATAGATCCGTAAACAATAGTGAAAAAATATAAAGTCCATTGATTGAACAGAAAGTCAATACCCGAACCACACAATATATGTTGCTGCGCATGTGAAAGAAGGGCACAAACAAAGTGAGATGCCTTTACAGCAGGACAGACCGGTGTGGTGCGTTCTTGACTCTCTCTTTAATCAACTACTTACTACCAACCACTATTCCAAAGTAAAATTGCCCCAGAAACTAAAACTGCCCCTGTAAATGCTAACATGAAGAAAAAAACAAAACAAAACCACTGAAAGATCTTTAGTAAGGTGTAGCTTGCAACGAGGAGAATTGGCAGCACTAACAGCAGCAGCAGTAAATATTGGGTCTTTATGTCTGCTGATGAGAGAGCATTCAAGATCCCAACTAACCCCCGCACATTGAATATCCCCCAGCACAAGACTCTGAATTCCTCTGTTTTCCATATTTAAAGATGTTAGAGAAGAAGAGAAACAGTTGTAATGCAGCTGCAGAACCAGATAGATCATCTGGAACTAGGACAATTCAAGGCAGCCTTAATTTGCTGGACAGTCACACCGATAAGATTATTTACGGTTGTTACTGATTCCATGTTCAACTTAGCTGACGGCAAGCTGCTCACTAATATTTGAAATGCTACAGTTACTAGAGAACCACCTGATCTACCCATGTTTCCTTGTGCACTGGAGCTAGTTGAGGCACCGTCTCCCTGGTCTAGATGGCCATCAGGTAAAATGGTAAATCCTGATGGTAGTAGGGGAACAAGAGAAGGGTCCTCGCCGCTCATTGCTATATTGATGGCTGGCAGATCAACTGGGCAGTAGACCACAATTGAACCTGATGAGTCTATGCAGCTCTCTTGGAGTATTAACATATTGTTCTGACTAGTATTCAAGGCCTATCACAGAATCCCATAGTGTTAGTAAGGACACTGTAAGTGTGTACACAATATGAATGGCATTCAAATGATTCATAATAAATATGCTAACAGAAAAGCCCGAAAACAGAGTCAAACACATAAACTCTTACACGAAGAATAGATATGCAGTTCCCAGGATGTGAGCCATTTGCAATATGGGTGATCTCTTGCACTGCATTGCCACTGGAGAGGACATCCCACTGAAAAACAATGACTCAAAAAAAATCAGAAGCCATTTTGATATTAGAGTAAGAACCAACTAAACTGATCAGCACTTACCCAAAAAAAAAAAAAAAAGTCCAAAAGTTAAATATAAACACTAACCATGACATGGATCAATCTGAGTGTGATATTACCTGAGCACGATTTCTTTCATCCTTGAAGAAATTGAATACTTTTTGTGGAGGAACGGGAAGCCAAAATGTAGTTGCTGCACTCAGAACAACACCGTTGGGTTGGCCAGTATCTGAACCCTTGTGAAGAGTAACCCGAACTCCAACCTCACTCAACCCAGAAAGAGTAGTCCACCTATGGTTATTGGAAGTGCTGATGCTAGCACAGAAATTGTTAACCATTCTTTGGGCAAGTGTCATCAAACTTCTCTTCCCTTCAGGTGATGGAATCACTAAAAAACATAGATAATCAATTAGAATTAGAACTGCACAGAGCTAAAATAGTGCCTATTTAGTGTTAAAATTACCTCCTCCAATATCCTGGTTAGAAGTGCTTGACACCATCAGACAAGCAAACCTTTCAGACATTCTTTGCAGTGTAGCAAGCCACCTTTCCGCTCCAAAAGCCATGCCACTTGAAATGAGGTCCCTACAAAGCCGATGAATTGGGGTTTTATCTTCAATTTCAGCGTGATCCACCCAAGTAACCTACATTAATGTTCCAAACAAAAAATGAAGACAAAAATAATATCCAGTTCTTTCGTTTATGGGAAGAATATGAAATTATGTTATAAAAACTTAAGCTGACCACCTTGGAGTAACCATTAGGCATATCCTGAATCAAGCATCCAGAAGGAAGCCTACGAGATTGGCATTGAGAAGCAAACTGAGGAATATCATATGAAACATCAACAATTGCCCATACTCCTTGCTCAATTTGTTGACTGTAACGCAGAATACAGAATTCCCGAGTTGGAACTAAAGGTGAAAGCATCTGCACCTCTTGATACATCTGTTAAAAGCACCATCATTTTCGTCTGATTGCTACAAACAGGATACCGTAAATCAAGAAAGTTATAATTTTTACAGTTTTACCAGCAATAATGAACCACTGTGACTGGCCAATGTTCCAGAGGAAATTACTTCAATGTTCTTCGCCACAGGGACAATTGTAGGAAATAGCTCAACCCACTTGTTCTGCAATTGTAGAAAACTTGTATAAACTATGACTTTCTTCACCCAAAAATAGAATATTATAAGAGTAATATAAAGGGCTTACTGAATCCATGAACATATCAACCAAGGTTGGACCGTTCATGACGACAACAATAGAATCTCTGGATGCTTCAGTTCGAACACTTAGGTTCTTTGCATGTGTGCTAGCCCTGGGAAAAATCCTTTGGTAACTATCAAGATTAAGAACATCCCTGCCATCAGTGGGGGACTTGAACCACAAAGGTTCGTTGGTTTGTAAAAGCCTTAGCAATTCTTCCATAGCATTTGAAGCTATATCAGTCATGAGGGACTTGTCCATGTCAGAAATGCCTAGGTGTTGGAAGGGAAAATTCAAACCAGAAGTAGCTGGTAGGAGATCAAGATCAAGATCAAGGGAAGGGATACCGCTTATCCCTTGTATCCCAAAACTCCCCATTGATAAATCCAAGGAAGATACATGGATGGGCTGTACTGGAGGCAATTGGGAAATTGGCCTTCCTATGTATTTAGCTGCAATGCTTGAAACTCTATCAAGCTGCATAAAATGAATTTAGACATTTATAAAAAAGAAAACACAGTTGGTTCCAATGCTAGAACATCATTAAGGCAGGAAGACTTTTCCCAAATAGCATTTCACCAAATGCAGAGTATGAAGCTAAATAGAAATGAGCCATAAAGGAAAAGAAAAAACAGTAAACTGAGAAGAACCTCGTCTTTCAATTGTGCATTCTCCATTCTTAACTTGTGTTCATCAAAATAGGAATCTTCTGTGGCAGGAGGACCTCCGCAAGATGGACAGATAACATTTTTCAATGCCTCTCTGATGGCTATGTTTTCACATCGGATCTTATCATTCTCTGATCGAAGAGCACAGTTGTCGGATCTTTCATGCTGTGCCTAAATTAGTTCCAAATAAACAATAACATGACCTTCTAATTATCTTGAAGTTGTTTCGCAGCGAGAAAGAGAAGAACATGGTTCTGATACTATGAGCAGGAAACTTAAGAGGAGATTAAAAAGAAAAGAGAAGACAGAAACAGAAAAAGAAAAAGAAAGCGCTTTTCACCTTCATCTGGGTCCTCCTGTTTTGGAACCAAAACTTGATCTGGCGTGGTGACAAACCCAATTCCCTGCTCAACTGTAACCTCTGCTTCTCATCTGGATGTGGGCATTCCTTGAACAGTCTTCATATTCCACAGTAGCATTGAGAACAACCACAACCCGCAAAATGGCCATCAATATTCTCAGCACGTTGTATGCAAACAAACTGAATAACAGTGCTGGTAGAACATAGTATAACTGAAGGGAAAAGCAGTGCTTACGAGTCAAGTCTCTGAATTTGGTAAGCAGTGTGGCGATGATAACGTTTCTTCCTCTTTTGTGGGTCGGAGGAGTCATGATCCCCACTACCAGACCCACCACCACTGCTTCCTCCACCATCTCCGAGCCCACCGGCCCCAACGCTAGCGTACTCCATTACCGAGGCGAAGAAGAAATATATTAAGCAGTAACAGGCTCAAATAACCAGCACTTACGCCTGCATTTCAACACAACACTATTAAGTACAAAGCACAAAGAGCAAAGATTGGAGCTTGATAGTTTGGGTTGTGGGATTGACGCGTTGGTTTTGAAGGCTAAAGAGGGGACATATCATAGGGAGTGAAACGGCTAAAATGTCAAAAAATTTGGCATGATTGAAGAGAGTCAGTTAAGGAGATTATAGAGAGAGAAGTTTCAAATCATGGGCTCTAATCAACCCTCTCCAAAAATAAAAAATAAAAGAACCAGACCACCCCACTTCATATCACCATCTCTCCGCCTCATCCTCCGGTCTTCCACCTCAATCACACTACCGAAAAAAAGAAGGAATGCAACTACTCCTACTGGCTAAGTTAGTCTACATGTTAAGTCTGTGAAGCAGTTGTTTAGGACTCACACAATGTGTAACCAAAGATGGCATTTTTATTTGAAGCAATTGTATCCTTAACTCTCTCCTTCTCTCCATGTTACGTATACATAGAGAGAAAGAGAGAGAACATGAAAACGAATCACTACATTCGAGGGATGGATGGCCTTGGGTTTTCTCTATCTAAATTAAATTCTGAAGAGTAAAGACGTCCTCCCTCCCTCCCTCTCTCTCTATAGAAGTAAAGAGTAGTGGAGTTAGTGTGGTACTATGCAACAGAAACAAAAGGCGCTGAGGTCCAGACTGTGTGTGTATATGCACAGACAGAGCTCTTAATTACTTTTAAAACAGCATAGCACAGCATCACCACACCACCAGTCAGCCGCTTAATCAATACGGGCTTCTTTTAGTTTCATTTTTCTTCTATAACTCCCTTTACTTTCCAGTTAACTGCGTTCCTACCCCTTTTCTTTCACCTTTCTTTTCATCTTTCTACTTACTGCAATGGATTTTGAGGTCCATACTCCATAGTCCCTCGCCTTCTTTACTTTACTTGTTTAGATGTTTTAGGACACAACACAACTCCAATGTGCTCCCAAAAGTCAAAGTCGATTCCTTTTGTGACCAGTGGTGAGTGAGGCCGCATTTCTCTCCCTCAACTCGTTCATGTCAGAGCCCCCCTTACCCCACCCACCGCTTCCAAATTTTCCAACGCAGCGAGATTAATTTATCGTCAATAGTTAGGGTCGTTTGTACATACAAAATAAAGGCTTCAATGAATTGATGATATATAATTATGAAATTTTTAAATGTATATTTTTATTATTTAAATTTAATATGCATAAATACGTAACTTAAGTTATAAGTTTATATACTCAATAAAATACTAAATGATTATAATAATAAATAACATCACAGTAATAAAATTACTCAAAATAGTAGCGGTAATAATAAAATAGCTATAGTAACAACCAAACAATAATATCAAATTACAAAACATTAAGAGAATTTTATTGATGAATATAAAAACATTTTTTTCACATTTCTAAATTTAAAATCATTAATAATAATATAAAAATTAATATTGTTCAACGTATTCTTCTCGATAATTAAATGACCTTAAGCAGATTTTAAATAATTTTATCTTTGAAAAACTTCTCTCAACTGATGTTATACTTACAAGTATAATCAATAGAATTTAATAAGCAATTGAAATATTTAGATAACAATCTGCAACTTTAACAAATTCAAGAATTTCAACTGATGACATTAAGTGATTTGACAAAGTCATTTACAACACTTTTAATTTAGAAAAATGATCACCTAAATCCTCATCCAACATATTATTATGAGAAAAAGTAGTTGTAAAATTAGTGCAACATTCTCTCAGTTCATTACCATCTAACGAATTCAACTTCTTTGAATCATATAAGAATCTGCAATATTTTCAAATATCATTAATTATTCAAATATATTTTTCAAGGAAGCAATTTTTATATCCATAACAACTAGAAAGTAACTAACTATAAAGAAATCCTTAGCTGCTTTTATTTCTCCATCATGATCATTTTCATCAAATTATCTTTTCTTAATAATACAACGTCTAGCTGGAAATGTTGGCTCTACATTCATCTTATGTGAAAGACTTTTGGCAATATATCATACTAGAGGCAAACTCTTCATTTTTATATTTATAAAAAAATATTAGTGCACCTTCCAATTGCTCTATTGCAACATCAATGTACATAGATTTAGATTGCAGTTTTTTACTTACCATATTAATTACGAATAAAATATCATGGAAAATAATCGTACCAGGTAAAAAATCAGTCTTTAAGTACACCAACCAAACTTTTTGCTATTTGACTTGGCATCATCACAAGGGCTAGATAATTCCATTCAAGCTAATCTTATTTAAGGAGCTTAAAACATAATAATTTTAACACTTTTTATTCGACTCTCCCAATGAGTGTTAGACAATGATTTCATAGTTAAACCCAAAGCATTATCAAGTAAAACCTTCCACCTTTTAGGAGAACTTGAAAATAATGCATATGTACATTATACAACTTTAAAAATGAAACAACTTCAACACAAGAATGCACCATATCACTAAGAATAAGATTAAGACTATGACAAGCACATGACATATATAATGCTCTCAGATTTATTTCAAGTAATTACTTTTGAACCCCTTTGATGTTTGACCCCTTACATTATGGATATTAAGATATTAAGAGACTTAAATGAATTCGATAACTCATTGAAAAGTCTCAGTCTAAATGTGTCATCTACCTTTAAGAACTCTAAAACTACTCATCTATTTTTTTATTTGATATATTCAAATATTGTACTAACAGACTCATTTATTCTTAATGGCTCAAATATAGGGTACAACCAAGAATAATAGAAAAGTATTTTGCCTCTTTAATGCTGCTTATGATAAAACTTCTAACACTATAGGCCAAAAAAGAAATCAACTCATTTTGAATTTTGTGACCAAGATAATGATTATGAATTTCATGATTTTGAATGTGTTTAACATGGTCTTCCATTATTACATCAAATCTAGAAATCATCTCAATCAATCCCAAAAAAAATAGCATTACTATTTTGTTAAAGTTTTCTCATTAGATCCTCAAAAAGCTGAACTATATTTAGCAAGACATTTCACAACATAAACTACTCTTATCAAAACTTATCTCCAACACTATTTCTTCTTTAAAATTTCTTATTACAATTCTTTATCAATTGTTTGATTTTTGCTCAATCTTACTTTTAATTCATTCCAAATCCTCATATTAGTCATATGCTCAACACTATTCTTATTTTCTTTGAGTCTCTCACTAAGATGCTTCTAATCTCTAAACCCACCATTTGCTAACACACTTTTTTTGCTATTAGATTTGAACAACTTACAACAAAAATAGTATACTTCGTCTATATGTTTAGAGTGAACCAATCATTTTCTATCACTAATTTCTCCATACTCAATTTTCTAGAATAATAAGAATATGAAAATACCAAGAGGTATTGCCTAAAGGAAACCCAAGATTTAATTCTCTTTTAGGCTCTTTTTTAAACTAAAATGTAACTTATTTTATTATCTAGATTATCCCAAGTTTCTATGATCATAAATATCCAATATGGGGATTAGTTGCTCATTTGCATTTAAATTATATAAATTGGATGCATTTAATACATGATTATGCTCACTCAAATTACTAAAATTCTCATGAATATGAATCTCATCACTAAATTTTCTTTATGCTATTCAAAATTACCTTCACCTAATTCCTCGGGATTATCACTAGAGGAGCCTACTCTTTTAATAAATTTATTAATAGCTCCTTTCTGAGATTCCGTTAATTGTTCTACTTGTTTCTTTTTTTTGGCCCTTTTTTCACTTCAAAATAAATGCTTTTTAGGCAATATGATATAAAACAATTATAACACAATTGGACAAGAAAAAGAATGAAAGCACCTATGTGGAAATGGAAAAAGGAGACAAGTAAAATAGAACAACAATAGCTCAACCATATATTGCAAAGATACATCCATGTAATTATATATATGTGACAAAGGAAAAAAAAAGGATAAAATTTTAATATCCTATATAAAAATAAAAAAAGAGTAATTTACTATGATAAATGCAAAATGAAAGAATGAAAAATTATTAGGATAAATTTTAAATCAAATTATCATATGTTTTATGTTAAAAAGATACTAACAAGAATTAGTTGACAAATTAAAATTAGGAAACTTATTAAAAATATATATATAAGATATTTGAAGAATAAAACATGAAGATTCAAGTTAGATAATAATTGGATGATTAACCTTGTATAGATTGGATTGCATTAGTATAGCATGTCCTATAACATCCATGTAATAGTCTTCATCAATATAATTAAATTGTCATAATAATGATAATTTAAAATTTTTAAAATTTGATGTTTGAAATGAACTTTTGACTTATTTTGTTGTAATATTAGGTTAAGAAGTCATATTATGTTAATATAAAATTTCACATGAGATAGACAAGATTTAATTAAAATAAACAAAATTGCATGGGTCATTAAAATAACTACATATTATTTAATTAATATTCAATTCGAATTTATATACTTTATTTCTTTTATACAAAATATTTATTATTTACTATAACAAATATTTTTCAAATTATTTTAAATTAATTTAATTAAAAAGTATACATAATATATAAATTATTAATTATTACATAAATATCTAACATCAAATAGCGAATCTTTTAAGTGCTAAAAGAGAGTTGGGTCATTATCTATGGTGGATAAAGATATAATATGCTAATGAATGTATACTTTCTTTGAAGGAAATATCAAATATTACGAAAATTCCATAGAAATTATCTTTTTTTTTCAAATTTTTAGTATATACTTTTAGATAAATTCCCATCCATATAATTTAATTATTAATGGGGCCCACTACAGCTTAGTTTATCCAAGATGAGATCATATCTTACTCATTTAAAAGTTTAATTTTTAAAAAAATTTTACTCTCCAAAAATCATTAATTCGGCACGGCCCTCATCCTAAATATGTATGCTCTAAATTTAACTTAGATTCCTTTTTGATAGAGAACATTACATAATAGAATCTTTACACTAAAATATAATGGGGACATAGACACTTTATTTTGAAAGCTAGAGTTTAAACGAAAAGTTAAAGATTGAAATTCATATTATATATTAGAATCAAATATTATTATACTAATAAAATATATCATTGTCAATAAAGATGTTAGCATATATATCTCTAACAAATTAATCTCAAATTTTCCTTTTTCAGATCTAATATGCATGTGTATATATTTATTATCCTTTATCTTGCTTAAATTTGCACATCTGAAAAAAAAAAGCAAATAAAAAATATATAAGAGAAATATAAAAAAGAACTTGTTCTTTTCTTCTCCTTAACAAGATTAAAACAAAATTGTTAAAACACTAATTGATGGTTAGAACTGAACTCCTTTGTATCTCTATTTAGTAAAGCTTGAAATTCATAATAAGAAACTCAACTACAAATTTTTTCTTTTCACTTTCTATAAGATAAAATGCCAAGAAACTTTTTGATATATATAAACATCTTGAAGCAAATTTATTCACTTTTCAATTTCTACCCCTTTTAATGAATATATTTATTAACTTCTAAATTTCTGACTCTTTTAATAAATAGATTTAATAACTTTTTAATTTTCAACTCTTTTAATAAGTAGGCCTCTTATTAATAAATAGATTCAACTCTTTTAATAAATAGATTCAACTCTTTTCAACTCTTTTAATAAATAGATTTAATAGTAAGCGTCCTTCCTACCTTTACCCAGACTTGGCACTATATATATATTTTTCATTGTAACGTCTCGATATTCAACATGTACCACCCTTCTTTTTGTCCTAACATACTACCTACAAGCGCATGCTACCTCTTGCGTGTCACATTGTACATTCTAGAAATTTTCCATGTTACATCATTTATTTGTCAATCTGAAGGACCTATCTCCCACCTTGCTTCATTTCATAACAGTACTTCCCCCTTAAAAAAACCTTATCCATAAGGTTTGCTTTTAGAAATCTTTTTTGCAATTCAAATAATGACTCCCATATGGCTTCCTCGCGAGATCCCCATTCCATTTTACTAGTACTTGTGTTACCAGTTTGTTATGTTGTGGGACAATTCTTCGATTAAGTATGAGTTCATGTAGTCTTTCAATTTTGAGGGTTGCCACTAGTTATTCAACGTTTGGTAATGCGTCGTAACACTACACAAAATAAAATAGACCTATTACTATAACAGTGGTGAGTCTAGGCCAATCCCACAAAGAGTGTTCAGTTAGCTTTTGAGAAGAAATTAATCTAACAAAATCCACATAGGTTTAAGTGGTTTTGGTTTAATAACAAAATAAAATGAAATTAAACTAACAAAAGCAATTTAAAGAAAACACGCACAAAGGATGAAAGTGGTGAATTTGTTAGGGACCCGATCCTTTGGTTCAATCTCAGCCTACACCCAATTAAACATAATTCATTGAATTGTTGTCTTCATATCTCTATTTGAACTATTGGTTGTAGATTAACAACAAGCTCTATTAATCCCAATTTTTCCTTAGGTCATAGTTAATTAAGAAGAGCTCGTTAATTAACCCCAGCTATCGGATAACCTAGGAGATGCTCTCTAGATTTAATCGGACAGCTGCCTTACGAATGAAAAAAACACACAAATCTAAGCAATAATCACACAAACTCAGATTATTTAACCTAGATTATGTTATCCCTTATGATTACAAACTATTAGTCGCTACAAATGAAATTCAGTATAACAATTACGAATTACATTGAATATTCTAGCAATGGGTTTGTAATAAAACGATCCAATGAATGCATTCAAACCATCTTTTCATAATACCCAAGTCCATACACATAGGATAACCTAATCAATTTCTAAAGAGAGAAAGAAACAACAAATACGATAAAAGAGTGCTTAACCAAGTTGAGGCATCAATATTCCCTTTAAATTGACATCGGGAAGCTACCCTTCCATAGGTCTCTCACAGTTGAAGGGTTTGCCCATTTTTTTAATCTCTCCTGAAGCTCTTTCTCTATTTTTCTCCCAACCAAATCCCTCCAATCATTCATAAACCTCTTTGCCAACACAAGTCTATTTATATTAAAAACTAGGGTTTCGGGCAACAAACGTGTGAAAGTTATATCCATGACATGTTGAATCATGGGCGTGACTAAAGCATGCAAGGTGAGTCATGGTCATGACATGTTATGTCATGGTCATGCATCATTAGTCATGCCTATGACACTTTGTGTCATGGTCATGACTTGCATTCCCATTACTTCACTTGATTTTCTACAATGTATACTCTTCATCTACATGCATTTTCTTGTCTCCTTTTGCTCTAATCCTTCTTCTTCTTGTTCCATAGAGACAAGTGAGTGTGAATCTCAAAAAGACGGCTCAGAGATTGTGATTTCAACTCACTTTAGCTCTTTTGCTTCCAAATTATACCTAAAACCAAATATGAACTCAAGTGAATGTCTTAAGCATTTTCATATCATTAATTATTAAGTGTTATGGAATAAATGTATAATCAATTAAGCATATATCAACGTCCCTCTAGTTGCTGCATCAATTGATTGCCTAGTATTTTGATTTACCCTATTATAAAATGTTTGGATTTGCAGCCACAGAGATAGTCCGTGATGTGGGCATTATCAGAGCATTTGTTTGAACTCCCATATGTAGTACAATGATTCACCTTCAGTTTAGGAGTACGAAGAGATGTCATTCCTTAGTTGCACAGTCTTTGTGGGAGAAAAATACTTCAGTAAAAAATTTTCCGCCACTTGATCCCAAGTGGCCAGTGACGAATGTGACATAGAGTTTGGCCACTACTTAACTTTTCCTCTTAAGGAGAAACGAAATAGACACGGTCTGATGGCGTCATCATTCGCTCCATTTATTTTAAAAGTAATGTAAATCTTTACGAAGTTAGATATGTGGCGTCATCAAATTGGACTAACTATTGGACCATATGGATGATGCTCGACTTGATCTCGAAGTTGTTTGTCTCCATAATTAGCCTTAATATGTTGGATTCTACACTAGATAAGTCTAGCCTAGTATAGACAAACATTGTTCATGGTTGGTCTGTCGTGTTATGTGATCTCTTAATTTCCATGTTGCCTTCCAAGTCCTCTATTCGACAATCTAGCTCAGACTCTCTAAGGTTAGTTCTATGACAATTCCTTCGCGCAGTTCTTACTATCTCAGGATCCACGTTTAGTAGGTTCTCAGTGTTATTCCAGGTCATAAATTGACCTAGAGTCTAAATCTATAACTAAATAAAGAAACAAATTAATAAAAACAAATTAAATAACGTAAGGTAAAACAAGAATAAAGCAAAACGAACAAACAAAAGTAATGACTAGAGCAATAAAACTAACGTGTTCCTAATATCACCATTCTCAGTAATGACACCAAAACTTAATCGAACTTTTTCTTAAGTAGTCAATATTTTAATATCGTAAGTGAATGGTGTAGATGTAACTAGTACCGATAAATGCGAGTTTATCCCATAAGGACGGTGAGTACTAGTAGTTACCGTTATTCTATTATCTAACTTAAGGATTGATTATGGTTGAACTAAAGAAAATAAAGTTAAGCAATTAAAATAAACAAGCAATATAATTTAAGCAAAGGATTGGTGGATCACTGAGTTATTATCAATATCAAATAACTAGTATCTAGGCTTTGAATCGCCCTAAACCCTTAACTGATTGATCTTTTGTCCTGCAATTGTGTTATTGATTAATTGGACCGTGGAGACTCCTAAGGTATGTTAGTAGCTGACCTTGAGTCTACTAACAACTAATCCTAAGGTTTTTAACCGAATTACTTAGGTTAAATTTTATAGGATTACGTTACTATATTATAAATCCCTCTATTATGTTTGAGCCTAATTTGGAAGATTTGTGTCATCCTATCTCTAAGGTTGCAATTAACTCTTTCCAATTATCGTAGATCTATTCAAACTTGGGGATTTCTCAATCGCTATGTATGAAATCAGAATAAAGTCTAATAAATCACATTAATAGACAATAATAAAACAAATAATTGAATTACAATAATCAAACAACGTAATTGCATTCACAAAATAATCAAAAAATGTTTCGGCATCAAATAGGGTTCATCTAGCCTAAATACTAATAGAAAAATTAGTTATACATTAGGGAACACGAAGTCAGATACATGTATATAGAAAACATAATAGAAAACAATGGAATCATAATTCTAAATCTCCCTGATTGTTCTCTATTGAGTATTTTGATGATGTAGACATCCGATCTTGTGTTCTGATGGATATGTTGATAAAAACTTCACGTCTCTTGCTCCTCAAGCTCTAAATCGCCTCTAAAATTGCCTATGCACTCTTCAAAATGATGCCTGCTGCTTCTTTTCTCCATTTGCCTTTGAAACGTCACTTTTATATGGAATTTCAAGTTTTGGTTATGCACCGTCTTGTGCATAGGTGTACATCATACCGTGCATAATTAGAATTCACTAGATATCGCAAATGTGCATAGTTAGAGGAAAGTAAACGAGCAGATGCACAGTCGTGCATTCCTTCAGATTTTTTGATTCTTTGTTTTATGTCGTGTTTTCATTTGAATTCTTCTCCTTTAAGTCCATGAAGGCAATTATCACTTGTATACACACTTGAGATGAATTAAGTACCAAATGTATAAATATTAAGCAAAATACATCAAATATGGGCATAAAAGTATAGTCAATTATGCATCTATTAGAAAGAGATTTAGACAATATAATCATTCTATATTCCCTAGGTCTATCGTTACACACACACACACACACACACTTACTTTATTTTAATGTCTTGACATTTGATTTGTCCTTACATACTACTTATGAGTGCATGTTGGCTCCTGCATATCTCGTCGTACATCCCAAAAATTCTCTATACAACATTGTTTATTTGTCAATCTATAAGACTTGTCTCCTACCTTGCTTTGTTTCATAACATAACTCAAAAACTAGCATGAGAGATGAGCTTTTATACATGATTGCATCCATAATATATGGTGGTTTGGAACTCTGTATCTTAAATTTTCTAAATTCATGCATTTAGTTATATGAGTAAACACTAATCTATTGTTCAACTTATCAATACTTATTAAGTTAACTACTATGATGTGAATATTGAAACAATAGTTTTAGTACGCTAGAAAAACAATATTTCTAGTGAAAGAAGACATAATTTCATAGTAAGAATTAAACATGAAGTTTTATTATAAGAAGTTATTTAATTTAGTGATTTTATAACAAATATACTCTTTCATACTAATAAATTATTTATGATAATTTACTATAGACAGTGTTGGTGTTGGGCAAGGGCAAGAAGGGCACTTACCTAGGGCCTAGATTCATTAGGGCCCACTCATTAAAAGAATTGAAAATTAAAAATTAAAAATTTAATAAATCTATTTATTAAAAGAGTTAAAAATTTAAAAGTTATTAAATATATTCATTAAAAGGGATAGAAATTGGAAAGTCAATACATCTGCTTCAAGATGTGTATATATATATTAAAAAGTTTCTTGGCACTTTACTTTGTGGAAACTAAAAAAACAATTGTAGTTAAGTTTCTTATTTTGAATTTAAAGCCTTACTAAATAGAGATAAAGAGTTTTTTAGTTCTAACCATCAATTAGGAGGTCTAACAATTATGCTTCAATCTTTTTAAGGAGAAGAAAAGAATAAGTTCTTTTTATATTTCTCTTTTATATTTTTATTTGCATTTGTTCGGATGTGCACATTTGCGCAGGATGATGAATAAGCACAAATGCACCCTAAACTGAAAAAAAGGAAATTTCGAGATCAATTTGTTAAAGATGTATGCTAATCTTTACTGACAATGATATATTTTATTAATATAATAATATTTGATCATAATATATAATTGAAATTTCAATCTTTAATTTTTTTTAAACTTCAGCTTTCAATAAAAAGTTTCGATGGCCCCTATATATTTTAATGTAAAGATTCTATTGTGCAATGTTCTCTATCAAAAAAGAATCTAAGTTAAATTTGGAGGAAGCAGATTTGGGATGAGGGATGTGTAGAGTTGATGATTTTTGGAGCTTAGAATTTTTAAAAATTTTAAACTTTTAAATGAGTAACATAAGATCTTATCTTTGATGAACTAAGTTGTAATGGGCCCATCAATAATTAGATTAGAACGGATGGGCATTTATCTAAAAGTATATACTAAAAATTTGGAAAAAAAAAAGATAATTATTATGACATTTTTGTAATATTTGATATTCGTTAAAAGAAAGTGTACATTCATGAGCATATCATATCTTTATCAGCCACAGATAATAACCCACCTCTCTTTTAGCACTTAAAAGATTTCTATTTGGTGTTAGATATTTATGTAATAACTAATAATTTATCTATTATCTATGCAATTTTTTAATTAAATTAATTTAAAATAATTTTGAAAAATATTTGTTACCGTAAAAAAAATAAAAATTTTGTATAAAAGAAATAAAGTATATAAATTCAAATTGAATATTAATTCAATAACATGTAGTTACTTTAATGACCCATACAATTTTATTTATTTCAATTAAATCTTGTCAAACTTATGTGAAATTTTATTTTAGCATAATATGACTACTTAACCTAATATTACAATAAAATAAGTCAAAGTTCATTTTAAACATAAATTTTAAATTAACATTATTATGACAATATAATTATATTGATTAAAACTATTACATGGATGTTTTAAGAAATGTTATCTAATGCAATACAATCTAAACAAGGTTAACCATCCCATTGTTATCTAATTTGAATCTTCATGGTTTATTCTTCAAATTTTTATATATTTATAATAGGTTTCCAAAATTTTCAACTAATTCCTGTTAGTATCTTTTAAACATAAATCATACAATATTTTGAATTATAATTTATCCTGATAATTTATCTTTCTTTCATTTTACATATATCATAGTAAATTACTCTTTGTTAGCTTAGTTTTATATAGGATATTAAAATTTTCTCCTTGTTGTTTTCCTCTGTCACAAATATATAATTACATGGATATATCTTTGTGATATATGGTTGAGTTATTGTTGTTCTATCTTGCCTGTCTCCTTCCAATTCCACATAGGTGTGTTTGTTTTTTTTAGTCTAGTTGTGTTATAATTTCTTTATATGATATTGCCTAAAAAGCATTTATTTAGAAATGAAAAAAGGCTAAAAAGAAAACAAGTAAAATAGTTAATAGAATACAAAAAAGAAGATACTAATAAATTTATTAGAAATGTAGGCTCTTTTAGTGAGAATCCGGAGGAATTAGGTGAAAGTAATTTTGAACAACATAATGAAAATTTAAGTGATGATATTCACATTCCTGAGGTTGTTAGTAATTTAAGAGAGCATGAACATGTATTAAATGCATCCAATTTAAAAAATTTAAGGGCAGATGAGCAATTAATCCAAGTATTGGATATTTATAATCTTAGAAATTGAGATAATCTTGACAATAAAATAAGTGACATTTTAGTTGAAAATGGGTCTGTAAGAGAAATAAATCTTATGTTTCCTTTAGACAATACCTCTTGACATTTTAAATATTCTTATTATTCTAGAAAATTGAGTAATGGAGGAATTAACATTAGAAAATGGTTGGTTTACTCTAAATATATATATATTAAGTATATTGTTTTTGTTGTAAGTTGTTCAAATCTAATAGCAGCCAAAGTGCATTAGCTAAGGATGGATTTAGAGATTAGAAGCACCTTAGTGAGAGACTCAAAGAACATGAGAATAGTGTTGAGCATATGACTAACATAAGGAATTATAATGAATTAAGAGTAAGATCGAGCAAAAATCAAACAATTGATAAAGAGTTGCAATAAGAAATTTTAAAGGAGAAATAACATTAGAGACAAGTTTTGATAAGAATAGTTTTTCATTATGAAATGTCTTACTAAAATGTAGTTTGGCCTTTCGAGGATCTAATGAGAAAACTTTACTAAGATAGTAATGGTAATTTTTTGGGATTGAGTAAGATGATTACTGGATTTGATGTAATAATGTTAGATCATGTTAGACGGATTCAAAATCATGAAATCCATCATCGTTATCTTGGTCACAAAATTCAAAATGAGTTAAATTTGTCTTTTGTCCTATGGTGTTAGAAATTCTATCATAAGGATCATTAAAGAAGCGAAATACTTTTCTATTATACTTGATTATACCCTATATTTGAGCCATTAAGAACAAATGAGTTTGTTAGTACGATGTGTGAATATGTTAAATTAAAAAATAAAAATAGAGAAATACGTTTTAGAGTTCATGAACGTAGATGACACATATGGATTGGAACTTCTCAATGAATTATTGAATGCATCTAAGTCTTTTAATCTTAATGTCCGTAATGTAAGGGGTTAAGGTTATGACAATGGTTTTAAAATGAAGGGAAAACATTAAGAGGTTTAAAAAAGATTACTTGAAATAAATCCAAGAGCATTATATATGTCATACGCTTGTCATAATCTTAATCTTACTCTTAGTGGTATGACGCATTCTTGTGTTAAAGTTGTTTCAATTTTTGGAGTTGTGCAACACATATATTCATTATTTTCAAAATTTCCTAAAAGGTGGAAGGTTTAACTTGATAATATTTTGTGCTTCACCATGAAATCATTATCTAACACTTGTTGGGAGAGTCGAATGAAAAGTGTTAAAGCTATTAGATTTCAAGCTCCTCAAATAAGATTAGATTTGATGGAATTATCTAGATCTTATGATGATGCCAAGTCAAAAAGTGAAGTAGAAAGTTTAGTTAGTGTACTTAAGAGTTTTGAGTTTTTACTTGGTATGGTTATTTAGTGTGATATTTTATTGGCTATTGACGTAGTGAGTAAAAAGTTATAGTATAAATCTATGTGCATTGATGTTACCTTAAAGCAATTAGAAACTGTGATGATATTTTTTTGAAAAATATGGAAATGAAGGGGTTTCCTTTAGTATGAATATTGCAAGAAGTCGCACATGAGATGAATGTAGAGCCTACATTTCTAGCTAGATATTGTATTGTTAGGAAAAGACAATTTGATGAAAATGATCATGAAGGAGAAACATAATCAACAGATGATTCCTTTAGAGTTAGTTACTTTCTAGTATTTGTGGATATGACAATTACCTCATTAAAGAATATATTCAAAAAAATTAACAACATTTGAAAATATTTTTAGATTCTTATTTGATTCAAAGAAGTTGAGGTTATTATAGTGTTTGAATCTCTTTCTCTCTCTTTGCTCCATCGTTTTTCTTATCATCCTTCCTATTCAATTATTTCCAATATCGATCTTTCTCTAACAAAATATATTGAAAAGGAATAAAGGAAAGAAATGAAAAAAAGGAAAAAAAAGAAAAAGAAACCCAACGGTATAATTGAAATATAATCTTCAAACTTATGAAATGGTGAAGTTTATGCATGAAACATTAGAAGAAAGAAGAGAATAAAATATGATTTTATAGAGAAGTTAGGTTGAAGCAATATTTGAGAAACAAATTAATTTGGGTGGAAGACATGACTAACCACTAACCTTTGGTACCCACGTGGCATCTTCATACTCTCTTTTAAGTATATATATATACTAAGGACGATGGGATGGACAACCACGCAATTTCATCCCACCGTCCATTTCATTGACGGCTTGGTCATACATATTGTTTTGAATTATTATTAAGTGTTATTTTTTAGTTTACTTACCATCTACTAAGCACGATCGATCACAAAAACGCTTTTTCATCCAGGTGTGGACGACCATACAATTTCATCCCATAGTCTGTTTCATCGACGACTTGGATTTTTTTAAAATTTTTTATAATTATTATTTTGGACTGACTTGCATGCACGACTGTGGCTTAAGAAGTCACAACCGTGCATGTTGTTTTGAATTATTATTAATTGTTATTTGACATTTTTAAGTATTAAGTATATTGAGTACATATACCGTTCGTTTCATCAGCAACTCGATTTCTTCACTATAGTCTTGTCATGACTGCGACTTAAATTATTATAGTCATGACTCATGCCATCCATATTGAGTACATATACCGTTCATTTCATTAACAACTCGATTTCTCCACTATACACTTGTCACGGCTGCGACTTAAATTGTCACAGTCGTGACTCATGCCATCCCCTTTTTTTTCTTTCCTTCGACTATAATGTTGTCATGGTTGTGACTTAAATTGTCACAACCATCCCATTTGTTTTCTTTTCTTATGTTTTGTTCCTAAAAGCGTCAAAGTTTTTGCATTTATTCCTAAATACACTCTTAAGTCACAGCCGTGTTGTTGGGCCCGAGTCCTATTCCCTATCCCGAGGTGACCACTCAAGGCCGTCGGGTAAGGATCACACGAGGGGGGGTCGAAAGGATTCAAATTCAAAGGATTGGCAGCATGTAAAGTGGCGAGTTCGCCGCGGCAACAAATTGTTGGCTGCGGCGAATGCCTAGCGGGAGAAGTTCGCCGCGACGAACTCCCAAGATCCAAAACCCAGACTCCTAACATTCAAACATTCTAAGCAAACATATACATTTAATTCTATAATTCAAACCATCCAACTCACCTACTAGATAAACAAAATCATACACAAAAGACACTTCATTTCATTACTAATTCAAAAGAGTTTAAACAACTTTAATTACATTTTATCATACACATTAACGCTTAATACATAATACAAAAGGATGCTCAATGTTGATATGCCTATGTAGCTATCCAAAATAGTTACTAACTTAGTACAAAAGTCTCTAACTATCTTGGAATTTCCGATGCCTTGCAATGTTCAACAATCGTCTTGTTCCACACCTGAGGAGTGGAAAAATAGTGGGTTGAGCTACACAGCTCAGTGGCTAATATGTTATAGCCATCGATAATTAGTCACAAATTCAAGCATATGTATATATGTATATACTCCATCTCATTTAAATATAGCAATTCAATTAATTCCACAATTCTAATGCAAAGTCTCAAAGTTAAACATGTTATCACATAAGCATCTCATATAATTACTCAACCATTCGTGCATAACTCTCAATCATTTAACATGCTCAACAAATCAATGTAATGCACAACCAAATGACTCGAGGGTTTCAGGGAACGAAATGGAGAAACCTAAGTTTAACGAAATGAGTCCATTTTTCGGATCTCATATGCCACAAGTGAGCAGCCGGGAGAAGGCTCTTGTCAACGTGCATGTGACGAACAAAATGGTTCCACTCTTGCCCAAACAAAAGCACATATTTATGCTCAATTCATTTTATCATATGGTCATACTTTCTTGCTTTTTCTTCTTTTCATTTATACAAAATGTTATAGCCTCTTTCTAGGTATAACATAATCACAAATCATCATGCATTATCAAATCTTCACAATAATTCAAACTTCATGCAATTTAGACATACACACACATAAGCAAGAATTTGCCCAATCACACAATAACTATAAATACATTACTCACCTAATTTTGCTTGAAAATCCAAGTTCAATTGTGCAAACCAATTTTCCATTCAATCCAAATTCAAATGAAATTCATAAAACTTCAAAAATCAAATGCTAAAATTGAACTACCTTCTAAAAATCTAGACCTTCGGGCCAATTTTCTATGATCATTATGATCAGGTAAAAAAAGAAATTTGATAACACTTTCTTCTTAAAAAATGTTCCCCATTATCTTAAGTTTCTAATGACACCAAAATTATTCAATTTGGTTTAGTAATCTGAAAGTTATACCCTAAACATTTTCAGACTATTCTTATACTGAAACAATATTCTGTGCTCAAATTCCTTTCAAAAATTGAAATTCTTAGAGAGTGAATTAAAACTTAATTTCTTTAGAAAATTTGTAGCCCCATGTCTCTATTTTACTCCAAATCAAAAATCACTCTATTTGGATAACTACAGAAAAGTTATGCCTAAAATACCAAAGTATGTTCAAGCTATGCAGGAGAAGACTTCGCCTTGGCGAACTTTTCCAGAGAGGAAAATTCCTTCTAAATTCTTAAAAGTTTGTCGCGGTGAACCCCAGAGTTGGCCGCGGCAAAGTTAATCCTTCAAGTTAGTTGTAGCGAACTAAGGAAAGTTGGTCACGGACAACTTTCACAGACTCGTCTTCCAAATTTTCCAGATTTTCACTTCCAACATTTCACATATAACCCATCTTTCTCTCATCCCAACCTTCTTATACCATAATATCACATTACTCTATGTTTCCCCTAACTCCAAAACCTATGAAAATCACAAATGGGTTCATCTTCTTCGTTTCCAACACAAACCCTACACAAATCTATTTCTCTAATCCCTTTTTTAACAGAGCAAGAAGAAAGATGAAGATTATTACCTCTTCCAAGCTTGATTTCTTTTCTTTCTTCCCTTTCTCTCTTCTTCCACGATTTTTCTTCTTCTTTTCTCTTCTCTCTTCGGTTTTTCTTCTCTTCTTTCCTCTCTTCCACAACACTTCATGCTTCTTCTTCTAATTCAAGACAACATTTTAGTTGTCTTTCCCATTTTACCCCTCATTTATCTAAAGACTACTTACCTTAGGCCATTAATCTAATACCTTAACTATACTTCTAATTTACTTATAACTTTTCCCTTCTAAATTTCTAATTTCAAATTAGTCTCACTAAATCAATGGACACAATTATGAAAATAATTAAACAAATAAATAAACAAACAAATCATAAATAACTAAATAAAAAAATAAATCAATAAAAATTAATTAAAAATTTCGGTGCCCAACACGTGCATGTTGTTTTGAATTATTATTAAGTGTTATTTGTCAGTTTACTTACCAACTACTACGCATGGTCGATCACAACAACGCTTTTTCATCCAGGCGTGGACGACCATGCAATTCCATCCCATTGTCCGTTTCATTGACGGCTTGGATATTTTTTTGTAATTGTTATTTTGGACTGACTTGCATGCACGTGCATGTTTTGAATTATTATTAAGTGTTATTTGTTAGTTTTTTAGTATTAAGTATATTAAGTACATATATCGTCCGTTTCATTAGTGGCTCGATTTCTCCACTATACTCTTGTCACGGTTGTGACTTAAATTGTCACAGTCGTGACTTATATCATCCCTTTTTTTTTCTTTCCTTACATTATACTGTTGTCACGATTGTGACTTAAAATATAATCAATTAATTATAATATAAATTAATTGACCAATTAATTACAATGACATATTTTTTCATTTAAAATTTTTAATTAAATATACTTAAAATATTATAAAATAATTAATTAAAATATTATTAATTAATTAATATTTTGGACTTACTTACCATCTACTAAGGTCAACTGTTAGGTTGATCCAACGACTCTAATTTTTTACGCTATTACCATCTACTAAGGACAACCATCCGTTTCATCTAACAACTCTGATTCTTTACACTATTACTGTGGTCACAGTTGTGACTTCGATGCAGGGTTGGGAATTGACAAATTACAGCCGTGATTATTATTATTATTAATAATAATACCCACATGAGAGGTGTCACAGGTGTGACACATATATTTTTATTTAAAAATTTTTATTAAAAAGAATTAATTAATTAATTAAATATAACTAATGAATTTATTAATTGATTAATTAATTAAAATGTATTTAACATATATATATAATATAATTAATTAATTAAAGTATATTTTAAATGATTAATCAATTACTTATTATTTAGTTAGTTAATTAATTAAGATATAATTAAGATATAATTAATTAACTAACTAAATGATAAGTAATTGATTAATCATTTAAATATACTTAATTAATTAACTAACATCTAATTAATTCCTTGCGACACATATATTTTCTTTTTAATTTTTAAATTAAATATCATTAAAATATTTACAACTATTAAGTATTATTAAGGTCAGGCCTGTCACTTAAATAATGTGACTACCATTTTTCTTTCTGACGTTCTCTTCCTACTTCTCTATCAATAAATAAAGTTATTTATTGATATAGGCTTCTCTATCGTCTCTCGATCCCTTTAGAATGTCCTTAGTAACTATTACATCTTCCTCATGAAAGCTTTTTCGTTTCTCTTCTCTACCAAAACTCCTCTGACCCTCATATCAGAACTGTTTTTGAAATAATGGATGATCATTTGAGTTGGATTGCATGATAATCGTTTCTCGTAATGAAACCTCTTTGATTTTGTCGCCATTGACCTCTGTTTCTTACTAACTTCTAGATTTAATCGTATATATTTTCATAACCTCTTTGATTTTGTCACCGTGACCTCTGTTTCTTCCTAACTTCGAGATTTAATCGTATATATTTTGGTTCTTTGAATTTTGTTTGTTGTTGGTAGTATTAATTTTTAGCTTTTGTGGTTGGTGATTTTGGTGATTAATGTGGCAATGTAGTTTACTTTTGAATGTTGTTAAGAGTTCTAACTGCTATAATTTCTTTTGTTCAGAGTGTTGGGTAGATATACAAGTAGCAATAGTCAGTGTTCAAGACAGATGTTATGCTCACTTGGAAATGAAAAATGTCAGTAATGGCTAGACTTTTGGCTGAAGGAATCTCATCACACACTCTTACCAATAAAGAAAAAACGGTAAGAATCATTTGTTATTTGGTAAATGAATACAATTTTGGATGTTTCAATATCATGCTCGTATGAGACTTATTGTTTGGAAGGTGATGTTAGTAGGAAAACACTAACTTTTCAATGAATCTACAAAGAGTTATGTGAGGCAGATAGTGCTAATTTGCTTAATGAAGAAGGTAATCGTTTCCCATTTATATGTTCAATTGAAATGTATAGGGCCTTAGTTATGTCATGTCCATGTAGCTAGAATTTTTAGATCGTATGTTAAGGAGGATTATGCTCCAAATGTTGCAACATTTTTTCATCTTATGTACAACATTCATTGATGACTCTATTTAATTAGTCTTAAGTTCTTCTACTGCTTATGATTCTTGGCAGATATGCATGTTTTTTTATTTTAGTATTATCTATGTATGAGGATGGAAATTTATTTGTGCATTTATGGGCATACAATTGTGTTGGTGGCAAGTGCATATCTGTGTTAGAATATTTGTATCTATTGATATAGTACAATGTTTGACACTTGAAAATCTTGATGGAAAATATACATCCACTTGAGTATTATGCCTAAAGTAAAAAGATGATGAAGGCCAGTCAATATGTAGCTCATACAGGTTTTAAGGGTTTAATTGTTTCAGTTTGTCTTTTCTATTTGTTTGAGCAATTTAACTATTCTATATTTGATCTCATTTGTTTTTGTATTTTTTTAATGCTTAATCTTGTGCGCTTAAGATAATCGAAACTATTGTGATGATTCCAGTTACAAATTAATGTGACCAATTTCTCTTCTTTTTTTTCAATTTTTTACTCCGCACTTCGTTGTATTATGCACTTAATGTTTGTCTATGCATATTTCAGTTTTACGATCAATTAATGTGCAAGAGCATCATGCAAATGGTAAATCATGTGTGTGGCATGCTACTGATTTTGCTGATGGGGAATTGAAGAATGAGCTTTTCTGCATCAAATTTGCTTCCATTGATAGTATATCCTTCACTTTCATAGTTTATATGTCTAGTAGTATCTTTGTATGGTCATGCTGTATAAAGTTCTTTTTCACTTTTCCTATGATTTCTTAGGCTTTTGTTTAATGAAAATTTCTAGATCTTTGTTCTGTCCTCAAGCTATTGTCAGATGTACTTCCCTAACGTAAGTAAGGTGTAATAATTTTAACAAAAATGATGGCATCACTTGTCATGCATTAAGGAAATGAGAGAAAGTAGCAATGGAACATTCATTAAAACCTATTTGCATGGTACTTATGTGGGGCTTATGGGAACCATAGCAAGTGTCACATATTTCTTTTGTGTTTATTTGTCTTATCAACTTTAATTTGTCAAATCATGTTTTGAAATAAGATTAAAGGCTTATCATCTATAATACTGAACCTTGTGCTAAGGATTTTTCTCAGTCACATGCTTTTTACCTCTATATCTCTTATACCTCTTTTCTAATATTTCTTATCGAAAGGTTCATTTGTTACTTTTTTTAGCTTGTAAAACCTTAAGGGAGACTATTCAGGGAGTAGCTGAAGATCAGGGAAAGGAAGAGGAAGGAAAAAACGCTGTAGATGCTACTGGACAAACTTGGTTATCAAGCTTTATACAAAAGAAAAACCATTGAGATTATTTGATAACATTTATTAATTGGTAGCTATATGTATCATATATATATATATGATATTCTTGTAGCAACCCACCCTCTCGAGATACATACCTGACATCCTGAGTGATGTCCGAGTCCATACCCTGCAAGGGTGGCATGCTAGAACAGTCAAACTCATTACAATTATATTTTTGTTTTTCAAATAAACACTATAAGCATATGCAGAAATCAGTAATCAAAATCGAGCCCAATCTTTTCTTTCATAACCTAAAAAAAATCACATTTGTTAACACTACACTCCAATTCATTCTCATTTACAAACCTTTCCAATATAGAAAGTTATTACATGTAAAAACATATTCATATACACATTATACAAAAATTGTGGAATACATAAATAAGAAAGTATAAATGTAGACGCCAACTGATCCCAACCTCTACCTCTTACTTGAATGCAGTGGCTATACTCCCGTTTGTCCAACGGGATAACTCTTCTGAGCCTAACAAATAGTTACAAATTTTGGGTGAGTTTTGCGAACTCAGTAAGTGATCATCATCGATGGTTCACTCAGTCATATAACGCACAATTCACATCATTTATTTGATAATCATATACACTTGATCCATCGTTTCACATTTTACATTCGACACATTATAATCATTCATATCACGCATATGCACTGCACATGAGACTCACTTTCTATTTGTTACTTTGTTGTGACCGAGTGCTTAAACTGTCCTGTATTCATTTTGGATACTGGGCTCATTGATAACTGTCCCGTATCTGTTGGAGATACCGGGCTCATTAATAACTGTCCCGTATCCATTGGGGATACCAGACTCATTAAACGTTGAGCCTGAGGCTTTGATGCGCATAACTGAGCTTAAAGCTCTTTTCATATTAGCTACTCTGGTTGTTGGGACCCGATCCTAGGAATCGGATCCCAACCGGAAAATGGTAAACGCTAAACGAAAACAAAGTGACGGAACGAATCAAATGGATCTTATGACCAAAGTGAAGTGGGACAAACAAAGGCGAAACACAAATCGGATTCAAAAGCGAAGCAAAGCGAACGAAAGCGAAAGAAACGAAACCGAATCAAATGCGAAACGGAAACATAAGGTGAAGGTCAAAGAAGCGGAATCGAATTCAAATAAAATCGGAAAAACAGAAAACGAAAAGCGAACCAAACCAATGGATCGGAAATCATAAAGCGGAAGAAAAAACATAAGCGAAAATCGAAGAATCGGATTTACAAAACGAAAGCAAATCGCGTAAGAACAAAAACTTAATTCTGACATCCGGTAATGAAATTTTTAGAAACACGTCGCGTTGGAAACCTTAGACTAAGCCAAACCGAAACCCGGTCATATCCGGTATAATTTTTTTTTCTTTATCATATTATTCATTCCTTTTCTCTTTATTCACTTCATTCAATCTTATACAAAACAACTTATATATCCCCTTTGGAAT
>JAOTAX010000007.1:6616420-6626767 GCA_025629825.1 Erythroxylum guanchezii
AGTTAACTTGATGTAAGTGATACCATTTTTTTATAAGAAGAATTCTCCTCTCCCAAATATTCTTAAGTTTTAGTTTCAATTTTTATAACAAAAACGTTATTGATGCAAGAAGGCCATGAAGCTTTTAATGATTGGTTATACAATTTACAGTATTATTTAAAATTATTCATAATTCTCATAACAATTTATAATTTGTAATTTAAAATCTTAAAGCTACTATTATTATTTTAACTTGTCTTGTTAACGTAATATTAGTCTGGGCATGGGCTGAGATAAATATAAGAATTGTCGGCTGGACAAACATTAGAGCTATTTGCTAGAGAATGATCAAGTAACTATAAGATTCTCTTATAATTTTTCCTGAATCACTTAATTTTATAAATTAATTAATTTCTATTAATTAACTAATTTTTATTTAATAATTTTTAATTAAAATCAATTAAAAGAATCAGTGTACCTAAATTTTTTCATGATTATATAAGTTATTTTGATATTAAGATTTGATATAGATGAAATCGTGGGAGCGAATCTTTGATTTATTTGGATCAAGATATGATACATAATGTGACTATTCCGCTAAAAAGTTTGATTTTAGTTCAAAATGATCAATATGTAGAATCAAAACAAGTGATTGCTGAAATTCGTGCTTAATTTTATAAATTAATAAGTTTTTATAAATTAAATAAATCAATTAATTTTTATTTAACAATTTTTAATTAAACTTTAATTCTTTGATAGGTAAAAGTAATTTCTTTCAATCATTTTTAAATTCTTTAATTTTATTTAATATTTAGTCAATTTTATGGTACTTTAGTACCAGTTGAATCTTTTAACCTTAAATTTTTTATCTTACGAACATAGCGTAGAACCAATTTTTAAAACATTACATATTACCTTCGTATGAGAGAATCACGTAGCGGGATTGTTAACCAAAAAAGCATCATTAAGTATATATATACTAAGGACGATGGAATGGACGACCACGTAATTCCTTCACACCATCCGTTTCATCGATGGCTTGGATTTTTTATTTTTTGTAATTGTTATTTTGGACTGACTTGTATGCAAAGAAGTCATAGTTGTGCATATTGTTTTGAATTATTAATATGTGTTATTTGTCAGTTTTTAAGTATTAAGTATATTAAGAATATATAGACTAAGGACAATAGAATGGACAATCACACAATTCCATCCCACCGTCCGTTTCATCTACGACTTAGGTTTTTTAATTTTTTGTAATTGTTATTTTGGACTGACTTGCATGCGTGACTGTGACTTCACATGTTGTTTTGAATTATTATTAAGTGTTATTTGTCAGTTTTTAAGTATTAAATATTTATATATACTAAGCACGAATGGGATGGACGACCACAAAATTCCATCCCACCGTCCATTTCATGTACGACTCGGATTTCTCAGCGTTCTACTCTTGTTACAGTCGTGGCTCATGCCATCCCAATTTTTTCCTTTCTTACGTTTTCTTCGTAAATGCAATTACCGGATAACTCATGCTATCATTTTTTTTCTTTTCTTACGTTTTGTTTCTAAATGCACTTACCATCTACTAAGAGCGAACACGTTTTTTCAGTTACCGTCTACTTAGAGCGACCATGCTTTTCTACCGTCTACTCAGAGCAACCACGCTTTTCTGCACGCATGCTCGTTGAATAAAATATACCCAACTTATAAGTCAAAGTCCGCATTATATTCTTGTCACAGCTATAACTTAAATTGTCACAGCAGTTACTCATGCCAGTATTATTAAATATTTTGCATCTATTAAATATTATTAAGCTGACGCTTGTCACTTAAATAGTCAGAGCTGTCACTACCATTATTTAATTTTTTATGGCGTTCTCTTCTTACTCCTCTGCTTCTCTTATGTCAATATACGCTTCTCTATCGTCTCTTGGTCCCTTCGGAATGTCCTGACTAACTATTACATCTTCTTCTTCATAGTTTTTTCCTCTCTCTTCTCTAACAAAACTCATCTTACCCTTAGATCGGAAATGTTTTTGAAATAACGGATGATCATTTGAGTTGGATTCCATGATAATCATTTCTCATAATGAAACCTCTGTGATTTTGTCGCCATTAACCTTTGTTTCTTACTAACTTCTATATTTAATCATATATATTTTTGTAGCCTCTCTGATTTTGTTGCTGAGGACCTCTGTTTCTTCCTAACTTCAAGGTTTAATCATATATATTTTGGTTCTTTATGTTTTGTTTATTGTTGGTAGTATTAATTTTTAGCTTTTGTGGTTGGTGATTTTGGGTGATTAATGTGGCAATGTAGTTTGGCATTGGTTGATGCAATCTAACTGCTATAATTTCTTTTCTTCAGTGTGTAGCTAGATATACAAGTAGTAGTAGTCAATGTTCAAGACAGATGTTATGCTCACTTGGAAATGAAAAATGTTAGTAATGACTAGGCTTTTGGATGAAAGAAGCTTATCACACAATCTTGCCAGTAAAGAAAAAATGGTAAGAATCATTTGTTATTTGCTAAGTGAATGCATTTTTAGATGTTTCAATATCGTACTCGTATGAGACCTATTATTTGGCACGCAATGTTAGTAGGCAAACACTGGCTTTTCAATGCATCTACAAAGAGTTACATAAGGCAAATAGTGCTCATTTGCTTGATGAAGAAGGTTGTTTTCCGTTCATATGTTCAATTGAAATGTATAGGGCCTTAGTTATGTCATGTTCGTGCAGTTGGAATTTTCAGATCGTATGTTAAGGAGGATTATGCTTCAAAAGTTGCAATAGTTTTTCATCTTATTTACAGCATTCATTGATGACTCTTTATTTAATTAGTCTCAATTTCTTTAACTCTCCTAATCTCTCCTGCTCTCTCCAATCTTTAATTAATTATTAGTTATTAGTTATTACTAATTATTTATTAATTATATATACATGTTATTATTAATTATTAAATATTATTAATAAATTATTTTAAGTACAGTCACAGGTGTGACTGTTGAGTCACGCCTGTGACACATTTTTTTCATTTTAATTAAATATAATTAATTAGCTAAAATACTTCAATTTGTCAACATTGACAAATTAGCTAAGTGAATGAAATTATAAATATGTATGCTTTTTGTGTTTTATCATATGATGACATACTGAAAATGTATTACCATTTCAATTCCTCTTTTTACCAACTTTTTGATAATATGGTGTGGTCACTAAAGTGTTCGAGGAGCTAGAACAATAATTTGAATTATGGATAACAAAAATCGAGCATGATTTAGTGCTTTCCCAATCTTTTACTTTGAAATTTTATCCTTTTCCTTTTTTACATTTGAATAATGACAAATTCTTTTAATAATTAAAACATGAATTACTTTAAAGGTGTTGGTGCTACCAAGTTTAAATATATAATTAAAAATTGATTCAAATTAAATTATTTAAAATTGTTTAGGATTGAATTATGATTTAGTTAAAGCTTTGGAGATAAAAATATGCATCTAAAACTTAAAGTCAAACATAAATAAAACAAAAAGAAGAGCCTATACTATAATTATTTGTGATCATAAGTCTTTAATTTGTTCATAATATCTCCTCTAATACATATATGAGAGATAGATAGGCTTGAAGAAATAAAAACAAAGGAGATAAACGGAACAAAGACAATGTGCCAAGTTCTGTCGTTTCCAATCTTGTGTTTAATACAAGGATAAATAAAGCCACACAGGTTTATCTTATCCATCATTTGGATAAGAATCCAGGTTAACTCCTTATTACAAGAAATTTGTTTAGAAAAAAAAAAAGCTTAAGCAAAGTTAAGACTAATTAAGTCAAACTCCATATGTTGCTGTTAAAAAATCTTAATTAATATAACAATCAAAGCCAAATTATTAAAAAAAAAGAAGAATTTAAGTGCCTTACGCGGACGTGACATGTTAAGTCACTCTCGTGAAAAGGTCTCACAGGTGTGACTTAACATGTCACACCCGTGACATACAACACGGCTGTTACATTTGATTAATATTTCAAGTCTTTCCTTCGTTCATTTGATTGTTGACAACATTAACGTGCTAATCTTGTAAAAAAAATTTAACTCCCAACAAATACGCTGCATTACGTCAAAAAACATAATCTTTCAACAAATATGCGCCGCTTTCAACAAACAATCTTTAAAGAGATACACCTTGAATTGAAACATGCAATGTTATAAATGAAATTTATTTGGTTGTTGACAATGAAATCTAAATTTAATTATTTTTTCTTTTAACAAGCATTTAATATGTTATGATTTTTTCTAACACATGCGTCCCTTATCTTTTCAATTTTGTTTGTCAGCAATTACATTCACGAAATCTTCCATCATATTTATTTTCTTTGTTTCCCTTTGTATTATTTTACTTGTTCAAAATGAGGAACAAAGAAACACTATATCAGCTTAAAGATCTTCCCTAATCGATTCAAAAAAATAAAGATGTGGTGCAACATCTAACCAAACAAACTCCTCTCTTGCAAAAGCAAGTAAGATCTTTCTCTTTTTCTACTGTTTCATCTTTTTAGGATGAAAAAGCCATATTATATTAATAGTGCACAAAATAGCTATTGCCATTAACATTATTTTCTACGTGATCACAAAAGAATTTTTTAACAACGTTTGTATTAAATGGTTCCTAAGAGCTAACGGTGACAACATTAAGTTGGCTACACAAAATTTAAAGGTTTGCCTTTCTTGGAGAGACAACATAGTTATTGGTAATGTAACAATAATTTTTATTGTAATATTATGAATGCAATAAAATTTTCTTACTTTTTTTTTGCTACTTCTTAGTCTTATTTTAAAAAAAATCAATCATTTTTAAAGAACAACAAATATTGCTTCACAGTCTATCGGATATTGTTTTTTTTACTTTCTGTTCTTGGTTTTTTCTTTGAAATGTAGAGAACTTGACAACAGATGAATTTTTTGTTGAACTCATAGAAGGGCTCGCTTATATAACAGGTCACAATGAAGATTTCAGACCTATTTTGGTAATATTTTAACTCCACCAATTACGTTTTTCTCAGTATTTTTTAAAACCGACGTAAATTATCAAAAATATTGTTTACATATATCTTTTCTAAATTTCATTTTGGCATTTGTTACGTCTAAAACTCGTTAGTAAGCTTTATTCTTACTTTATTGCTGTTAGTTGAAGATTTTTCACCTTAAACAAGATTACCGAAATTTCCGTTTACAAAAACTGTAAGTGACCATATATAATTTTTAATTCTACATCTATTTCAATTTTTATCCTTCTTAATTGATTATTAATCATATCAAAATTCTATCTTTTGCTTCGATTTTTGTAGATTCACACGCTTTATTGCGTTTACTTTGGAAGTTGTGATATCAACCATGCGAAAGAACTGTGAACAATCTGTACTTCTTTTTGATGCAAGTATGTTGATTTCTTCCCGTGATAACCCATAAAAGTATAGCCACTATTTTATCAAAGAAACGCTATTGTGTCCTTTCTGCATTGTGAATTGATAGTTTTTCCTCAAAAACCTTTTAATTAGATTTAGATCAACGACTTCATTTAACCTTGTCATATGTTCTCTTATAATTTGTTCTTTTATCTTGTAAGGCTTTTTCAAGTCTGCTTTAACTTTTGTAAATGTATTTTTATCAACATTGAAAATTGTTATCAACTATTACCTTTCCAAACTTTACAGAGCTTTTGTAATCAACCTACCATCTTTGTTTTCTTATCTATGGAAGGTTATTATACTGTTATTTATATGTCTGTTATTTATATGCCTAATTCTTGTCTATTTTATCTCACTTTTAACTTATTTATTGAAAATACTCATTTTTTAGACTTTTTTTAATTCTAACGCATCGTCTCCTTTTAACTTATAATTCAAATCTTCATTGTTATTACAGGGTGTCCGACTATATGTTGAATTTTCAATAATCACCATGGTGGTATGTTCACTACACTTTGAAGAATTATTAGAATTCTATAATTTATGTAATCATCCGTAAGTCTCTTCCTTTTGATTTAGCCCTTTGTCCATAAAATCAATAGCTAAAGATGGCTCGTGCTCATCAAGGTTTTCATTTATAGTATCGCAACATTCTAACTTAGCCAAACCATGGTATCTTACCTTAACCCAACCAGCTTCTTCAGAAATAGGGTCCACTAGCAAGTCTCCTTTGATCTCAGCACAGATTAACCCATTTAATGCGAGATCTATCTCCTTTGCATCACCCATTGGTAGAATGTGCGATCGAAACATCAACGCTTATGCAACGACCACCAACAAAACTTTATTCCCATTTACTCCCATTCCACAACGTGTCACCACAATTGAGTCAATTAAAATTGTTGAATCGTAGACCCCACAACCTTCTTTCTTTCGATCACCCACCATGTTTTAATTTTGCAAAAAGACTTATAAATCTGACAACTCTAATGAATCTTTCTTATTGTTCCTAAAATTCTACAGAAGCCCCTATGACGAGATTATTTATAGTTCAAATATGCGAGTGCCACTTAGCGGTCTTGTGTCTATCATACTACCTCATCTCAAGCGATGTCGCATGTCCATATCGCATCGGTTTTAAACTAAGAGTTAAGTTGACCACATTGCAAAATCTTGTTCGTATCATATATGATGAAATCCTTTTGTGTACTAGAAGATGATGTACTTATTATTTGCTGTTTTTATATTAACAAAACAACAAATTTTAAGTTTTGTATTATGGGAAATTTTTATATTTTTGAAAATATAAAGAAGGCCACTAGCGTGCGATGCTTAGCTTATTTAGAAGAAAAATTTTTAATGCTTTAAAAAATTAATATATCTTATTTTATATTAAAAATTCATGTTTTTCCATATTAACATGTAATTATTATGTAATTTCTTAATATGTATAATTTAAGATCTATTATAAGTTTTATTACAAAATAAATTCTTAACTTAGACAAATTAACATGCTAGAAACCATCAATTTAACATGTTAGAAGCGTCTCAACATCTGTGTTATATGTGTTAAAAAATTATTATCTTTAAAATTATTACGTCTGTGTTATATGTGTTAAAAAAATTATTATCTTTAAAATTATTATGAAACTGATTAACGTTTGTTTTGACCCTTTAATACATATTAAAATTTCATAGTTATTGAAATTAGTACTTAATTTTTAATTATCTATAAATTATGATTTATCATAAGTATATTTGCAAAGAATTACTATTTGCCTCACCGTTCACCATTGTGACATAGCTCTTGAAATTAGTATATATTTTTAATTTATTTATAATGTATAATTAATGATTTATTATAAGCATGTTATAGAGAATTAGTCATGTAATCAAATTATTTGGGTCCTTTAATATATATTAAAAATTCATTATTCTTTTTTAATATATAATTATTAACTATTTATAATGTATAATTTATGATTTATTATACTATATTGAAAAAAATTACTAAATTGAGTCACCATTCTCAAACTCATGGTTCACGGTAGCTAACTCGGTTGAAGTCACAACCGTGACAACTGGCATATAAGTCACATTGTGACTTCAGAAGTCTGAAATTATCATCTATACACCGTTGGCATTAAAACACAATTCCACTTATACTTACTGAAGGTTGTGAATCAAATCACCTAAAGTTAATTTAAAATGAAATGACTAATCATCTCTCCACTTTAGCTATTTAAAATTGGTAATACTCCAACTCTAAATCATGTCACTTTAAACTTTATTTAATAATATAGTCAGATTGGTTGCTCTGAATTAGAAAAAGAATACGATGACGTCAAACAAATTTTTACCTTATATTAGATTTTGTATCTACCCCTATAACTGCCTCCAAAAATTAATAGTAATAGGTTCTAATTAATAAATTAATAAACCTAATCATCACCAACTAAAACTTTATTATACATTTTCATTATACTTCACATGTTTATGCAAACAAAGAAATAGTACACGTTGGAAAATGAGATACATAAATGAAATACATGTACTACCTCCAAACAACTAGATTTTGATTCAATCGATTGTAAAATTAACTGCAAAATTTATTATAATACGCCAGATTTTGATTGATGTTAAATTTATAATTTAGAATTAACGTCAAAATTTATTACGATTCGCTTCATTTTAGAGCCTCGTGCATTTTAACTGATTATTTATTATATGTGACACTTTGATGGGCATAAAAGTAAACAGTAATCTTTAATATGTAGTTGAGAAATAAAATTTTGTTAATGACATCTGACTTTCCGCTGTCAATTTAGTCCTGCCATATTATTCATCACTTTCTGACCCTATTATAAATAATCTACCTTATTATAGATAATCTTGTAGCTGCCAACTAGAGATTAGGTTTAATTAAAGGATGAGACAAGATCATTATTTGTTTTCTGAACATTTGTCAATCAAACCAGCTATGTATCCTTTCTTCTGTATCCATACAAATGTTTCCTTCTCAAAACACGTTCCTCCAATCTCCAAATTATAAAAAGCTATATATTCAAGGCATCACATCTTTTCTATTTTAGTAAACAAGAGTTGGCCCTTTGTTTGTTCACCATCTGTAAGTTCTTCATTACCTTTCATCATATGTTGTTCGGTTTATTAAATTTTTTATTAATTTAGTGATTATACGCACTTAATACAGTTCAGAACAGGAATTACATGTATCACATTTTGTTCTGTTAATTCTTCATTCTTTGTTATTATCTTGTGTAAAATATATAATAGACTTGTTTTCCATATTTTGTTGTTTACAGATGTTATATTCAAATGAGAAATTTTTATAAAAAATGACTTACTGGCGTGACATGTCTCACCTGCGTGACATGTTAAGCCACGGGAAGCGAAGGTCTCATAGGTGTGACTTAACATGTCATACTTGTGACATCCATGTTTATATCGTTTTGCTTGCATCAACTTCTTAATAGAGTTGACAACAGATATTACATATGTCACAATTATATCTTGTTAATGCTTCGTTTATTATTATCATGATGTGTAAAATATATAATGGAGTTGTTTTCTATCTTTTTCAATAACTGTTACCCGAAAATCCCAATCATCACTTACATGGACTTTTTAACAAAGTCGAGAACAATAATTACATTACTTGTGTTGCATTTCATCCTGTCAATCTTTATTGTTATTATGTTATGTAAAATATATTATAAACTATTTAAATTTCTATCGTTGTATGGTTGTGACTCGTGTCCTTTCTTCTCTAACCATACAAATGTTTCCGTCCTAGTACATTTATAAGCACGTTCCTCCAGCACAAAACTATAAAAAGCCATATACTAAACGCATCACATCTTCTCCATTTCACTAAACAAGAGTTGGGCCTTTCTTTATCCACCATCTGTAAGTTCTTTGTTTCCCTTCATGATAAGTTGTTTGGGTTATTAAATTTTTTATCAATTTAATGATTATATGCGCTTAATAAAGTTGAGAAGAGGAATTACATGTATCA
Organism: Erythroxylum guanchezii; assembly: GCA_025629825.1. Taxonomy (NCBI): domain Eukaryota; kingdom Viridiplantae; phylum Streptophyta; class Magnoliopsida; order Malpighiales; family Erythroxylaceae; genus Erythroxylum; species Erythroxylum guanchezii. Next base: position 6,625,902 of record JAOTAX010000007.1, read on the forward strand.
CATTAATAGAGTTGACAACGAAAATAAAATGTCTTGCATTATGTCCTATTAATCTTTCATTCATTGTTATTATCTTAGGTAAAAATATATAATGAAATTGTTTTCTGTCTTTTTCATCAACTGTTGAACGAAAATCCCAACCTCGTGACTTACATGAGCTTCTTAATAGAGTCGAGGATAGTAATTATGCATGTCATATTTTATCCTGTCAGTCTTTATTGTTATTATGTTGTGTAAAACACATGATAAATAATTTAAATTTCTATCGTTGCACGGTTGTGACTTTCACGATCGTCACCACACAAATTTTTAACTCACCACATTTAACCTTTCAAATATGTTTGTTTCTGAAATCGTTTTTTTAGATTTTCTTCTTGTTCTTCCTTGCACTATTCAGGTATGTTTTATTTTGCCAAATATTTTATTATATAAAATTCTATTTTGTTGGTCCCATTTATTAGCTTTTCAATAATATGATCATTACCTTCTTCCTTTATTTACCCATATCAATTGTTAAAGTAATAGTTTAAATATACAATTCTACCTTTTTAATATATTCAGCTACATCATATCAGCATAAAATAACCTTTTTATTTCTTCTAATCCTTTATTAATCTCACAGTATATTCTACCAATATTATTATGCTGACCTTTTCAAATTTTTACCTTCTTTGTTAAATGTATGGTTTGTTAAATGTATCGTGTTATATTCACCAATACATTTGATATTATTGCTTCATTTTATCATGTTATATTTCCATATTTTCAAATTTTAGACAACATTTATTAATTTAACAAACCTTCATTCAATAATATTAATAATATATATATATATATATATATATATATATATATATATATCTTTA
>JAOTAX010000007.1:6630293-6669453 GCA_025629825.1 Erythroxylum guanchezii
AATAATTAATAATATATTATAAGCAATAATAACATAATTAAAAATAAATAATAATTAATTAGTAATTATTATTAATTGATAATAACATGCACAGTATACTTAATAATAGTTGAAAGTTTCACTAAGTCACACTCGTGACTCATCATTTTGTATCTGATTTTTTTCCTTATTTTTGCTAACTATTTTTATTAATTTATTTTAAATTTTCTAGCTCCTATATTTTAACTTATTTTCTGCACAATAATTTTTTCCCATATTGACAAATTAATTTTTTCCACAAATTTTAATATTTAACAATATTCTTTACAATTATTAAACTATTTTATCTTTTCCTCTATACAAATTTCACATTTATCTTTTTAATTCCTTCATTGATATACATTTCCAAATTCTTTAATTTTTAAATTGTTAATTTTGGCTTACTTATTTTATTAATTTATTCTAAATATTTCAACTATTATATTTTTACCTCTTCTCTTTGCCAAAATTTTATCCACAATCACACAATTATATTTTTTCCCACAAAATTTTAAACTACACAACATTCATTTATACATAACTTATATATATATATATATATATATATATATATATATTTATATATATATACTCCTTAATTCTAAATTAAGTGGGCATTATACAACTAAACCCCTCACTGTCTCCAATTTTAGTTCTGTTCCGTCTCTAAATTTTTGTTCCGTTTTGTCTCTGCATACGGGAGACAACAACCATATGCAACGTAAGGAACAACTGAAGCTAATATGGACCCCTCAGCCTTAAATCTTATCTTTCCCACACGTACATAAATACTCCTGCGTGGCATTGAAAATTCCCACCTAAAATAAATGCCTTTTGTGGACGTTTGATATTTATTTTACAATTTAATTTAAATAGTAAATATTTGAATTTATTGCGAGTAACTCCAGGGATATCTTTTAATGCTGGTTTTGTAAGATCAGAAATTATTGGTCATTAAAAAGTCAAGCAGTAAATGGGTGAATCGCTGGTTTCAGTGAACTATAATTGCTTATTTATATATTTTCAATTATATTTTGGTCAAGCTTATATCTTCATACCTGATGACATTAAATTAACTATGCTGATGGTCCAGTAGGTGACCTCAGAAAAGGAACAACTCCAAGGAAGGAAATAATAATTAAAAAAAGAAATAGAAACAGAAGAATGGCAGTGTTAAACACATTAGAAAATCAACTTCCCAATTTATAGTCTTTGTCCTTAGTCGACATAAAATTTAATAATTTACCAGCATTTACGGATTTTGATACTTTTAAGTTGTTGCTATTGAAAAATACATATTTCTGAATTTATGGAGGTAAATAGTTTAATGACAAAACATTTGTTTGCTACAACTTCAAAATCACACTATTATTACGCAACAACGTAAAAACACATGTGCATTCTAATAATAAGAAGTTTATGGGGTTAAGATCTCCTCGATTGGAAAAATCATGCAGTGAGAGAAAAACCTCTCCCTTCTCTGTTACTACTTTAGTCGTTCGTCCCTAACCCACTCTTCCCACGAGTGCAAACTAGACTCCCTGGTTCACTTCTTATCTTTAGTAACCCACAATCCACTTATTTTTCCACCTAGCCATTTGAGCTGACAATTTACCATTATTGGCAAATGTCAGCTCGGATGAAAACTCCCACAAAACCCTCCTTGCCGATTACCTTTACCCCTACCCTACTTGGAAAGCCTACTAAAGGTGAATTCCTACTTCTCCCAAATAGTAAGGCAACGAAAAAAAACTCGAGGGGTCACTACTCTAGAGTAGCAACAAATGCTGAATTAAGCAACGAGTAAGGTCGCAGGAGATCCAGGCTCCTTTGAGAAGTTACGTTATATACCTCCCATTGCAGATGATGCACTAGTCTTTCCACATCCAAAAGTGTTACAAATGGGAGCCAAGAAGTGGAATATATCTTTGGCTGGTTGTTTCTTTGAAAAACAACTTTTCCAGTAGTGAATCAATGGATAAACGTTTACTAGGGAAAGCTTGGCTTAGAAAACTATCTAGTAAGTGAAGACGAGCTCTTCATCTTCAGATTCAATATTGAGGAGATGGTGTAGAGAGTTCTGGTCCTAGCCAATGGCACATCCAATGAAAACTGTTGTCACTAGAGAAATGGAAGTTTGGGGGTATCCTTAGATAAAGTTGACCTATAGATTATCCCAATATGGGCAAACTTCTATTGATTTCCCTTGGAATATTGGTCCTCGAAAGGTTTAAGCTACCTTACAAGTTCCCTTGGGTGGCCATTAGAGCTTGATGACAAGATTGCCAATCTAAAAAGAATTGGCTTTAAGTGAGTGTTGACTAGGGTGAGTCAGCAAAGAGAGCTACTAGACTCGGTGCAAATCATGAGGTTTAATATAAAGGGGGAACCTGTAAAGGACTAAATCAAGGTGTCTTATCATTGGAAGACACTCAAGAGAGGCTTGGAGAAGGTTTGGCAATCAAAGACACGTTTTTCTTTGTAAAATAAAGTCACTACCTACGATGAAACAATTGAGGATTCATAGTCATAAGTGGAAAAAGAAACTTCTGTAAGGCTCATCCCTTGAAAGACAATGTAGTAGATAATACTTCTTAAGAGAATATAGGGAACAAGTTGCACCTTAATGTAAAACCTATAATTGATACCTATAAACAAGACTCTTTTATACTAGAAGGGAAAACACAAAGGGACATGCTAGAAGATCTAACTCCTTGTCAAAAAGGGAAAGCAGCACATGAAATAGAGGGTGAGGTAAGTCCTAACTTAACACATCTTGAATGTAAGCTAAAAGAGGTAGAAGCTAGCCTTAATCCTCGTTCTAGTAATCATATAACTAGGAGGAAGAAACGCAAATCCAAAAAACACTAATGGATCTACTAATATGGAACATTAGAGGTTTAAATACCCAAATAAGTAGACGACGCCCAAAGATATTTTAGTACAAAGAAGTCCATATAACCAATTGGTTTCATTGAGACCAAAATAAAAAGACGATCTTTATAAGAAAGGACTTTGATTTTTGTAAAAAGAGTGGTTTACCATAACAAATCACTCATACCATCCCAATGGTAGAGTAATTATGACTTTTTATCCCTCTTAAATACAACTAAAAAGCTGAAGCAGGGGCTAGGCCAACGGGATACCAGAGCTGGACCCCGCCACGACTCACCAAATTTGCCTTAAACCCTCGTCCATGGCTAGGAACATCGCAGTTGAAATCCCATCCCATTCGGAAATGATCTGCGATTCCCAGATCATAGCGACCCAATTTCAAGACGCTAAGGTGAGCCCTCAAAAGATGGAGGGGCTCGAGGAACCCGGAGACGGACCAGGCTTCCCTGCCCTTCCGCCCTCGGAACCTCCTAATATAGCGATAGAGCTGACTGAACAGGCGGGACCGTCGAAACCTAGCCAGAGGCCTTGTCTCCGCCCACCCCAGCTGGGGAGCCCAGGCCAGTTCACGCCGGGAGCTCGGAGAACGCCCCGATGTAGGGTAACTTTTCCTCCCTTCCTTTTTATTATGTCGATCTTATTCTGGAATTGTCAAGGGGCAGGAGGGACTAAGTTTCGGACCATCTTGCGTATTTATATTAGTAATTTCAAACGGGCATTCTGGCTTTACTAGAACCCTGGATTAGTGGGTCCGGGGCCAAGGACGTTATTCTATCTCTTGGTTATGATTTTTCCTTTAGAATAGAAGCTGAAGGTTTTTCAGGCGATATTTGGCTTCTTTGGAAGGAGGAATTTGATATATTGGTCGTGATTGCCCATCGGCAGTTTCTTCATACCACCGTCACTTATGCGTCCCACTCTTTCGACCTTACAGTAGTTTATGCCAGTCCGCAAAGGACTTCTCAGTCTAGTCTCTGGCCTATGTTAACATGGGTTGGCGACTCCACGACCAAGCCTTAGATTGTGGGAGGCGACTTTAACGCTAAGCTGGAGGTTTCAAATAAACGGGGTGGCGCTCCCGCCACCTAGGTGGTGAGTCGACGTTTTCGGGATTGGGTGCAAAGACGTGGACTCCACGACTTAGGATTCACTGGCTCCCAATTTACTTGGCGGCGAGGGACGATCCAAGCTCGCCTTGATCGTGTGTTTGGGTCGTCCGACTGGCATCAAAAATTTCCCAATATGGTCAACCAGCACCTGCCATTCCTAAGGTCCGATCACCGGCCTATGCTTCTTAAATTATTGCCGTCTGTGCAACATTACCACAAGGCACTGCCATTTCGGTTTCAGAATGCTTGGCTCACTCATTTGGGATTTCCGGCGGTCGTGGATGAGTATTGGCCTCCTGCAAAGGCGTCGATGAGTCGTTCCTTAACCCAGTTCTCCAAACACCTTCAGCGTTGGAATAATCATGTGTTTGGGAACATCTTCCACCAGAAAAAACAGTTGTTAGCACGGCTGGGCAGTATCCAACGAGCCTTGATGCACAATACTCGGGACTCACTACTGGCGTTGGAGGACAGGCTGAGCGGTGAGTTATTCCAAGTCCTGTGCGAGGAGGAGCTTTTTTGGCACCAGAAAGCCCAGTGTAAATGGTTGTCCAAGGGCAACCGTAACACTAAGTACTACCATACTGTCACCTTGGCCAAACGGAAGAAATTGCACTTTGATCGACTCACTGACTCTGTTGGGAATGTGGTTTCGGACCTGGAACAACTTTGCAGGCTAGTCACGAATTACTTTGTCCACCTTAACACTATGGATGATAGGGTTGCCTCGCCTTTTCCGATCACTAGTGCCTTCCCGCCCCTTCCTAAGGCCCAGGTCCAGGAGCTTACTCTTCCTATCCACGAAAGTGAAATCAAGGGTGCAGTTTTCGCCATAAGTCCGAACAAAGCTCTGGGAGTTGATGGGTTCAACGTAGTTTTTTACCAGACCCAATGGGGGAAGGTTGGGCCGTCTGTGGTGGATTTCGTTCAGAAAGTTTTCAGGATGGAACGATAGGAGCCTGAATTAAATCAAACGCTTTTGGTTCTCATTCCTAAAACTCCTTCGCCGACTCAGGTCTCTCAGTTTCGGCCGATCAGCCTTTGCAATGTGTGCTATAAGATTATCGCTAAAGTCATTGTGAATCGCCTGAAAGCTCACATGGACCTTTTAACAGTGGCTAATCAATGTAGCTTCATTTCGGGCAAACATATCACGGATAATATTATTATCGCCCAGGAGGTAATCCACTCGATGAGGAAGAAGACCGGTAGAACTGGGTACCTGGCCATGAAAGTGGATCTGGAAAAAGCCTATGATAGAATTCGGTGGCAGTTTATTCAGGAGACACTGGAGGATATTGGGTTTCCTACACATCTAGTCTGGGTCATTATGCAGTGTGTTACGACTACCTCGATGCAAGTTGTATGGCAGGGCATTGTTTCGGAGCCTTTCTGACCGTCGCACGGTCTCAGACAAGGGGACCCCCTCTCGCCGTATCTTTTTGTCTTCTGCATGGAGCAACTAGGCCAACTCATTTCGACGGAGGTGGGACGAGGGGCATGGAAACTAATCAAGCTTAGTCGCACGGGACCCCCTCTCTCACACCTATTCTTTATTGATGATCTTGTTCTATTTCGGAAGCGTCCGATTCGCAGATGCAGGTTATAGCTAGAACTTTGGAGACTTTCTGCAACACGTCTGGATAGAAAGTTAGCACGGCCAAAACTCGTCTTTATTTCTCGAAGAACGTTTCTCGAGAAACAATGAGGCGCCTTAGCAATGGTCTTCAAGCCACCAGTACGACCAATCTAGGACAATATCTAGGGGTCCCATTGATCCATGAGCGCACGAATAAGCGCACCTACCAATACATCCTCGATCATGCTCAAAAGAAACTTGCTAGAGGGAGCGCCAAGATGTTATCCTTAGCGGGCCAGGTTACGTTAACCCAGGCTGTTCTTTCTGCTTTGCCTCTTTTCACGATGCAAACGGTTCACCTCCCGCGACAGCTTTGCGACGACCTGGAGGGAATCATGTGCAATTTTATATGGGGTTCCTCGACTGAGCACTGTAAAATGCACCTGGTCAATTGGGAAGCGGTGTGTAAGCCTAAAGCAGTAGGGGGCTGGGCATTAAACGCATTCGGTCAACCAATGATGCGATGCTGGCTAAATTAGGGTGGGACCTGATCTCTAAGCCCACCTCCCTTTGGGTCCGAATTCTACGGGCCAAATATAGACTTGACCTGACACATCTCCCCATCACGGTTGCCAGGCCGGGGGCTTCGGCCATCTAGCGGGGGATAGCAGCTACCTGGCCTGTTGTCAGACAAGGTCTTAAATGGGCCCTAAGGAACAGGCACCACATCTTATTCTGGTTGGACAACTGGGTGGACGGTTGGGGGCCCCTTATTCAGGTGGTGTCTTCTCCGGTTCCCGATACTCTTCAGGTTAATACGGTGGCCGCTCTCATGGATGAAAGGGGTAACTGGAGGTGGAATGTGTTTCAATAGTACCTGTCGTCCACGGTGTGTCTGGAGCTGGCGAATTACTGCCCGGTTGTTGCTAATGTGGGGGAGGACCGAATCCTGTGGGAACCAACCACACACGGCGGCTTCACCGTGACGTCAGCTTATGAGTTAATTGAAGGACGGCCAACCGATTCCCGGCCCAAGTTGTGGGAGACTATCTGGAAATGGGCAGGCTCTCAATGTATTAAGGCGTTCCTTTGGCTAGTCGCTCAACGTAAACTCCTGATGAATCAACAACAAGTGGCCCGTCACATTGCCATGGATAGCAGCTGTCATTTCGGTGGGCAAGAAGAGACTACTAGCCACGTGGTGCGAGATTGTCCACGGGTGAAATCCATCTGGTGTAAATTTCCCCCGGAGGTGGTTGATACAAGTTTTTTCTTGTAGGATGATGAGACGTGGCTGACTTCTAACCTCATGAAACAAATGCAAGTGCACCAGGACGCGTGGGCCACTATTTTCGGAGTAGCTTACTGGTTTATCTGGAAATGGCAGAACAGTAGCTTGTTTGAGCCTGGGTTTGTTTAGCCGGCTGAGGGTACCCGTGACATTTTGGCGTATGTGGGGTAGATCGGTAGAGCCAGGGCGGTGGAACATTGCGTGTTTCCTGATCAGGGCATCCTGGTGGGTACTTTCGTAGGGTGGGAGAAACCGCCTATCGGGTGGGTTAAGGTCAATTCTGATGGCGCAGTAAGGCAAAGGGGAACTCAGACATCCACTGGAGGCTTGATTAGAGATTGGCGGGGTAATTAGTGAGGGGAGTTCTAGCAGATTCTAGGAAGGGGCTCGCTAGTGGAGGCGGAGCTTTCGGGCGTGTTCTCAGGCCTTTCGCTGGCCTAGGACCTCGGTCATCGGAGAGTTGTGGTCGAAGTGGACTCTCTTGAAGTCATAAATATTCTCTCAAACCCGTCCACTGTTCTGACAGCGTTTTCCTTTTTGGTGACAGGTATTCATAAGCTTCTGCAATGGGAGTGGGTGGTTCAACTCCAGCATGTCTACCGGGAAGGGAACCAGTACGCCGACGACCTCGCCCAACTTGCTGGCTTTTTACACCTGGGCCTTCACATACTTCGGAAGCCACCAACTGGAGACCAGAAGCTTATCCGCAGAGATGCGCAAGGCGCAGTTTACCCTAGAGCGCTGACTTAAGTGATTTGCTTTCCTTGTAATTAAAAAAAAAGCTAAAGTAGCTTACATCAATTTGTGCATTGTGAATTGATATTAAAAGATTCAAACTTACCTCTATGTTGGCAATTGGGAATTTTTGAAGAGCTAACCTCTGGGATAATCGACAGAGAATTGGTGCTAATATGAATACCCTTTGGATGCTGTAAAGTGAATACCCCTTGGATGCTAGTAAGAGACTACAATTGCACTTTACACTCCTCTGAAATAGAAAACAACTTGAGATATGCTCCTTTTAGATTCCATGAATTACCCATCCTTACCTCTATTTTGGGTCTAATGGATCTTAGATTTATAGGCTCACTTTACACTTAGAGCAATCATCAAAGTGGGAATAGATTCATTCAAAGGAAGTTGGATAGTTGTCTAGTAAATGGATCTTGGCTCATCTCTTATCTCTAAAGTTATGCATACTTTGGTAACACCATGATATTTAATCACACTCCTTTTGAAATTGAATTAAACTAGCAAAAATTTAGAAGGAAGGCTTCCTTTAAATTGTTCATCTCTCTTCTTTAATATCCTCATTTCAAACAGGTGGTAGAAAAAGGATTGAGCATAGATTGCAAGGGTTCCTATGGTTATAAATGCTAAAAGGATTAAAACTAAATATAAGAAGTTATTGAAGAATAATGTAGATAAAATTATATATGATAAAAGAGAAGCATTTAAGGCTCTTAATTGAGCTCAGAAAGCTCTTAAATTGAATCCACATGAGCCTACACTAAAAGATAAGGAAGCATTAAACTTGAAAAGGTATTACAAGATCCTGAAAACTTACAATCTATAATCGAGACAAAAGTCTGAGATCTTGTGGTTATGGGAAGGAGAAAGAAAACTCCAAATTCTTTCATAATGTAATTTAGGGAAGGAGAAACAAGGGGCGTATTCCCTCATTAAGAGAGTCCAATTGTAACTTATTCAACGATCAGTATAAACTCAAGGAATCACTTTAGCAACATCCTGGGAAGAAGTAGTGAAGTTAAAGCCCTTCCTAATGATCTTATCGATTCCCTCAGAGGTTCTTTGTCCTCCCATCACACTACCTCTTTGATAAAGAAAGTCACCCCATAAGAGATCAGGTTTGTCTGCCTTTCATCCATATAAAGCATCTAGACTTGATGGATTCAATGTTATATTTTTCCACAACTTTTTTACCAAATTGGAACTATGGTAACTAAAGCAGTTCTTCAATTCTTCAATACTGGTAAGGTACTACTTGAATTGGACAAAACTTATATATGTCTTGTCCCTATGGTCTCCAAACTTACTAGCCACAATGATTATAGACCTATTTCTTGTTATAATGTTGTCTATAAATTGATTTTAAAAATAATTACAAATAGACTAATGCACTTCCTAACTACAGTAACCTTTGTCCAGGAGCCTACATATCTGTTAGAAGCATTGGTGATAACATTATTGTTGCACAAATTCAAGCCTTCAAATCTTTTGAAAAGAGCTTAGGGATTGAGGTAAGGAGGACCATTTTCTCCTTACCTATTTGCAATCACAATGGAGAACTTGTACAAAGTCACTTCATTGAACATTACAAACGCAATACACTCCAAATTTCCTAGTTATCCTTTATTAATGATCTCTTAATGTTTTATGGAGCAGACTATGATTCAATAAAGTTGCTTATGAGAACAATGGAGACCTTTAAGGAAGTTTTAGGGCTAAGTTTCAATTATTTGAAGATTTCTATACTTTTGTTAGCTACAAAAACTTACAATGCCAAGATAATCCCTCCTTTACTTGGATTAAAACTTGAGCAATTACTTTTTAAATGTTTAGAAGTTCCCATTTCAATTAAAGACTTGAATTCCATGGATTATAACCCACTAGTCAACTCAATTAAAAGAACACTATATTCTTAATGTAATATAAATTTGTCCCATAGAGGAAGGCTTCAACTGACATTCAATTTGCTCAATAATCTAAGTGTTTATTGGTGCTCACATCTAGCCTTACCAAATGGAGTGATGAAGAGAATTGATAAGCTTATAAGGGACTTTATCTAGAAAGGGACCACTAATAGTCTAAAGGTTTTAAGAATCAAATGGAGACTTTAAGCCTTGCAAAGCAAAATGGGGTACTTTGGTTAACTTTTTTTAGAACCATGGCTAAAACTTTTATGGAATAAATACCTTGGAAGGTTTGTAAAGAAGATGTGAACAAAATAAGGGTAAAGTGGATACACGCATACCACTTAAAAAGAGAAAGCATATACACCCTTAAGATAAAGCCAACCCACTCATAAACGTTTCAAACAATCCTGTAAATAAGGAACTTCATACAGGCTCATATAAAACACAAAATAGGCAATGATAGTGCAATAGAAATTTGATTTGATGTTTGATATTCCCTTGGACCTTTTGATAAATGCATATTTGACTATATTTATACACGCATATTTGATGTATTTTGCTTGATATTTTATAGTTTTATTGTATTTTTGGTACTTAATTCTCTTTAAGTGCATTTATAGCTTATAATGCCTTAATGGATCAAAAAGAGAAGAATTTGGATGAAAATGCAACATAAAGCAATGATTTGAAGCAAATTAGAGATACACGACCATGCCTATGCCCATGTAAGTATCAGAGCCCAAGTAAAATCACAAATTTTGGAGTTTTTGAATATACACGGTCTCTCACTCACCCATATATCAGATTGTGCATATCCCAGAAACCTTAAAATTTACTATAAAAAGATGTGATCAGACGCAAATTGAATAGAACATACTTTTGAAGCAGATTCTAGACGTAAAAAGCTTACAAAAGGGGTGGTATTAATTCAGAGATGTGGAAAACACGAAGAATTAGTGAAAAGATCCAATAGATTACAATGTCAAACCTCAAATTTTTAAGAACATTTAATAGATGAAAAGATTTATAATTATGATTCCTTTGTTTTCTATTTGTTTTTCTTCCTATTTATCATTGATTTTATTTTCTATTATGTGTAACTAAATGTGTTTGGTGTCTAGGTGTGATGAACATTAGTTGAGATAACAATATGATTTGATTTTTTATTTAATACAATTGTTTTGATTGATTTATTGTGATTCAATTATGAGTTTTATACATATTCTAATAGATCCAGAATATTAGTACATAATCTATTTGCATATCATGAAGATTGAGAAGTTCTGTGGATGAATAGATCAATCATAATTGAAAGGAGTTGATTGCAAACCTAAAGATAGGTCCATATAAATCCTTTGGATTAGGGTTAAACCTAATAATAGAATTCATAAATTGATAAAACAATCCTAGAAAATTTAACCAAAAGCATTTCAATTATTAACCTACGGATTAGGGGGATTCATTACCTAAACACTAATATTTGATATTAAGTTTTCTAAGTGATTTCCTTTGTTCTCCGTTCATTATTGTTTCATCTTTTATTTTATTTGTTTAATGGTTATTTTTAATTAAAAACCAAAAATCCAATTCGTAGGCTATATAATAGGAGAAAGGTAATTGCTAGTAATCATTGTCTTTATGGGATCGACCCATACTTGCCTGTGCTAGCTATAGCTACGGCATGCATTTACAGTTAATTCAAATATTGACAAACTAAAATTAGTCAACTAAGTTTTTGGAGCTGTTGTTGGGGATAGTGATATTAGGAAAACCTTAATTTATTACTCTAGTCATTTTTATTTTATTTTACCTTGTTTTTATTTTACGTGATTTTATTTGTTTAGTTTTCTTTCTTTTTTGTAGATTTGCACTCTTGGATAGCTTATGACCCGAAGCACATTTGAGAGCTCACCAGACACAAATCCAAAGATTAGAAGAACAACGCATAGGAATCTTTGATAGAAACAACTGTGGGAGTTTGAGTTATCTTGTCTAATAGAAGACTTGGATGGTTAAGTAGACACCGAAGAATCGTACGACATGGATGACCAACTGAAAACCATGTTTGACTATGCTAGACCAAACTTAACTGATGCAGAGTCCAACATAGTGGGACCGACTATCCAAGATAACAACTTTGAGATAAAGTTGAGCATCATTTAGATGGTACAATAGTCAGTCTAATTTGATGGACTCAGAGATGAGGATCCCAACGTGCACATCTCTAACTTTTTAGAGATCTGCAACACTTTTAAAATTAATGGAGCTAATGATGACGCTGTTAGACTTCATCTATTCCCATTTTCTTTAAAGAGAAAAGCTAAGCAATGGTTAAACTTTATGTCAACTCCCACTAGACTGACTACGTCACATCTAGTCAAAATGATATTAGATGTTGTCCTGAGGATCTCATTACTCTATGTATCATTGAAGACTCTTTGTATGACACATATCTACTTTGGTCAGATACTCCCGAGTAATAACCCTGATAAAAGGCCATGGATATCATCTCCTTCAATTAGGAGTGATAAATCCTTTAATGGCTACTCAATTACCTCCGAATACCTCAAGTTGTACCAAATCACCACCCTACAAGTAACTCCTAAAAGGCACTAATTAATGGAGTCAAAGCACAGGATCAGTATCCGAGATATCCTTGAGCACCTTAAGTCAAAGGATACTTGCACCATTCTATAATGAGACTATCATTGACACTGAAATAGAATATCCATATGATTGTCTCATAGTAGGTCAATCTAATATACTTACTACCCTTAATAAGCATCCACATATTAACTTTAAACAACCCATGTCTACAGCTTACGAGATTTACCACTTGATCCAATTAAAGAGTATAACATATGCTAGTCTATTCAGATTAATGATATCCCATCTTATTAATCCTATGACTATGGAAAGTTTAGATACTAACATAATTACACATGAAGGAATCTCATTATCATGATCTCATCATGATTTCCTCCATGCTATGTTTTGTATCAAGGACTTCATTAAATCAATTTAAGATCAACATCAAATCTATAAATGTATGAACATCAAAATAACAAAAAATGCCTTTATTAATCATAAAATGATTTGTACAATAAGTGCTAAACATGATTTCCTTTAAAACACTTCTCTAACTAACTCCCACTTGCATTAAAGCCAATCGCTTTGCTATATAATACTGTAGGCGTGTACATGTGACACAAAACTCTTTTGGGAAATAGGCTTAGTCAACGGATCAGCTATATTCTGATCGGTGGGAACTCTCTCTATCTTAACATCATTCCTACCAATGATCTCTCTAATTAGTATAGTTGCTTACCACAAGATCACCTTCTCCATATACCAAGAATACATCCTTAGTTCTTCTTAAGTACTTAAGGATATTCTTGATAGCCACCCAATGACCCTCACCAGGGTCTGACTGGATTATGCTCATAACACTAGAGCAGACGATACAGCAGGTCTAGTACATAACATAGCATATATGATTGATCCTATAGTCAAAATGTAAGGAATCAAACTCATGTGAGTCCTCTCATCTTGTGTCTTTGGACACATAGATTTAGAAAGTGTAATCCCATGTACCATGGGAAGATAACCTCTCTTGGGCTGCTCCATGCTAAACCTCTTTAACATCTTGTCTATGTATATAGACTAAGAAAGACTATGCAACCTCTTAGATCTATCTCTATTAGTGTCTTTATTTTCTATCTTTTTATGTATTAAGTTTCTTTATTCTTGAGGTTTGAAGTTATACTTAATGAGAATTAATCTTATTTTATGTCAAGGTGGATTCTTGAACTAAATAGAAAGAACCACAACAATTTTGGGATAAAAAAGAGCTAAATTAGACGTTGACCCTAATTAGACATGGCCTTGTGCAATAACTAGAAACTTAAAACGCAACACATGGAGCCTAAGACCAAAATGACAACCCTTTATGCGTGACCCAAGAAATTAACGAGTTACAACAAGTTGGGCATTAAAACACAGCACTGAGGATCAGAAGCGAGGGCGTGGAAGGTAGGTGTGGAGATTTGGGAGATGTAGACAGTATGCATGGACCAACTTAATAATTTGGCACACCAAGCTACAACGTAAAGGGAAGGAACAACGACGCACAGTGAAGGCAGCAAGGCTTTAAGCGTGAATAAGGTTTTAAAGAGGGGGAGGTTTTATTTTGTCTAATCAGCTACAGTTACAGGAGAAGAGCAGAAGAGGCTTAAAGAACGCTGCAGAGGGCGGCGGCTGAGTGTGAAAGAAGAGAGTTTATGTGAGAGATAAGAAGGTGGTCATTAATCTTTAATTGTCCCATTAGCTACAGTGACAAGAAGGAGGGTTTAAAGAAGGCTGCATTAGAAAGATTAGAAAGAAAGAAGGTTGCGGCAGATAGCAAATAGAGAAGGATGCCTGTGACAATCCCAACACCAGCGATTACTCCAACGTTAGTGACAGTCGAAATAGTTAGGAAAATCATGATATTGGGTAACTAAACTTTTATTTCTTGGTTTACGGAATCCTAGTTATTGAACTCTGAATGTTGTAAGATTTTTGTTCTATATTTCAATAGACTTATTAGTATAGTATTAATTATTTTTCTAGGTCATTATTTGATTGTTCGATTTTACAACTAGGAGTGCAACTAGTTTGTGATTTTATTCAATCAATCGCTAGATTAAATAGGTTGACGTTCAATTCTTTTAATCAAAAGTAGTGACTAGGATTTTTATCTACTACATTAGGGATATGATTCTAAAAAAAGTAATTATCTAGGCTAAATATACATCGTATGTATGTTGTCTAGTTCGTCGATTTTCTTGATTCGTAAAGCTATTAATTAATTAAATATGAGATCGTATCTAGGTTATTGATTAATAAGGTTAATTCAAATATATGTTTTGGTTAACTAAACATAATAGAAAATAGGTAAAGAAATTTACTACGACGAATGCTTAACTAATAAATTGGTTATCTTTAGTGTCGATGATCAACGCAAGTTCAATAACGAAGGAGATCGAAAACCAAAATTTGTTTCTATTGATTGTTAGATTTTCATTATTTTGTTATTAGTTGTTTTTCAATTTCGTATTCCAATTAAATTCTGTTTAATTCACAATTTTAAACCCCCCTTTTATTGTGTAACTATTAACGTCTGAATTCCTTGTGGGAACGATCCCTACTTTCCACTATTACATTAATTTAAGTTGAAGAAAATTAGTTTCTTTTTATATTTGGTTGTAGGCGACAGTAGTCACCAATCTCTATAGATCCTTATCCCCAAAATATAAGTTGCTTCTCCAAGATCTTTCATAGAGAAGTTCTTAGCTAACTAAATTTTGACTGATTGCAAAGCTAAGACATCATTTCCTATTAGCAATATGTCATCTACATACAGTACAAAGAACACAATTGCACTCCCACTAACCTTGTTATACATACACTGCTCATCCAGATTGTGTGAGAAACCAAACTCTTTGATTATCTCATCAAATCGGATATTCTAACTTCTGGATGGTTGCTTCAATCCATAAATGGATTTCTGAAGCTTGCATACCTTTTCCCTATTCATATATATGAAACCATCAGATTATGACATATACACATCCTCGATTAGGTTTCCATTAAGGAAAATCATCTTTATATCCATTTGTCATATCTCATAATCATAATAAGCGACAATGGTTAGGAGTATCCTAATGGATTTAAGCATAGCTACTGGGCTAAAAGTTTCTTCATAGTCAACACCTTGCCTTTGACGATAACCTTTAGCTACAAGCCTAGCTTTATAGGTAACTACATTACCCTCTATGTTAGTTTTCTTCTTAAAAACCCATTTGCATCTTATGGGTTTTATCCCTTCGGGTGGGTCAACCAAAGTCCGTACTTGGTTTTCATACATGGAATCCATTTTGGATTTTATAGCTTAAAGCCATTTGTCAGATTTTGAACTCTTCAGAACCACTTTATAGGTAGTGGGCTCATCATCATCTATGAGCAATATGTCGTTATGTTCACTTATGAGAAATTTGTGTCTCTCGTGAATATGACGTATACTACCTGACCTACAAACTTCTTATGTGTCAGAAGATTGAACTATTGTTTCATCTTCATGAACAATAGATTCGGGTCCAGATAGTTAATCTACGTCTGTTTGAGCATGTTAAACTTCCACAAGTTCAATTTTTCTCCCACTATCTTCTCTTTGAAGAAACTCTTTCTCTAAAAGACAACATTTTTTGAAACAAAAACCCTTTGTTTCGAAACATGGTAGAACTGATATCTTATAGTTTCCTTAGGGTATCCTACAAATAGACACTTGTCAGATTTAGCTTCAAGCTTATCTGACTGAATCTGCTTCACATAAGCAGGACAACCCCAAACTTTCATATGAGAAACATAGGGTTTCTTATTAGTCCACATCCCATATAGAGCAACATTAACTAACTTGGATGGGACTCTGTTTAATACATAAATAGAAGTTTCTAGTGCATACCCCCAAAAGGATTTTGGTAAATCTGCTAAACCTATCACAAATCTCACCATGTCTAATAAGGTTTGGTTTCTCCTCTCAGCCACACCATTGTGTTATAGCGTGTAAGGTGGAGTCCACTGCGACAATATTTCATTATCCTAATCCAAAAACTCTTGGCTTAAATATTCACCACCTTAATCCGATCGAAGTAATTTAATACTTCTCCCAAGTTGTTTCTCAACTTCATTTTTGAATTCTTTGAACCTTTCAAAGGCTTCAGACTTGTATCTCATAAGTTACACATACTCATATCGAGAACGATTATCGATAAAGGTAATGAAGTATACGAAACCATCTTTGGCATGTATGGACATCATACCACATACTTCAATATGTATTAGGTCTAAAAGTCATCAGATGCCTTCTTCTGCTTCAAGGACTCCAGATAGGCCTTAGAGTTTCTCTTCCAGTGGCCATCCTTGCCACTGTGGAAGCAAGTTCCTTTCGAGGCAGTCTTCTTTGCTTTCTTGACACCTCCCTTAGGCCCTGCGAATTTCTTCTTCTTTTGGCTCTTTTTCTTCAAACCAGAAGAGTGCACCAGCATCATAACCTTGTCCTTGCGGACAGATGGATCAACTTCCTTGAACATGTTGACCAGCTCGGGAATTGTGCTAGATATATTGTTCATCCGATAGTTAAACACAAATTGTGAGTAACTATTGATTAAACCCGTCAGAATTAAGTCAATACTTAATTCATGATCCAAAACAAAACCCAAAGAGGCCAACTGCTCGATGTAGCCATTCATCTCCGATGCGTATTGTACTGGAGATGTCCCTCAACCATCTTGGAGCGGAAGAGCAATCGCAAAGTCTCGAACCTTTTAGACCTTGCTTGCTCATCAAAGAGCTCCTTAAGATGATAGACTATGGTATGAGCATCTATAGCCTCGTGCTGCTTTTGCAGATCCAGTGACATAGTGGCTATCATAATACAACTAGCCATCTCGCTATTATTGAGATGCTTCCTATATGCCCTCTGATCATCATCATAGACATCAACGAAAGGGGGATCAAGAAGTGGTTCTTACAAGACATAACTAAGCTTCTTGGACTTGAGAACTATTCTCAAGTTCCTGAGCCAATCAAGGAAGTTTGGTATAGTCAACTTGTTAGCTTC
Source organism: Erythroxylum guanchezii (assembly GCA_025629825.1). NCBI lineage: Eukaryota > Viridiplantae > Streptophyta > Magnoliopsida > Malpighiales > Erythroxylaceae > Erythroxylum > Erythroxylum guanchezii. Next base: position 6,647,503 of record JAOTAX010000007.1, read on the forward strand.
CATCAATGATCTTAGATTCACACTAGTACTCATGGTGTTGACTCAGGCAATAGCAATGTACTTAACTGTATGTCTATAAGGACTTTAATAATACACATTATGGCTCCCACTATTTTTCACGAATTCATAACCCTCAATATAAATCTGAGAGAACTCGTAGAGAAATTCTCCTAGTAGGTTGATTTCTAATATCCCTAAGAATGACCTTGGGTTTGCCCAACAAGCCACCTTAGTTCAATCGATAGGTATTTATCATACCAATTGCATCTCCAATGCAACTATCGAATCTAGTGCTATCAACTATTGATGTGTGCACACTCATTAGGCTATCAACTCTTGACACGTGTACATCTAATGTACACTACCCATCTTCGCCTCTGTTCACGTTGATCTTGGGTTTGCCCAACAAACCAATGCTTCTTGTTAAAACCTACCCATTAATCCGAAAGTTCTATTTCCATGGTTCAAACATATACTTGTAAAGCAAGCTTGGGTTTGCCCAACAACCCTAACTTTAAAAAGACTCTGGTTCTCGCCATGTTAAAGGAAGACATTAGTTTTAATATTCTAAGTGAGGGGTTTGACTAAGGTCTCATCTAACTTAGATGGTATTATACATATATATATATATATATATAGGAGAATGTGTGGGCTTGCATGATGGATAGTTATGGGCTTAGGCCCAATTGGATTGGGTAGTCCATATCATGTCATGCAGTTACAGAAACTATATGTATTCATGCAATTATAGTAACTATATGTATACATATAGTTTCTGTAACTGCATGACATGATATGGACTACCCAATCAAATTGGGCCTAAGCCCATAACCATATATACATATAGTTACTATAATTGCATGACATGATATGGACTACCCAATCAAATTAGGCCTAAGCCCATAACCATGCATCATGCAAGCCCACACATTCTCCTAACCATACATTCTCCAATGCATATATGTAAACACATCATTTTGGTTATGACATCTTATGGATCCTAACATGAAAGGCCCAGTCCAACACTTGGATCTAGGCCCAATCCAACGCTTAGATTTACCATCTTCCTTTTACCGACTTGGCTAAAATTACTATTGTATGTTATTTCATTTGGAACTAATATTAATCTAATTAACATGAATGTCTAATTCCAGAAATTAATTTATAATTAATTTACCTTTAAATATTTTTTTGATTTCCAAAATTAAACAACTTCAATTTTGTCATACATGCCAATTTTTCTAGTCTTACTAGAAGATCTATTGCTCTACTAAAATTAATTTCTATAATTTCTCAAATTTCCAAAAACATCAAATCATCATTCCAAGCATCTCTAGGTCATTTCATGATGATCAAAATAATTTAGGAATCACCCAAAAATTATTATAAACACTGAAACACCGATAAGACAACAAAAATGACAAATATGACTTCTAAAATTTTTCTAGAAATCAAATTTCAAGTAAAATTATTTATGCATGAAAAATCAAATTAACACATTTTTATCACATAAAAATATTTTTAAGGTTCTGGAACTAAAGTATAAACATACAAAAACATCAAACAAAACAGATCTTACAATTTCTGGAAAAAAATTGTTTAAAACACTTTAAATAATTGTAAAAAAAATTACAGAGGCATAAAAACATCCCAAATATGTTCACATAATTTTTTCAGAATCAAATTCTACGAAAAGCATGTGTAACCTCATTAGTTTAGCCAATAGACATCACATGCCCAGCAGAAAGACAAATTTCATGCATGTTCTTGTAAATTCGAAATTAAATATTTAATCACATTAAAAATATTTTCAATCACACTGAATCATTGAAAATCATCTTATGAATAGATTGGTGAAAGAAAATCGTGAAAACCATTTTTCTATAATTAATTTCGAACAAAACATTACAAAACCCTAAGCTGTTACAACTATGAAAACAGTTTTCATATGTCATGTATTCTACATCTAGCAAGGCATAAGATGGCTCTGATACCACTATAAGGATCCGATCATGCATCTCATACATAATATATATTAAATATATGCATCAGAAAATAAAACATAACCTCAAAAACTAGATCTACTCTTGCATATAGATATAGAAAACAAAAATATGAAATGTAAGATGTTTACATACCTTTCTGACGATCTCCTTTGTTCTTTAATCTTCTCCACGTTGGGTTGTTATAAACCACAATGATCAACATAAACCATCTCTAATGAGAGTCTACACGAAGATATAAGGATGAAATCTCACCAAGAGATGGCTAGAATTCTTTCTTTGTGGTAGCAAAGACAAGAACTTTTGTGAGAGTTAGAGAGAAAAAGAATGTGTGTGTACGATATAACCTTTCTTTCTAACTTGTGTCTTACACAAAATGCATGAAAATTATCTCTATTTTTTGCACCATTTGGCCTTCCATAACCCCCATCACTAATGGAGAGTTATGGGAAGTTAATGGTCATGAATAGCATGCCTTAATGGAAGTTAAGGGAGGTTAATGACCATGAATAGCATGCATTAATGGAAGTTTTGGGAAGTTAATGACCAAATTGGCAACCAACAACACTTGTTTCTAATCCATTCCATGTAATGTTTTCTACCCCGATCACATCGCGATACAATTTCGTAACACTCACTCAATTATAAAAATAAATTTTAATTAAAACTAATGAACCTAATTTAATCAAATAATCTAACTTATCCATAATTTCTCCCTCTAGTTTTCTCTCTCATCCCTTTTTACCTAGTCTCGCAACCATGATCAATTTAATAATCTAATAGATAGCCCAAAAATTTTAAATAGAAGAGTGAATGAGTAACAAAACAAGTTGTTTTCAAAGGGATGTCATATGGAGGATTGGGGTTGCAATTAAGCTTTTGAATTTCAAATAGAGATGGTAATTAGGCTTAGGGTTGGCCTAGTCCAGCTCAAAGTCGACGAATTAGGCTAGGGTTAACTGGGCCTCAAACTTTGTTTTGTTTTTTCCTGACAATTCAAGCCTCAGGTCAGGTAGAGCTTTATAAGCAAAATGACGTCATTTTGTTGAAAACAATGTCATTTTGTTGAAAATGATGTCATTTTTTATTTTAATTTAAAAAGTTCTAGTCGGGCTGAGTTACGCTCAGGTTTGGTTCAAGCTACCTCTGATTTGATCGGACTTAGGCTTGAGGGTTCGGATCTAGGCAGGCTCGGGCTTGGTTCGACCCATTTCCATTCATGCGTTCAAAGCAACATCTAACATAATGGACCCAACTTATGGCCTTCCTTCCTTAATTTTTTGCCCTCTCTCTGTTTGTGCTTCTCTTATCTTTGTTTCATTGTCCTCTCTACTCACTCCGTTCTTTTTATTCTCTCTTTATGTGCTCATTTGTTGTCTTTTTTTCCTTCCAACTCACATTTGTTATGCCCTATCTTTACTTTATATCAGAGAAAAACATAGTTTAAGATAGAGAAAGAGCATGTAGCATAAAAAGGGAATGAATAAAAAACATGAGAAAAATGACGAGAAAAAAATGAAGAGAGTCCTCTGGATCAACAGGATTTTGTCAAAAAAATGTTCCTAAATTCTATTGCTAATTCTTCTTGATCATTTTTATTTCTCATTAGATTGAATCATTTTCTTTTACATGATGCTTTTATCTATAAAAAGAGCATAAGTGTGAAAAAAATGAGATGGATGAAAAAGAAAACAAGGGATACAGAGAGCGTGAAAAGAAGAGAAGACAAAGAACAAAACCAAGTAAACTAAAAAACATCGATGAGAGAGTTGAGAAGATTTAAGATGCTTAGGCTATTTATGGATTAGAGTTTATTGAGTTAAAATTAAGTTACAATATTTTACTTAAATTAGAGTTGTTAGTTTTAATTAAAATTTATTATATATAATAAAATTATAGATAATTAATTTACTATTAAATAAAATTTAATGCAACAACTAGAGTTAGTCCCGTGGGTTGATGTAATCTGGAAGCAAGTTTTGAGTCCCAAAGTTGTGGTATTCTCATAGCTAGTGATAAAGAAGAGACCAATAACTAAAGATAGGTGGTTTAGTAGGTTTAATCGTATATGTGTACTATCCAAATAATTGAATGAAAGCCGAATTTTGAATATGCTACAACTTTCAAGCTTCAACTTTGTATGGTATGAGACGCTAAATACAATCGTTAGGTACACCAAAGCAGGTCAAAGGAATAGCATTCACATTAAGACTTAATTTCATATAGTAATTTATTCTATTTAGAGAGAAATGAATAAAAGACTATATAAGAATGAGAAACAACATAAATATCAACTTGCCGAGCAAATTGCCAACATGATTAGAGCGGTTATGATTGCCAATGAGAAGTAATGCCCAGTTAGCCAAGAACTTAGAGCAATTTGGTTATTTTGATGTAAATTTTTGTATTTTGGTGTTCAACCTGTGTAGCATAGGCTCATTTGACTCTAATTGTATGATCCTTACTTAGGATTGTGTAATAGCTTTTTCTATGATATAATTTATTATATTTTATTTTTAAAAATTTATATAAATATTAAAAACCAATACCTTTGCTAAAATTTTAAAATTAAATTAAAATTAAAATTAAAATTAATATAAATATAAATAGTAGTATTTACCTTTTAGCAATACGATTGCAAAGTTTAGATTTTGTAATGTATTGGTCAAAGCAACCACTTATACGAGAAGTCGCTCGCAGCCTCCGCCTGCAGTCATCGCTACCAACACCCTCCCTATAACTGCCGCAGAGCCCTGCCACTCACCACAACTCCCCTACAGCCAACAACCTCCCCGTAAGATCCGAAGCCTCATGTCTTTTCTATGTGCTTGGTTCACTTTCCACGATGCTAAAACTTATACAACTAAACAGAGATCGCAAAAGGATGCGTTTTGTCTCAACTCTCAGTGTCCAGCAATATACAAATAGTGGATTGAGATAAAAATTGAATCTTATACGTCACTGAAATGAAGATGTATACATTCTTAAATAACATGTATATTAGAAAATAGAGAACACAATCAACACTGAAATATCCTAGCAAAAAGATCAAGAAAAAACTTTCACACACTTGTTGCTTCTCTCAGGTTGGCATTTAAACCAGAAAAGCAAATAAAGGAAAAAAACAAACGCACAGTAGAAAAGGGGTAATTGTAAAAAGAAAATAGGAAAAGGTTTATCTTTTTACGAAGTAATTTGACACACGTTATAGTGTTAAGAGCTAAGGTTACGTTTTGTTACGTGCGGAACTGTGGATCACCGATTGTGAATGTGTGTAACTTTGGAGGCTTGTAGATGTGATTGTGGATGACTTGTAAAATTTGAATTGTAAAGGACTATTATGTAGTTTTAAAAATTTTAAAGACTAATTTATAAATCAATATTTGCAGTGCCAATAAAATATCACACCAAAATTAAATTTTGTACTAGCACCGGGTAACTATTTTTTTGTTAAAGAACTTCCCTATTGTGAGTTAGACAATGACCTTATTTAGCAATCAATTAATGTATTAGTTGATAGTTGATTTGACTAGTAGATAACATCAGTTGTTTATTAAAAATGTTTAGTAAAATTAGTTATTTATATATAAAATTACTTATAAGAGCATAACTTTAAAAAAAATATAAGGACATGAGTATTATATCTTAGTATTTCTTTGAATATTTTTATAAGATTTTAGATTTTAAATATTTAATTTTACAAAAATTAAGTTTATAACTCTAATAAAAAACATAGAACATATAATAATAATAATAATAGATTAATTTTTAATTTAATTTAATATTTTTCTATAATTTATAAATTAATTAATCAATTTTAAAACTTTAAATTTTTTATCTTATATCCAATCTTTAAAATATTGTTGTTCAGAATTGGAGGTTTACTTGTAAGTTTCATAAAAAAATTAAAATTAAATGATTAAGAAAAGAAAAAGAGTCACATGTGTGACTATAGCTGGGAATTTCTCCCTCCTCTTAGAGGTGGGTTGGGCCAAAACTCATTTCAGTGAGACTCTAGTCTGCCCGATCTGAGTCCAATCAAGCAACTCAATGATTAGTGTAAATTGCATCGTGTTTTAGAGCTTACTTTGATTTATGTTTAGCTATTAATTTAATAATTTTAGTATGTGTTTATGTTAAAATTGTGTTTATTTGTTAATTATTTGTGTTTTAAGTGTTTTATGGATTAGTACAAGTTTTTGAGCTTACATATTATATTTTTGAAGTATTTTGATGTGTTTGTTAGTATTTCAGGGTTAATATTGAAGAACAGAGAAGTGTCGGAGACATTCGGGCCGAAACAACAACCTATGATCGTGGCAGAAGTCTAAGATGTGGCCCACGATCGTGGCCTGCGTCGGGCAGACATACAGACATTAAAAAAATTCAAGTTTTGAGGAATTTTTTAGACCTTTCGGACTCAAAAAAACTTTAGGACTGCTCAGACCACAAAATATATTTACAGAATAAAAAAAAGAGGCAGAAAAATCTTTTGCTTCAGCCATCTTGAAAAATCCTAGAAAGAATTCATCGAGAGATTGAGGAAAAGAAGAAGAAAGAGAGAAGAGAAGAAGCTGACTCGACGTACTTTTCGGATCAGGAGTTTCTCGACGCCGCTGCCTCCCATTATATGTTCAGATTGTATCTCCTATTTAATTTCAGTTTTATTATTGTATGTAATTGGAATAAATAGTTGATGATATGATCTAGAATGTTGATGATGTTCTAAACTCACTTTTGGAATTTTACTCTTGAATTAATGAAATATGTTTGTTTAAGTGTTTATTGGATTTGTTGTAATTTAATTCTGCGATTGCATAATTCGATAATAAATTGAGAGGGTGAACTGAATAAAAAATGATTAAATTAGGCAAATGAGAGTTAGGTGATTTAATAAAAATTAGAATTAAATCAAATAGGTAAATTGTGCGAAAAGAGATATTGCATAAGTTTTCGATAGTTTAAAATTGTGAGAAGAGAGAGCTTGCATAAGTTTCCGATAGTTTATTAAAGAACTTCAGAATTAACTAGGGTTTCAGATAGGTTGTAAATTGAGAGATTACGACTTCCATAATCTGATTAGAGTTTATAATTTAGGGTTAATGGCTATAACTCAAGAGAGAGTAATTAACCCTAAGATCGTCTAGAATCAACAAGCCAGTACTTCATAATCAATTAGGTTAGCATTAAGGATAGGTAAAATTTCCTTTATCTCAATTGTTAATTTCCTTAGGTTGATTCTTGGGTGTATGCAATTGCTTAGTAATTAATATTTCTGGGATTGATTCTTAATTTAATTTAATTGATTGAATTGAATTTTTGTTTTAGTTAGTTGCATTTTAAATTTTCTTTTGTTGTTTCTGGCCTTAGATTTAAGGATTAGATTAACTTTCTCTTCGTGAAATTGACATCTTTAATACTACGCTAACGAATCGTGCACGTGAAAATTATTGGAGGTTATTAATTAAAACTTACACACAACAAATACCTGATCACTCAACTAGAAGGATGTGATGACACTTATGTCAAAAAAAATTAAAATTAAAATGAAAGAAATGAAAAAAACCTAAAAAAAGAGTCACAAGTGTGACCTGTGACCTTTGATTCTTATGTTACGCCAATAACAGCTCTATTTTAAAAACAAAATAACAATAAATTAAATGATATAATAAAACAAAATAGCAATAAATTAAATGATACAATTGATTTTTTATTTTCAGCTGCTAAGCAAAATACTCTAATTTTCAAGCATTTTTAAATCAACTAATTGAGTTCAATGGAACTTAATCAAGTAATTACTAAACATTTTTAATAACTGTTTAATTTGATACGGTCAATCAGGTAAAAACTTTTAAAACCACTGGCAAACGGCCAATTATACCTAAGAATTCACAGGAAAATAAAGACAAACGACCATAAGAACAAAAACAAGAACATTGGAACGAGATGCTTTGCAATCGGTTCCTCGGCCAACACTGTCTCCTCATCCAGTCTCCCTTCACCTTCACCGTCTGTTGTAACAAACGCAGTTCCTTGAAACCAAAGGCTGGTTCTCCTACATTCAAAACTGTTGATTCTCAGTCTCAGCAGGTGATGATGGAAACGGAGAGAAGCCCCAGTCAAAGTGAGAGTGAGTTGTTCCAATTCCTGACCCAGAAACGCTATACTCCTCCTTCATGGGCAAACCATCTCAATCCAATCCCTTCTCACGTTTTCTCGCTTGCCCACCTTCCCACTCCTATTCATAAGTGGAACCTTCCTAACTTGCCTCAGGGCACGGAGGTTTGGCTCAAGGTGAATTCATCATCAATCTCAAACTTGGTTAAAATTTCTTGTTTAAATTCAAACTAAAATATATATGCTCTTTGGGTTTTGTTCAGCGTGACGACTTGTCGGGCATGCAATTGAGTGGTAACAAAGTTAGGAAGTTGGAGTTTTTATTAGCGGAAGCAGTGGCAGAGGGTGCCGACTGTATCATAACAATAGGAGGCATTCAGAGCAATCACTGCCGTGCTACTGCTGTTGCTGCCAAGTATCTTAATCTCGACTCTTATCTTATTCTTCGCACCTCTAAGGTTCATTAGCAGTCCTTCTTAGTTTTGTGCCACAAGAATGTTGTAAAATATGGTTGTGTTATAAATTTTTATTGTCACTTTGAAATGTCGACGCAGGTGCTTGTGGATCAAGATCCTGGATTGACAGGCAACCTTCTTGTTGAGCGATTAGTTGGAGCGCATGTTCAACTTATTTCAAAAGAAGAATATGCGCAAGTTGGTAGCGTGGTCTGTATTTATGCCTTTAATAAATAAGGTTTTTCAATTGTGAGATTATTGTGATTTTTGTTTCCTTTGGCAAAGTCATTAATTTATGTTTAGTTGCTTCACTATGAAATGCTCGCTATTGGCCACTCAAAGCATCATATGTAATATGGTATAAATTGTTGATCCCTACAATCCATTTTCTAAAATTATTATTACTCTTTTTTAAATTATTTGTTTGTGCTGTCATAGTATTAATCACTCTTATTGCTTATAGCGGATGCATTGTCTTATGTGCCTTCTAGTTGTTAGGTTCTCTGCAAAGGTTGGATGACCCTTCCTTGTCGAATTACCCTTCTAGTAGTTAATCATAAAAGCCATAGCCCAGTTTGTTAAGAAGCCATTATGTTGCTGAGCTAGATCATTTTACTGTGCATAGTAAGGGTGTCAATTCATTTCTCGCTTTTAATGTCATTTTTGGTTTGCTGAAAACAGTGGATTTGGTTTCAAATACTTTGCATGTTTTCCAAAGAGTAGTGTCAGTTTATGGCACCTCAAATAAGGTCTGTCAATATTCTTTTCCTTTTATTTGGTTTTGATACCAGGTTCTTACAAATATCTTGAAAGAAAAATTGCAAAGGGAAGGCAGAAAGCCGTATGTTATTCCTGTTGGTGGATCGAACGCCGTAGGAACATGGTGAGTTGTTTACTAATGCTGGTCTTCTTTTGGAATGCTATTGTAGCTTACATCAACTGGTGCAATGCAACTATTGAGCTTTCTTAACCATTTTCATCATTTTTATACACCTTATAAGTTTTCTTTGTGTCATTAGGTCCTTCTTCATTTACTTCATTAGTGTATTAGATAACCTCTTCTGCATTTAGTAGTTGGTAATGATAGAATTACAGTGGTAATTTAACGGTTGGGGTTCTGTCTTCCTTGGACTTGTTGCTTTTTCCTGTTTCTCTTTCCTTCAGTGTATCAATTTTCCCTCTTTCATCCACTTTCAGTTAGAAGGTGAGGGTAAGGAGTAGCAGTTGTAGGTAGTAATTAGATGTAGGATAGACTAAATCCATTTTGTGGAATCTTGTTCAAAATGAAGGTGTCAACTCAATCAGTAGCATCTTTTCCTGCCGTTATGATGCATGAGAGATGACAAGAGAAATGCAATTTGTTGAGTATCCAACAATGACATATTAGGTATCCACCACCTTATTTATTATATTTTTGTCCAATTTCCATGATGAGCTTTTGCTTTTTGCATGTGCTTGGATGGTAGGGAGGAGGAGTTGGGTTTTGGGAAGGGAATTGTTCCACTTGGATGGTTGAAGAGTGAAACAAATAGTACACTTGAGTTATGTCTTTGACTAAGTGTTGAATGCAGTGAGATTTTACCTTCCTCTCAATGATTTTCATAGTTCTTTCTAGCCATTTCTTCATTTCCTCATTTTCTTGTAATATAGGGGTAGTTTTTTTCGCTTATAATATCTTGCAATGAAATATGTATTGAATCATTCTCTTATTGTTCCTTTTTTCCCCCTTATTATTCAAAGTTATGCGGGATAAACATAACTGAATGTCTATTAATGTTGTTAAAAAGAAAATCTAGAGCATTTTAGGTGTAGCATTTCATAAACTATAATTGATTTTTTTTAGAAAATCCATACTTGCATTGCATTTACCTTACATTTTTCCTTTGGACCTTACTGTTGTTTTAATACTTGGTGCTTGGTGATCTCTTACTTCCATGCTGTTTTGTATCTATCTCTTTTCTTTGTTTTACTTTTTTACTACCAATAATGCATGTACAACTTGGCTCCCGACATCTTCATTACAAAAAAGATACAAAAAATCTTGTCTTTTGTGTTTCAGTAGCTTATAGGGTTCATTGTATTAAATATAAATTCTTTTTTGAAGCAATGGATGTATGCATAATGACATTTTTTTGTGCACATCATATTAAGTATTCAGCTTTTTCTTTGGATTGTGTTTAGCTGTTATAATTTTTATGTATTGCACAGTGATGATATTGTTTCATTTTGAAATATTTCATTCAGGGGCTACATTAAAGCAATAAGTGAAGTTGAGCAGCAACTTAAGTCTTGTCCTGGTGGATTAAAATTTGATGATATTGTTGTGGCTTGTGGAAGGTTCTTCTCTACTCTGACTAATTTTCTATGCCATGCCTTCTTTTTTTCCTACTATTTCCTTTTGCTTCTAACCCACTTTTCACTTGCTTTTGATAGCTGATGGAATGTATTTTCACTTTTCAGTTGATTAAATGAAAGTTAGTTCAACTTGAACTTCCCAAGAAATGGAATATGAATACTTTGGTTGTACAGTCAGGGTTTGTCAATTGTGTCTATTGGAAACTAAAGTCATATTACAAAATGCATAGAATTTCTTGTGGTTCAATCAAGTGCATTATGTAAGAGAGCTGTGAAATTTCTCTGTTGAAAACTGGATGTCCTGTGATTGTTTGTAGTAGTACTAGTGGCATGTTTGGCAGTTGGCAACCTAATTTAGTTTTTGATTTCTGGTCTGAACCCAACCTGTGAATTCCTAGATGATACGTGAAAGGCTTAGCATAGACAGACATGCATCAGCATGCTTCAAAAGGTTTTACCTGATTATCTTCTTGTTATTGTAGCAAACTTCACAAAATATGCAATGTTCTGTGTAATGTTTCTTGTTAAAATCGTGACATATGTGTTTTTGCTTAGGACGTAATCACGGGATGACGCATAGGAAAATTCTCTTTCCCTTTATTGGAGTTTTTCCTCTTTCTAGACCTTATAGTTGCTGCTGAGAAATCTCGTCCCAGACAAGCTCTTTGCCAATGATTTTAAGATGAATTCTGACCCTTTCTTATTCCTCCTCTCCCTTTTAATATAGGCTGAATACATATAGTTTTTTGGAATTAAAACAGAATAGGCATTTGGTAACTTATTCTCCTACTAAAAGTAGACTTTTGAAAATCCTTAATAAGATGACTACTGTCTAAATAAGATAAGTACTGCAGAAACAATCCAATTAATTGATAAACTGCCTACTACCAACCCTATCAACTCTTAATTGATCTCCTTGTATATTTCCTCGCTATGAATGCATCTTGCATATCATTACCCCCCCTAGACAAGGTTGGTCCTCAAGCTCAAACTCACGGTAGGTCTTGTTCAATCTTAAAGAAACTCCTAAGAAGCCTACTCTATTAGCAATCCCTGCCACTGCACTACTAATTAGCAATCCCTGCCACTGCACTACTAACTCCCATATTCCCCTGTTGAGCCTAGCTCATAAAATTGCTTTACCTCCAACAGTGGAGGAAGAGGGACCAAAGTTGTTGGATCTCCCTTGTACTCTTTTAGTTGTGAAACATGCACCACATTATGAATTTTACTTCCTTACTACAAGGCCAAATGATAAGCTACCTTACCAATTTGCTGTGCAATGTAAAATGTCCCGAAATACTGAGGGGCTAATTTTTGAGTGTTACTGATTGAGTATTTACCTGCATTGATTCTACTCTTACAGATTAAGCATTTATCTTCATTGATTCTATTCTTTATTACAGGGATTATAATCCCTTGATCTTTAGGATTACATTCCGTAATTTAATCTTGTAACTTTGTATATATACCCTTACCTCTATGCAGTTAATATCAAGTAAATGCAATCTTTTACGTGGTATCAGAGCCAAGTTTGGCTATCTGAAGTTCAGTTTATGTTCTGTCCAGGTGAGCAAAAAACTCTAGTTTTGTCTTAGTTTTGCCCAGTGAGCAGAGCATTGCATTTTTTTTTGGGTCACCATTTTCCAGTGATCCCTTGTTCTAAGTGCTGGCACCAGTAGTGACGCCCCTCGCTATTGAGCCAATCCTAGAAGTCCGACCTCCTGAAGAGCTGTGTGTGAGTCACACGCACCAGTCACCACTCTCGCTCTCAATTTTCTGCTCCCTGGGCAATCATTGACGTGCTGAGCATGGTTGCTTATAGTTCTTAGCTCTTACCAATGAACCATTACACCTCTTGAAGAGAATGAGCTTTTATTTTGGTCTCAATAACACCAACAAAACTAGATTTCATAATTGACATATAGTCAAATAATACCTTCTGCACTTTGGGGTTATTTAAACCCCCCGAGTTCCAAGCTAAAAAATTCATGGTGTTGAAGAGGAGGTTGGTTTCTTTCTCTTCGACTTTGGTTGTAGCATTTCAAGTTTTGGTTGCTCCAGCCTTCACAAGTCTCCATTGATAACTGATGCTAACTGCAGCTTCTATCAGTTTGCCATCATCATCTAACTTCATACTTTTAATGCTCTCCGGTAAGCCTCTTTCCATATTATCCTCGACACATATTCTGGCATATTCAATCTTTTTAAGGGTTGGGACTTGCCCGTCTAGGCATATTGGTCTGCCCAAGGGGCTAGCTACTGACTAGGCCCCTCCGTGGACCAATATTCCCCCTCTGTGGACCAATATTCCAGCAACACTCCATGAAAAGTTGATCCACAAGGGGATGTTCTTCTTCTTGGTTTTCACTATTTCCATGCTAGTTCTCCACTTCTAGAGCAGTTGCTTTCCATGCACGTACCAAGGTCCTGCCGCCAATATTTTGTCCATATTAGCTTCACAATTGAATCTAGAGATGAAGACAGTCTTCAATGATCAAAGTGCTTTCAATTCCCAGGTTTTTCCATGTTTAGCAGCCCAGTATTGGACTTGTGGAAACTCTGGACCAACAAAAATCCCACTAAAAAAGAGGACACTTCTTGGCTTCCTGCTGTAATATTTGAATTGGAGGAAAAACTCTGTTCACCATTAGCAGCAGTAGGAGGTATATATTTGAGTTTGTCAAAGGCTGAGGAATCGCCCACTAGATTGCTCCACGTGAGCTTGTTAAATCAGTGAGGAACATGGATATACAACTTTTGCGTGCATAATCTGGGTCTTTTATCAATGCTTATAGAATTATTTGTTAACATAGGCTTCGTTATACTAGTCCAAACATCTATTATTACCTGTAAGGTATTGTTTAAAATTTGGAAAATTGGCTGTCAATGAACATTTGAAACCAACATATACAGAGTATACCAAACCAAGGACGTGGAGTCACATTTCAGCATGTTCAAACTTATAATTTGATTATTGACAGAAACTACTTTGTCATGGGTAATAGGTATGGACCTTGTTCTGTAACTGTGAAGTACAGCAATAATGTTAACTAAAAAGAGGAAAAATTTTACTAGAACCACCGATTCTCAATACTATATATTTCTATTAGTACTGGGCTGCAAAAAAAAATTATATAAGATCCTACAGCGCAGGAAGTCATAAGGTGGGTCCTTAAGACCATTGCAGCTGATAATTGGTTGTTGTCCAATTCTCACTAGCTACTAATGAAAGTAATCAACGATTCTTAAAACGTTGACTATTACAATTTACCATCTTTGACCAAATCAGGGCCATGCAAGGCTGAAGTAACAAACCTTTGGTAGAGCATCTCCATCTGAAACTGTGATATGTTTATGCTGTGAAGTATAAGTTAGATAAAAGTTGTTTCCTTTTCCTGGAATTTGATATTAATGTCTTCTATCATGAATTTTAGTGTTAACGTTTAATTTGAAGAAACTTGCTTGGACATCGGTCATTGACTTTTTGCAAGTATAATTCAAAAAGCTGGGAAGTGATATTTCAATGTGTGTTGATATCTTTTCTTAAATTTAGATTGACGTGTAATTTGTTATTGTTTTTAGTGGAGGAACAATTGCTGGTCTGTCTTTAGGATCCTACCTTGGAACTTTGAAGGCTAAGGTTTTCCCTCATGTCTATAATTTGTTTATTTCCTGGCCTGTAGGCATCCGGATCTGTTAATCTATTTATGTTTTCCTATGTTATAGGTTCATGCATTCGCTGTTTGTGATGACCCTGATTACTTCTACAATTTTGTTCAAGACTTGATAGATGGACTCAATGCTGGTGTTAACTCTCGTGATATAGTGGACATTCACAATGTTAGTTCTTCTTCATGTTACATTACCATTTTTTCGCTTTTCCTTTGTTTACATCCTCTTAACCAGCTGTAACATGCAATAAGTCTGTTACATTGTCTAACGATTTAGGATATGCAAAGATGGTTGATGGAGACTACTCTTGGTCTCTTTTAGGGTTGTTTGGAAGTGGGGTTTTGAGTGTAGAATTTTTCATTTTAGTTCTTGCATTTTCCGTTTCTTTTAGTTATTTTTTTAATCTGTTCTTTATAGAGATAAAGAGAAAGAGAAATGAGCTCTTTTATAGATATGCTGTCTTGTAGGTCACAAATAAGCTCTTTTATAGATATGCTGTCTTGTAGGTCACTTGTCTTTGTTAACCTTATTTTTGAAGTGGTACATACCATGAAATTGAAAATCTCCTGTTTACCATGCTATTGAATGTTGCTAAGCTTGCCCGTCTTATTATGCATTTCATGGACTAATCGTCTATCAATGTTTTAGCATGGACTAATTTATCACGACTTATGCATTTCATGGAGTAATTCTCTGAAAATGTTTTGACATTAATTATTTTAACACAACTTAAGTGTAACTCGTTTCATCTTCTGAAACAATATATTTTCTCATTTATTCACATTCTTGGAGTTTACTAAATTGATATTTTCAGCAAAGAACTGAAAGACCTGAAAATTTGCAGTTTTCATTGTGTGTTTCCATGCAACGCATCTTTATTTGACCAAATCACGTAAGTCTTGCAGCGCATATATATCATGTCAACAAGCAGTTCATATATATCATGTCAACAAGCAGTTTTCTTCTTACAGGCTAAAGGTTTGGGCTATGCAATTAACACCCCTGAGGAGCTGAAATTTGTCAAGGAAGTTGCTACAGCAACCGGTGTCATTCTTGACCCAGTGTACAGGTCTAGTACTTGTCCTCTAGCTACAGCTTAGTTTATTTTGGCAATCTTTTCTGAATGTTGGTTGTAGTTACGAATATAGGGATGAAAAGGTGTTGATGCCTTGATGGTTCTTTTGTTGATTTTCCATATGGAGTGAGACAAACAGAGATGGTCTTTTTTTTTTTTCCTTTTTGGTATTTATCACTTCGTGGCATTTGATGTTATTAAGTGATCTTAAATATCTTCAAATAAAAAAAGTTTTTTAATGTTGAGGTGATTGATTTTGCGAACAAAATCTAAAATGATGCTGATATGTCGGTTCGAAAAATGTTAAAATTCTATGCAACTGATTTCCATACCTCTGTAATTATGGTACATGCATGTTGTAAAATATATTAATGATTATAGTTACTAGTAATCTAATTAAATTTGAATGAGTTCATTTAGGGAAATTTGTAACATTGACATTACTTTCTTATGTGAACATCACAGTGGGAAAGCTACTTATGGACTGATGAAGGACATGGTAGACAACCCGAAGAAGTGGGAGGGCAGAAAAATCCTCTTCGTTCACACAGGTGGACTCCTTGGTTTGTTCGACAAAGTAGACCAGCTGACTCCTTTGGTAGAGAACTGGTCGCGCATGGATGTCCATGAATCCATTCCTAGGAATGACGGCACAGGGAAAATGTTTTAGAGGCAATCCAGCTCGAGTTGATTGTCATGTACATGATGGTGTTGGTTTGTTGTATTTATTATATATAACTAGATTCTCGTTATTATATACTGTTAGGGGTCATGTTCAACTTGTTATATATATATATATAGAGAGAGAGAGAGAGAGAGAGAGAGATTCTCATTAGAATATATTGTAATTCTCATGTTCAACTTGGTCCTATATACTCCTGTCGAGACCCTAACATTCTTGGTCAGACAATGAATTTGAGACAACTACTGCTATAACAATTGAGCATGTAGATTTGTAAGGCCTGGTTTTAGAAAGTGGTAAACAAGCAGAAGTGGAGAGTAAATGGTCTGAGGTTTGAAGAGCTAGATTGTAGACTTTACAGAGATTGTTAGTTAAGAGGAATTCCTTTCAATTTATCAATTGTTTTCAAGCCTACCTTAATTTCCAACCAAAGAATAAAAGAAGCCTTGGGGCATTTGTTATGAAACTAAACGAGCCTCCACCAAGTGACTCTATAACCTGGAATTCTAAGCATGTTCAAGAATATATTTTGTTAGTGAAGTGACCAACAATGATTCGTCTAGATGCGCTTATCTCTTACCTCCAAATTTACTATATAATTGGGTACATGATTCATAATCAAAGAGACCTCTGAATTGGCATTTTCATTCACCCACAATGATCCATTGAGCTTTAACATTACAGGGATAGAATTTTTAAGCTTTCTAGTTCTAGAATGGTATATAAGGGGCCTAAATCTTTCCAATTATCATATCAAAACTATATTTTTTTGATCATTTCCTACAATGCTCTTGATTCCTAGGACATTAGGCTCCTTAATTATAGAATTTGATTAAGAGTCCAAGAAGCGCACCATTTGCATTTGATATTCTATATGCTTTGATCTTTTATGATGCAGGAGTACATCTATTCAACCTAAATTGATTTTGAGATTACAAAAAGTTTTGAGATCTATTTGGCGAAGAGCATCTTATTTATACTTATTGAATTGATTTTCAAGCTACTTTCATCCTTCAGGGTAAAAAATAACCTGGGCTCCAAAATAATTATTAAAAGAACTAGTCCTTAGAATGTTCTTCATTATTCTCTCATTATCTTTGATTAGCTTTTAGGAATGAATAAGTGGTAGCACCAAAAAGTGTGAGGCTAATAAGGACAAATGATATGTGTTGTAAACTACCTGCATAGGATAGAAACATGTTGTTCCATTGATTGATTCTTCTATTAATGGAATCAAAGATGGATGGCAATCTTGATAAGTCAATCTTTTGTATGAAATTGTAATTCCAAGGTATCTAAATAGTTGTTAATCCCTAACCTAAAATTGTACTTAGTGAGGAGATGAGATCCATTGAATTAGAAGACATGTATATATAGCTTGTGCTCTTGCTAATTGAAAGTCCAAAGACCCTGCTAAAGAAGCTTAAGGAATCCATTATTGTTCTTATGGAATCATTATCAACCCCACAGAGAAGTAGAAGACCATCTACAAATAAGATATTGAATATCTCATACTCTCTTATACTTGTGATAAAACTTGAAATCGTTCCCTTACTCAGTTTTGTGAGTAATCATTAAAGTAAGGTCCTCAGTGCATATTGTGAACATGTAAAGCGATATAGGGTTTCTTTGTCTCAATCCCTTTGCCCCTTTAAAAGTCCTAGTTGCCTCCCCATTGATTAAAATTGCAAATGAGGGAGTACATAGGTAGCTTTCAATCCAGTTGATAAACTAAGTTGGAAATCAAAATGCAACTGATGAATCAAATATGAATCTTTGACTGACACTTTTATTTTATGAAATAATAGAGCTTATGCCACTTTTATTTTATTAATTTTTCTTACTACTAACTTATTATATTGAGGTGTAACAATATATAAAGGTTGATGAACAATACGCTTTTAAATATATATACAAGAATAACAAGCTAGTGAAAGTCTCCCTGATCATGAGGTCTGGGAAGATCTAGAAGTATGTAACCTTACTCCTAATTGGTAGACTATTTCTAATAGACCCATATAAAAAATAATAAAGAAATAATAATTAAAAATAAAAATATACATAAAAGATAATAATAATAATAATAACAGTAATAAAATAAATAATACAATAAATATATAACAAGGTTAAGAATAAGAATAAAAGATAAAATAAGTAAATAAATACAAAAACAATGAACGAGACAAGTAAATAAATCAATCAAACAAGTCATTATAAGAAAATATTTCGGCTAAATAAGAAAATATTTAGATTAAATGCTTGGGCTAAATACGAGATATAAGCCTTGAAGGAAAATGTTTAAAAGATCTTTGAGAAAGAAAAGAACCTCTTTATGTTAGATCCTTTACATTTATCCTAGTACGCGAAAGTTTTATGTTAAGGGTCATATCCTTAGTAAGTTCTAGCATAGTCATATTATTCTTAATTACATCACCCCAGTTCTTCTTAGGCCTTCCTTTTCTCCTCTTATAATCTCCAAGTATAATTTTCTTGCATCTTCTTACTGGAATGTCAAAGTGTATTTCCTTAATATGTCCAAACCACCTAAGCCTTGTTTCTCTTAGTTTTTCATTAATGTTAGCCACCTTTAACTCATCTCTTACCATTACATTCTTGACCTTATTTCTTCTAATAAGGTTGCTCATCCAATGGAGCATCCTCATCTCTACCACCATTAAATTATAAATATGCACTTGTTTGATAGGCAACAGTCCTCTCCATTAAGCATAGCTGACCTAATCGCTAAACGATAGAATTCACCTTTGAGCTTAAGTAGTATGTTCCTTTTGCATAAAACTCCTGATGCAATTCTCCATTTAAACCACCATAATATGATAGTTGAACTATGTCTTCATTGATCTCTCCATTGTTTTGGATAATAGATCCTAAATACTTAAAACATACTTTCTTTGGTATAACTTCTTAACCAATCTTTACCTCCATATTGGAAGTCACCCTATAGCTCGAAAAGTTACATTCTAAGTACTGAGTCTTATTCTTCCTTAATTTAAAGCCCTTCAACTGTAATGTATCCCTTCAAAGATCTAGCTTGACATTGATGCCCTCTTTTGTCTCATCCTCTAAAACAATGTTATCAGGAAATAACATACACCAAGGCACATCCTCTTGGATATTCTTGGTGAGCTCATCCATCACAACTACAAACAAAAAGGGCCTTAATGAGGAGCCTTGGTATAGCCTAATATTGGTAGAAAAATGCTCTGTATCTCCACCTATCATCCTTACTCTAGTCTTTACACGTTCGTACATATCCTTAGCTTCTTAACACTTCCGCATGATTTCCCTAAGTACCCTATCACATGCCTTCTCTAAGTTAATAAAAAATATGTGTAGGTTACACTGTCTTTCCCTATAATATTCCATTAATCTTCTAAGGATATGTAGAGCTTTTTTTGTGGACCTTCCTACCATGAACCAAACCTGGTTCTCTGAGGTAGGTACATACTTTCTAACTCTCTTCTTAATCATCTTCTCCCATAACTTGATGGTGTGACTAAGTAGATTGATACCTTTACGACTGTTACAACTTTGGATGTCCCTTTTGTTCTAGTATACATGAATTAGTATACTAAGCCTCTACTCATCTGACCTTTTGTGGGCTGAAGGATCGTATTAAAAAACTTAGCCAGCTAAGTAAGACCCTCTTGGCCTAGACTATCTAACACCTCTATAGGTATCTTATCAAGTTGTATTTCCCTTTCACTTTCATCTCCCTCAAAGCTCTTTTAATTTCTTCCTTTGTAATCTGTCGACAACAAGTAAAGTTACAATACCTCTCGGATGTGATAAGATCACCTAAAGAGAATTTGCCCCCTACAACTTCATTAAAAATGCTATAGAAATATCTTTGTCATCTTCTTATGATGTTAATTTTAGCCACGAACACCCACCTTGCTTCATCTTTTATGCAACAAACTTGATCTAAGCCTCTCATTTTCTGCTCCCTATCTCTCACCAACTTAATTATATCCTTTTCTCCATCTTTAGTTTCCAATCATTGGTATAATTTCTCTAAGATCTGGTTTTTGATTCTAAAATTATCTTCTTTGCGTCTTTCTTTACTAGTTTGTAACTTTCTCTATTAACTACTCTCTACCTCTGTGGTGTTGATTGAGCCCAAGTTTATTATATAAATTGGCGACACTTTCATGGCTTTTACTATACTTTTTAACTCCTAATTCTTGATTTTGTGCTTAAATTGACTCTTGAGTTTATACTTTTATTTTATATAGTTTGATAGTAAAAATTGTCACGAATCAGCAGTAATTGCACTAATTACTTTTTCTGCGAACAATTGATACTGCAAACTACTATTATTGATTGTAGGAACCTCAATGAGAAGGGACTCAAGAAGAAGGTGTAAAGTCAAAGAAGACTGAAGTGAAGTCAACCAGAGAAAAAGGCGCTACAGGATGTTCGTCGTAGCAAAGTAGATCTGTCGCTGAGGCGAAATACAGAGGAATCCAGGCTGAACTTGCGGGAAAAGTTTGCTGCTAAAAAAATCAATTCTTTCGCCGTGACGAAGGATCCAGCAATGAGGTAAAACCTTTCGGGAAAAGTACGTCGCGGTAAACTTATCTGTTGTCGCGGTGAACCGTTGAAAACCCGAACCATATTTAGAAAAATCACTCACTGTGTGACCCGACCCACCGATCCTACATTTAAAAACCTACCAAATTAGGTTACCAAGTAGCCGACTACAGACAGAAACAACACATACATACACACTCTTGTCTCTCTCACTCAACTTGACCTCCATCCATCACTTCCTTCCATTTTTCATCGCCGCCTTCATCATCTACTGCTGTTGCCATAGATGCTATTTGTTGGGACCTGATCTCGGAACCGGACCCCAACCGGAAAAATAAAAAATAGATAACGAAAAGCGAACGGATCGGAAATCATAAAGCGGAAGCAAAATCATAAGCAAAATCGAAGAATTAGATTTACAAAACGAAAGCAAATCGCTTAAGAACAATAACTTAATACCGACATCCGGGTAACGAATATTTTAGAAAAACGTCGCGTTGGAAACCCTAAGACTAAACCAATCCGAAATTAGGTATAAATTTTTTTTCATATTATTCATTCCTTTTCTCTTTATTCAATCTTATACAAATCAAAACAAAAATAATTTCCCATTTGGAAACTTATCCTCAATCAAAAACTCAATTCCAAAAGTTCTTCTTATACATTCATACATATCCCGTAATTCATCTATTAACAAAAATCTTATTTGTCCTTTTTCAAAAATTGGGCAGCATAACGGATGTATTTTAAAAAATCCCAAAACCTGCAAATGGTTTTTAAACTCACTTCTATATTCCAAACCAAAATCCACAAAATTCATCGGACCTCCTAACCGGAAACCCAGCATAAACAAACACATTTCTATACCTAGCACTTCAATAATTCTCAATCATAAATCAGTATCATCGGACCTCCTGTCTGAAATCCATATTATAATCAATCCCAATCATATTCATATGCAAATCACATTCATATCTCAAAACATACACAAATCCCATTCATATCTTAATTCAATATACAAAAATCATAATTCATACT